>VXBB01009322.1:315582-436697 GCA_013399915.1 Illadopsis cleaveri
ACACAGCCCAGCTCAGCTCAGCTCAGCTCACACAGCCCAGCTCAGCTCACACAGCCCAGCCCAGCTCAGCTCAGCTCAGTTCACACAGCCCAGCTCAGCTCACACAGCCCAGCTCAGCTCACACAGCACAGCTCAGCTCAGCTCAGCTCAGCCCAGCCCAGCCCCGCTGCACCAGGACCCGCGGCAGGACCCGCACGTCGGGCAAAGAAGGAAATCTCCAGGGGTGTGCAGACCCAAGGAGTTCCTCCTGCCAGGAGAGGTACAAGGGGTACATTTCTCTAACAAAATGTTGAGAAAGAGCCCAGGTTCATGGAACGTGGACAAAATGGTGATTCCAAGAGCTTGCTGTGTGACACCATTAAGAATATCCCTAAGGCAGAACACTCAACCTCTGGGTAAATTAAGCTTAGGACTTTCAGAAAATGTATCAAAGATTGAAGCATTTTCCATAAAAATGCAAACATCTGTTGTACATCTGCAATACAACAATCTGATTTCAGTCCTTAAAAAGATTTATGTAATAAATTAAAAACTTTTAAAAGTACAACACATATGACACGAAATAGTGTTTTATCTTATAGGATACTAAACAATTAATACATCACATCAAAATTTTTCCCCTAATAGATTTGACTCTAAATGTCTCAATATTCTCCTGTAACATGAATAATTTGTAATTCTTCTCCCCACTTCTCTATCAAAATATAATAATACAAAATGTTCTTATCAGCACAGCTGTTGCTACATGTAATGACTTCATAACAAGATTAATAATACCTTTTTTGCACTTTCAGGACCTGCTTCATCAAAACGAAATCTGACAATACGGAAGTCTTTGCAATAAATTATTAATTCAGTTGGGTTAAATTTCAGTTTTTGGTTGGGACCAAGGACTTTCTGCTTCCTCTTGGTGTCATTCACTGCAAAGAAGAGACAAAGTTATTTGACTGTGTTCTGTAAGGAAACACAACATTGTTCAATGTTCAAACAAATACAGTAATGTTGCTACCAGAAGTTTTTTTATTTATTGGCACATTTTGATTCTGGTAGAAAATCTGTTAATTCCTGTTAGTAAAAGCTTATGTTTCACTAAACTTAGGGTAAACCTCATGTTTTAGAAAAGGGGCAACAAATGTGGGCCAGTGCAAGACAATATAACAGGTCAACAGCACCTCTTTGCTGTAAAAATAATAGCATTTCTTCATCATGTTCTTCCTCAGATACACATTAATCTTTTCACAGTGATCACAATCAACTTCGGGCATTGAAAACTTATAAACAATAATTTTAGATTACCTACAGTAAGAAAACCAAGTGTTTAACAGCCCATGCCATAAACAAAATTTGAAAAAATATCAATTTTATGAAATTTTACAATTAAAAGATGAAAAACATTCTTCACAAATAGGTTAGTCTAAAGAATCCAACAAATCAAAACCTGGTTCTCCACAAGAAGTATTTTGTTTCTTCAGATTAAGATGTCCATTGCCATTTGCAGATTTTTAGAGATCACCAGCTATTAACTTGCTAAGAATTAGAGAGGATTGAAAACGACAGAATTTCTCTGGTCAGAAATCCCAGCTATGTCTAACTGTATAAGCTATGTGCTTTTTGCAATCTAGTGTATTTCAGTGGCAGAGATTCAGATGATTCAATGTAACAACATTGCTAACAAAAATTTGTACTGCTATAACATCTCTCCTGCAGCACATGTTGATCCAGTATGGTAGTTATAAATACACAGTCTATAATATAAAGACCCAACTAAGTCTCCTGCATGGCACCTCAAGATTTATTCAGCATTTGAGGCTTTTATCCTGATTTTAAATAAACCAAATACTTCAAATCAGGGAAGATTAATGACATAAAACCTCAAGTGTCAACAATTCTGCAGAATTTAACAGGCAGGTAACAGTTTTGTACTGAATAAGAACAAAGCCTGTCACTATACTTAACAATTTTTGACATACCTGTGACAATCTGCTCAATGCATGTGAGTGGGACATCATGTTCACCAAGGAGGAGGTTTTTATAATGGAATTTCTGAAACACATGAACTCACAGCCATTAACTGCAGTTCTGCAGTTTGCAACCAGATATACAGCACAACTTTGAAGAAACAATGATAAAAATCAGGCATGCCTAGGCTTTTCTGACAGGTACCACCCTTGCCTATTCCCAGGTAATTAGAGGCTGCTGAACTACACACCCAGCAGTTTAGCAACCCTAGTGGAATATGCAAAATAACCTCCCTATTTGCACTGAATTTACTGGATTAGTATCAAAAATTACTGTTAGAAATTCAAAACAATTTGAAGTATAAAATATACATATATATATATGGAACATAAGAAATCTCAAATTATTATTATTTTTGTAAGCACAGAAAAAAAATTAATTCTACTTTCAGGGACAAGTTTTGACAACTACTTTGTGCCAAAAATTAACTTTTGGGAGTAGCTTTGGTAAAACTTCCTAACCATTATTCAATAAGCATCTATCTCCTTTCAGAGCTTTACATATCTTTAGTTAATGGAACATTTGCTTTAAAAACCCCAAATGGAAGTGCAAACTCTACTGAAAATAACATGCAGCTCATTACTTGGATTTCCAGTGTTGTATGCTGTGCTGTTCTAAAACTGATCATGGTTTTAAATGTTATGAGTTCTGCTTTGACAAAGCAGAAGAGTTCCTCTCCCCTCCTCTTGTTGCTTGATCAACAATGAAAACTCATTTCATGGTTACTTTGCCCTCCATCAATAACACCAACAAAACTCCACCACATGAAGAGTTTTGCTGATCTGACACTTGTCTAGTCCCAGGGACATTTGTGAACAGCTCCTTTGAGGAGGAACAAGCACATCTGTGTATAATTCCTGCCTTGCCTTTGTAAAACCACTTCCCGGGGCAGCCTCCACACATGGAGGGGAGTGGAGCTGGGTGTACTTCTGTACAAATTTGCCCTTGTTCTGATATGGATGGATGGAATAGCAACACATTCAGAATAGGACAGTGGAACCTCATCCTGTAGCCTGCCTAGAGGGCATTCATTTATACCAGATATGAGACAGACTGACTGTGTGAATAATTTCACTTATCACACTCATGATGCACCTCTGTGAGCAATAACCAACCTGCAGTGGCATCAGGTCATCCGTGATAAAGGAAATCTTGAAGTTAGTGCAAACCAACTTGCCCCACAGATCATACTGGCTTGTGTCTGTTGCAATGCACTTTCTTACAAAATTTACTTCGTTCACCACAATTTCACCTAAAACAGAAGAAAGGGAGGGGAAAGGAGAAGCCTGTATAAATCCTGTAGGTACAACAGTTGTAAGTCTGTAGTACCAAGGAACCCCCTAACTCTTTACCAGTTTCAAGTTATCCACCTCTTCTGGGTGAACATGGGGTTTAACTAACACCACTCCAGGGAAAAGAGAAAACTACCATTCCAAAATGGACAATATTGTGCAGTAGTTAAAATAAAACAAAACCCCAAACCAACAAAAACAACCAACCAACTTAAAACCAAAAACAAAACAAACCTCAAACAAAAACAAAAAGAAACCCCACAAGAAACCCAACCCACAGTCAAACCCAACAAAACCACATACCACTTCCGTTAGATCCAGAGGTCAAGATCTGCAATTCTCCACTATTAAAAATTCATTGGTTTGTACAACACTGTCTTTTAAGCTAGCATACATTCCTGTACTTCAGCTAGTATTTATTTTAAAAACTGAAATTAGCTGGCTATTGCTAAGTACTTCAGAGAGTTTTATGAACTTCCTGAATTCAGAATCATCAGGCCACATCAAATTTTGCATTTATAAAGACATTTTCAGGTGAATTCAAAAACAGAACACAAGCACATTTCCAACTTTTTACTGTGACTGTCTAATGAAGGAGACATTTTCTTGGTTTCCTTCATAAAACAGAAGATCCAAAATAAGGGAAAAAAAATTATGCTAATTGGTCTGGCATAAGCTATAAAGTAAAAAAGCATATAGGCAAATGAGCATATAGGCAACTGAGGACCATTTAAAAAGAAAAAGTAAATCACTATACAAAATGATACTTTTCAGTTCCGCAGCCAAGATTTCTGAAAACTAAACAGTAACTTCTCCTTCAGCAATCCAACTTGGTAATTCCTTTTATTCCTGTACAGGGCTTTCACTTCTGTCATCAGATCAACCACCTCCTGCTGCTGCTGTCTGCCATAAATAGCGTGGGAGTACAAGTGTGTTCCAAGAAAAGTGTAATTCCATATTGGCTCTGAGATTTTGTTTAGGAGAAGCTAAGGACTGAAGATTGCTGAAGCCTAATTTACTTGTAATAGGTTTGGCATGTTCAGCCCCAATTGCCTGAAATGCCATCTCACAGTCATGCTTTGCATGGAAACAGCAGCTCTTGGGGCAGCTGGACTGGCAGGAATCAGTTACTGTATGTCCAAGGGGTAAAACCACAGCCTGGGATGAATTCCCCATTTATCTCCTCCTGCAGAGCAGGTCTTCTCTCAGGTGGTTATCACTGCAGCCAAGTAACCACACCTTGAAAGGACTGCCCTTAGAGAAATGCACCTTTTGTCTCAGGGCCCAGCCCCTGCCATGCTCCTCATCCTGAGCTATTTCACCCAGCTGCCCTACTGGTCCTACTGGATCTCTTGCCCCTGATACAATCAGGGATCTGCCTGGAAGTCACTAAGAGCAGCAGCACTATCTCTGCTTTTGGCTCAGTTGTTCAGCTATAAAAATGTCTTGGTCTAAGTCTGTAGCCTTGAGCTGCCAGAATCATGATCTGTGTTCTGGGACTGTTTGAAGATGTAAGGAGACAAGTTTCATTGACCTGTGTTATCATATACATGAATATTCCATGCCAGAAGTGGCAGGAACTGTGAAAATGTCTATAAACAGATCTCCTGGAGCTTTGAAGTCTTTCCTCAAACAGTGCTAAAATGTGCTTAAATAAGCTTTTGAATATGAAAATAAAAAAATCTGATTCTGACAGCTTCAATACAAATAGTTAAAAGTTCATCCAAGTCCACACAAACTGAAAACAATGTCTTATAATGGGGTACATGAGAATGACAAGCCCTACTTCTGTTAAACATTGTAATGAAAATGTTTCAATACTTAGCATGGTCTGGCCTGAAACTACTTCATGCCCAACATTTCTTCAAATAATCTATTTACTTAAATAACTGCAAAAGCCCAAACCATTTATTGAAGCAATTTCTCCTCAGTGCTGGTATTAAGTCTCCAACTATTCAATGTGAAGTTTTAAGTCACCTCCTGCGTGTGAAGAAAAACAATCTCCTCACAAACTGAGTTCTAAGTAATTTTTACTCCTCTCTCTCTGTATTGCCAGCGTACCACTGCATTTCTAATAAAAAATATGGAGAGCTAAATACACCATGAAATGAAATGCAACTTCCACAGCTTTTTCTTGGTAACATTCACTTATCTGTTACCAAGTGTAACATTTTTTACTATCACATAAGAGACGCTTTTAAAAACAAATTACTATTACCAAATTATCAAAAACTACTTTTTTAGTACTTCATTACTTTGATGCAACCAAACATTAAAGAAATTAAATACATTCACACATCTTCAATCTGAATTTACTACAGTGTAAAACACGCCTGCTACATCATTCTCTTTCCAAAGCCATTTCTTTTTACTTCCCTCCTTCATTCCTCGTACTTGTATAGCTACATTGCAACATGTTAATTCTAACCCTATTTTAGTGGAACTGCATTTAGTTTCATTTCATCCAACACAAATACACTCTGGATTTTCTAGCCTAGCTTATCTTCTGCTCTCAGGTTTACAGCCCTAACACAGAACTGTCCATTTTGAGCATCAGGATTAAGGTGTGGCAGGACAGAGAATGTGTGCACACCAACTTCAGCCAAAGCATGTGAAAGTTTGCAAATTTAACAGATGTGGCTTCCAAACACCTCTAGAAACTGATTTTTTTTCTTTTGAGATGCAGGTTTGGAATTTTACGTGACCCATCTTTTATCCCTCATTTGGACATCTATAACGAGCAATATAAAAAGGAGAAACCCTTTCAAAATGAAAATTTTAGGAAAGTAGATAAATAATGTGAGTAATAAGTGCAGGACTTGCACAATGACCCCTTCTTGTGTTTGTAGTTGAGTAGGTGATTTCTCCTATACAAGACAACAACAGAGCCATTCAGAGATACTACACTGCACATTTCTACAATGTAGCTGCTGCTTTTTTCCAGTAAACAGTCACACGCTGTTCCAGACATGGAACAGCAGTCAACACTTCCATGTGACTCCAAGAGTCAAAGAATGATCTCAGGAGACAAGAGCAGTTTGTTTAAACTTTGACAGGAAACCAGAAGAGAAATTACAGGTTGCCACCCTTACACAGAAAGCCTAATCACGTTTAATAAAAATATTTCTACATTGAATACATGAATCACAAAAATAACAGGAGACACTGAAGGAGCTATCTAGCCAATACACCCTCCACCTAACACACAGCCTCAAAACCTGTCAAACTTCTGAAAAATTCTGCTAAATCTCCCAAAAGCACACACAATCCGACCGGTTCATATTTTGGATGTTAAGAGAATTCATGGCATGTACCTAATCCACCATAATGCATAACCCACCCACGACAATGAACATAAGCAGCAGGCAGCAGAGCCTGCAGGGAGCTGAGCACAGTGGGGAGCAGGAGGGAGCACGGGGCAGCACAGCCGTGCTCTGCCCAGCCGCAGCCTCGGCACCCTGCACCAGGCTCCACGGCAACTCGGTTCTGCAAAATCTGAAACACAGCCTCCTAAATAAACCATGTGCTACACCACTTGCACTACAATATTGTCCTAACTTTTGGTGCCCTGCCTCACAGGATCAAGGTTAATTTTTTTGGTTTATCTTAGAAAGGTAGTAACTTGTAACTTTTCAGAGAAGAAGGCTGATTTGAGTAGCATCAAGGACCACAGCCTTATTAATGCAGGAGATGATACAAACTGGGCAGTTTTCAACAACTCTAACAATACTGACTGAACACAACAATGCTGCACAATTAAAGGAAGGGAGCAGTAATTTATATATACAGGCACATACACATACATACAGATCAATACATATCAATACATACAGATCAATACATATGCAGAGAGATGGAGCATGGCACACATACATATATACACATCTTAAAATGCTAACAGGCAGTATTTTTATCACAATAAAAACCTGCTACTTGCTAGAGGCAATGGATGGCTGAGATCATAGTCCATGAATTAATAATGCAAATCCTACAAGCTCAGTAGGTTTGCAGGTACCTTACATGCTGCTAAGGGACCTTCCCAATGCCATACTAGAAGCACAAGAATGGATTTATCAGCATAAACTTTCTTTAATGAACATTGAAGCTCTGGGGATGTTTAATGTCTGATAGACATAAGCATAAGAGCGGTTATTAAGCACTTTATGCAGTCATGTAATTTCTACCTAAATCCATAAAAAACTAGCACCTGAATGCACTTAGGAACCTGAACTCCTGTTTCTCATTTACAATGCTGATAGTGATTATAGCCAAGTAAGACAACAGAAAACCAGCCTGTTTATGTGAAAGATAGAAGTTCACAACAGAAAAGCTCAAGTTAATTCAAGTACCCATTTAACCAGTAAGAATGCACAATAATGAATTCACTTGTAAAATATTTGGCAAATAATTAACTTTTGGAAATTCCCAAGTAAGAATTTCCAATAAAAACTTCATTAATAAGTAACTGAAATCTACAACCTTTTTGTCCCTTTATCTGCACTCTTGTGGAGAGAATACCAAAATTGTATGAGTTTATTAGTATGCACCAAGCATTTAGATGGAAATGTCTCTAATCCACTTCTAAATGAATCTTCTGTTCAGTATGCTCACGCACTTCCAAACTTAAAAAACAAAGTATTTGTAAGCTCATGAAATAATTGTCTTTCATCTATTTTCTGTTTTTCATGAGCTCTTACAAGGTTGTTCCAAAAGGACAGCTCAATTCTGTGATTAATGGGTTTGAAAAACAATTTGCATTAATTTTTAATAGGAGAACCTGAGATTTCTACCAAAGAGCAACTCTGACCACTGCTTGGAGAGTGGTGCACTATAAATGCACAGTACCAAAAGAGTTTGCTTTGCCAGTCTTATTAGAAAATGGTTATTAAAATATGATACATTAATATTTTAGTTTCTCTAGTGTGGTAAGAGAAAAGAGCTTAGATAAATTTTTAAATGCTCAGTAAGGGAAAAAGTAGCAAAAATAATAAAGGCTTCCAGGTAAGTCTTCAAAGATTGTCTCTGTGTTTCCCATGCAAAATATCAAGACTAAAATCATTATTTGCCCAGTAATGGCTAATATTTATGAACACTGGGAAAAAACCCAAAAAAACCCAACAACAAACAAACCAAAACCAAAAAAAACCCCAAATAAACCCACAGCTGGGACCTGAGAAGATAATTGCTTTTCTGAACTACGATGGGATGCTCCACAAAAGCTTTCCCCACATCTCAGAACCGCAGTGAAGGACACAAGAATGCAGAGTAGGCAACAAAAAACAGGAGTTCAGATGGCAAGAATGGAACATCCATCAGGAGCAAAGCTCTCATTATCAAACAGATCAAAAACAAAGTACTGCAGCAAATTAAAAAACTGCTTGGAGTTGCTTTAATCCAGGAACTTGTGTTACTGCTAAAACAGAAACAGCTCCATATTCAACATTCACTTCCACCTCAAGCCTTGTGCTGGCACTGCCATTTATGAAAGACTTTGTTAGTCTCATCAGAGAACTGATCCGGTCGAAAGTGGATTTTTTATTCCTTTTTTGTCAGCTCAAATTTCACCTGAATTAGCTCTGATCTGGCTTGTTCTTTGGTTGCACAAAGAACATGAAGTAGTCAATAAGAACACACCTGTGTGTGAGAAAAACAGAATAATAAACAGCTCCTGTTGGCATCTATGTATAGCTGGGCCAAATTAAAATAAACACTCAACACCAGAACCCCTCCAATAGGAGTTTTAGCAATGATTTGGTCAGAGTTCTGTGATGTGAACAACAGACAAGCCAGCGAGGAGGGACTGTGTTTGGTGTTTGCATATTTTTAAGTCTGGCTACATAAACTACAGATTCCCAAACCCTGACTTTGCCTAAACAATATGATCAGTAACAATTTGCAAAGACTGAGGTTTCCAGCTTGTAATTTTCTAACTATGTTACCAATACAAGTTACAGATCCTGAACTTCTAAGGTTCTACTGAATCTTTGTTAAATTATACAGGTTTGGTTTACCAAATAAATTAATACAGAAACATTTGTTTAGAAATTAGTTTGGAATCAGTTCACTGAAGACTTGCTTCACTGGGAGAAAATATAATTGCCAAGAGACAAAACCCCCAGTAGCTTGGAGAGATGACAATTCAGAATCTACTGGATTTTAATGGCTTGTTGCACTAAACACAAGTGGGGCAGAGGAGGCAGAAATCAATTACTTTGTAACTTCTTTGCAAAATGCACATGTAAAAACATTGAAATACTTTATTTTAAAACAGGGTCATCCTTCTAGCTTCGAGGAATTATTCTCATATTGGCCGATGGCTAATCTGTTGCATATAGGAAATTATTTTTTGCTGATGTTTACAAATACTAAAATATATTACTAGTCAGAAGCCTTAAGAAATGCCTTTTATAACAAAGGCAGAACAAAAATTACTCCATCCTGTAAAATCTACTTCTAAGATTGTATCTGGTACTTAGATTCTGCATGCAGACTGCCTTGGCTGCACTTATGTCCTGCCAATCCTTAAAAAAATCAAACCCAAACACAGAACAAGCAGTTAACTGAACCCAAACCACGCCTGAAAATTTATTTTGAGCCAAACAAACATGAAAGCTGTAACAGAAAAGGGCACTTAGTATATACTTACTGTAAGTGACATCTAGTTGTAACTAAGTTAAATCTTTGGTTCATTTTTAAACTTCTTGCATTCTGAAAAACTAGTTTGCAGAAACCTGTTTCAGATTTCAAATCCAGAATTCAAAACTCTCATAACTTATATAAAACTTCTGGCAATCTTTGTATAGACAACAAAAACCCCTGAAATATCCACTTTAAAAAAGCTTTAGGGAATTGCATTATTTTCCAAACTGCCAATCTGATCTTCTAATGTGGCCATTCTTAAATGTTGAAAATAATTTCATGCTCTTGTATGACACTGATTCCTGAAAACAAGTTGCAGCTACAAAGCTTTTTTGCTTCCTTTTTTATATCACATATTAATTTTAAAAACAAACAAATGAAATTTTTACAGTAACATTTTAGTTTCAAATAAAAAACTCGATGCAGGGAAAAAACCCCAACCCTGCAATACGATATCTTACTCAGCTGCACAAGGAGGGAACGAGCCTTGGCGAGCACTCCACAACTCTGGAAATGAGAATGAACAGCTGGGAGTGCTTTGGAACAGTGAGGAGCTGCCCCAGGCAAGTTCTGTTCAGGTGCTCTGAGCACTGAGGGGCTGTCGCCNCACAGCGCGGCCCCTGCTCCCAGCCCTGCCACACCACAGACAGACCAAAGCGCCACGGAACAGGGGCAGGGGTCCCCAGCAGGNTTTAAAAACAAACAAATGAAATTTTTACAGTAACATTTTAGTTTCAAATAAAAAACTCGATGCAGGGAAAAAACCCCAACCCTGCAATACGATATCTTACTCAGCTGCACAAGGAGGGAACGAGCCTTGGCGAGCACTCCACAACTCTGGAAATGAGAATGAACAGCTGGGAGTGCTTTGGAACAGTGAGGAGCTGCCCCAGGCAAGTTCTGTTCAGGTGCTCTGAGCACTGAGGGGCTGTCGCCACACGCACATCCTAAACGGATCAGGAATGCCCTCCTGAACATCAATACCTCATCCCACAAATATCCACCGCAAAAGGCGCCGACAGCGCCAGCACAACAACCCCAGGTTACCTTGGAGGCATTAGGGCACAATGCTTGCTGCCAGCCAAGCAGGGCAGACCCGGCAGATGTCGGGGTCACTCACCAACCCCATCGCCCCGGCCCGGCTCACNGGAGACAAGAACCTACCTGGGGCACTAATGCACAAGGGTGCCTGACTGAACAGTGCATTTCCCTCTCCTATCACATGATGTGTTGCAGCTGCTCTGGAATACATGACTCAATGTAATAAGGAATTGCAGAAAGCAGAAAAAGCCAAAAAGCTGGGAGCTAACTTGTGAGAGAAACAGACTCTTCTAAAAGATTACATCTTTCCACGATACAGTCTTAAAAACCTCCCAAAATTAAATTTCTACAGTCACTTGCCTTTCTAAAGGCACACATATATATTAAAAAGCCAACAAAAATAAAAAAAGCAGGTGGCAAACTCAATCAGCATTATTAAATAAAAGCCGAATATATCCAATGGTAAAAATCTTGAACATGATACATAATTCCACCTCAGCAAAAAACAGGAACTCAGTACAACCAAAACATGTTCAGAATAATCAAAAAGATGATTACAGATACAGGAAACTTCATTTTTAGTACCAACTAAGACAAGCTAAAGGGGAGCAAAACAAAGTGGACATATAACACATATCTTTAAAATCACAACTCGCATGAAATGGAGGAATATGGCTTGATGTTTGCTGTGTCCTACAAGAACTAGGATTTATCCAAAGGAACTGGATGGTGGTAATTTCAGAAAAAACAATTAAAAGGAGATGTAACAGTATATAATTAAACTGCAGAACATGTTACCGTGTGAAGCTGTGGGTGACAAACGTTTACACGGCTGTAGAAAGCAATTGCATAAATTCAGGTAAGACAAATCCAGCCAGAGGAATTGACCACGGCAGCACTGTCTCTACACCCTGTGACTCCTGACTCGGGTGTCCCCGAGGTTCCTGCAGGAGCAAAGTGCCCGTGCCGCACTCTGCAGGGAGGGCAGGGGGAGCAGCTGGGAGCGAAGCGTGTGCCCTGCTCCCCTGTCCCTCGTGTCCCCCGGCCCCCGGCAGCGAGCGGCGACACCTGCCCCGCGGGGCCGGGCACTGCTGGGCACCCAGCGCGGCTGTCACCGCACCGGGACGGCTCCAAGGGTCACCTGTGAGCCTCGGACAGACACAGCAGCCTGGGCACAGCCTCGGACAGACACAGCAGCCTGGGCACAACTGCTCTCAGCAGCACCTCACCGCCACGGCCCCTTGCACTTGCCTTAGCATGAGCAGGCCTTAAAGACAAAAAAAATACTATTCGAATTCAGTTTAGTCTCTAATCTTATAATAATTTCTAGTCTTTTTGTAAAAACTTACAGGTAACAACTACTATCTTAATCCACTAGCAAATTAGCATACTGAGCAACAATTTAATTAATTCAAGTGGACATTAAGATTTGGGAGGAACAATCCTTTCCTCACAGTGGTTACATAATCTGCTGCAGAATGACCTGTGTGAGCAACTGGGAGGATCTCATTGCCTGGTCTTGCTTAAAGCACAGCGTGGCACTGGTTCCAGTACAGACACTGGACTGGTCCACTGTCCATCCCTGTACTGCACTTTTCCACACTTCTTTGCCATTCACATCATGGAGACTGTAACCCTGCAGTCACAGTCCACTTGTGCTGGACAGGTTTTGGAACGCTCAAGTTGATGACTGGAAAAGGCTCCAGACACAGTTGTGGAAATTTGCTACAGCTGATCACCAGAAGAAAACACACCCTCAGGTTTAACAACTTGAGCTCTGCACTCCCTTAAGGTGCACAGACTAATTTCCTACGAGCCAGTCAAGGTACTTCAACAGACTCACTGGTAGACTACCTGCTATTTCTGTAATTTTCCTCTTTGACATGCTTATAAAACCAGCAATGCACACAAACAACGGGGGAAAAGTGAAACTGTTACAGAGGCCAACTCTTAACTAATTCTGCAGAAACTCTCACTCACAGAGCTAACACCAGGAAAACAGAGCTGTAGAAAGAAAAACAAAACATTTTTATAACTCCACCTCAAACCTAGATCATGTGTTTTGCAATGAAATTATACCAAATTCTATAAAATTACTTGTTTTTCCCTACTGCAGTATCACTGTTGCCCTGTACAACCAAGGTTTTTACTTGTTTGAAATTTACTTGTTTTACTTGTTCCTTTTCCCAATAAACACCCTCCTCATGGCATACAGTTTGATGAGAATACAGGCTTTTGCTCCAAATTCTGATGGGATGTGGGCTCTGGACTCCAGAGGAAACTTTTAAAACAAACTACAGGTTGAAAGTCGATTCCAATGATAAATTTTTTTTTAGTAAAAACCACTTCATTTTCTAACCAGATGTATTATTTCCTAGACTGTAACTCCTTGTCCTAACCTCACAGAAATACAAGTCAGCAGGGTATTTAGCTCCTTTGGAATTAGTAAGCAAGACACCCCCTCAGAGTCACTACATTTTAGGAATCAAAAGCTTAACACAACCATTTGCAGGTTTTGAAGATTACTAAAGCCAGTACTTGCTTGTGCTAATGTAACTTAATTCCAAAAGAGCTCCTTAAAAACTCCACTACTTAAAAAAGCATAACAAACATTCAGCCACTCAGGTTTATCTCTGTTCCTGAGAGCAAAAGCATTTCACACAATTGTTGGGATAGGATATTAGGAATGCCATACTGAAACTGTATTTACAAGGAAGTGCAAGTCAGCCCTAATACAATTAAATGAGTTGGAATTTGGCCAGTAACTTGGGTTATGACAAATCCAAAAGCCAGTCTATCCAACAGTACAATGTGTACTTGTTTATGCACTTTTCTACAGCATGGTTGATGACAGGAACAAAAAAAAAGTTTTTTAGGCTGGTGCTTAACTTCAAACAGGAAGAGTTGCATTTAAGTAATTTTAAATAAGTCACTTCTAACACCCTCCCAACTCTCATACAGAGTCATGAACAGATTTTGTCAGAGCTACTCTGTGACCATACAGAGCAGTGAATTTTATTGTGAAATAATTCAAAATAATACCTTAGAATGATATGGAGGTAGAAATTTTAACTCTGTGGTACATCATACTGCGGCTTCTACATAACTTGGGGCAACTTACTACAGATGCCCCAAAAGCCATGAAATGCTGACTTCAAAGAGAGTGCAGACAAGGAAAATAATGCAAAGAGGGAATAAATACAATCCAGTTGAGAAAAACAAACCCAGTCAGCACCATTTTAGGAGTATTTGGGAGTTTCACAAATAAATAATGAGCCACACCGCAAGAAGGGGCAGCACAGAAATTACTTTTTGCAACTGCTCATGGCCAGGTCCCACAGCAAAGGCAAGCTGTGCTACATTTTGAGCAGAGCACTCTCGTCCTGCCCTGCATTTGCTGTGGAATGTCTCAGAGAAGAACATGCAGTCACTTCCTTGTGAGTCAAAGGCCTTGGATGAATATCAACTGCAACACAATCAGTGAGATGCCAAGTGGTAAGCAGAAGTTTTGCAAGCATAAAAATATAACTATTTCAAATATCAAGCAACCTCAGCAATGTGTTTTAAGATATTTATGCCTCAAGCAAACGCCACATTCTTTTCTTTCATGAAGAATGTCAGGCAGTTGTTATTTACACTTTCAGCTGAACCTCTTCCACAGTATTTCAGCCTCTTAGGTACCTCACTGGACCATATCACATATCAATTAGTACTGCTTAATTAGCAACAGGCTCATGTAAAGCAGTGACAGAAATAATTTTTAAGGGTTGTTTATACCTATATCAGTGTGTGTGTAAATTCCTATTTTTAATATACATTCTGAATCCTAAGAAAAAGCTGTAGTATGACATTGTTTAAAGCTCCAAATTATCCTTAGAAACTGCAAGCCAAATTCATTACTGTGGTGTACAGTTTGTAATGAAAGTAATCTTGAAAACAGTAGATTGTTCCTTCCATATCTGAAAAAAAGGCTTTTAGAAACCCTCATTGATCAAACTGACATTTACCAGAGACTATTTCTTATTTAAAATATGGATGTCGTTAATACCCTACCTTTATAAATATGTAATGATGAACAGTAATAAAAGAATCACTTTATTTCACCCACACCCCAAAAAGGTTATTCTGTAGAGGTCTGAAAACACTTATTCCAAACTTACCTAACAGCACCATATTCAATAAGAGTAAGTGAATAAAGATGGCATTAGAAGTTTTCCAATACAGAAGTCAATCATGTCCACATACTGGAAATTCTATGACTATTTTCCTTTAAAATAAAGGAAGACTCTGACACAGGCTTTAGCACTTGGCTTGCACACAGGTAAATACCTGACTATCTGATGAAAGTCTAATTACCAGTAGCCTTCCAAAGGGTGTCAAGAATGTAAAAACACTTAACAGTGGTTCAATTCCCAATACTCACAATAAAACCAAGACATTATTCTATTTGTAGTAAAGCATCACACAGGCAAAATTGCCTATGGTTTTTTTTAGTGTTCCAGGTGGGTTGGAATAAGTTTCTACAGACACAAACATCATTACCTTTTCCTGCTCAAAAGCAATATTCCCTCCATGAGCGATGCTAAGATTAAAATATACCAAAATCAACACCAACAGAGGTATTTGTCAAATTCCTGATTCACACCTACCTGGTAAAAGTACTGGTTCCAGTTTTTTAATCCTTGGTTCTGACGCTATATTGTCATCAGCCTGAAGAAAAAAAAAAGATAATTTACTTAAGGCTTAGAACACAAGCCTGATCTGCTTGTACAGAAGAGAAAGTTGTTTTAACTTAAAAAGTTCATCTTAAGGAGCTATCATCCAATTGTAGCGAGAGTTTTTAACAATTTTGAGGGCATTTAGATTAGTACCAAAAGAATAATAAAACATTTAAAATATTCATGTTTAACAAATTGGGTAACCCAAACTATCGTAAGTCACAGGATGAACAAAAACCAATTTGGCTTGACATTCTATAATGGCTTGAGACCTTCAACAAGTTTTACAGATATAGACACACAAAACCCCCTCTCTACTAACTTCTAACATGCACAACTTTCCAACATAGGAAAGATTTCAAGGCCTAGAACACACATATGTCTACTTGCACTTCAGTTTCAAACCTTAAAAATGAAAATCTTCTATAAAAAGACTGGAACCTTTGGTGAAATAACCTATAGTTCCTACAATGATAGCAACATAACCATTTCCCAGGACTAGGAATATCCAGAACTGTGTTATATCGACATCTCACTTTTACTAAGAAACTGTGAAAAAATAAAAATCAGTCAACACGTCAAACATGTTGAGGTCCTGTCTTGTCTAAAGTAAATAAATATCACTTTCTGTCAAGTGCACATCCAGATGACACAAAAAATCCTGGTGGTTCTCAACACGCTCAGTACTATATAGGCTATATATAATTGATAGATATACTTGGTTTTCTTATTTATGCCATCAGACACGATGGCTACAAGTGAGAGCTGAATTATCTGCACAGCAGAGCAGCGCCCGCTGCTTTCTCCTCATCCCGCCCAGCGCTGCGAGCAAAGCGAGCCCAAACACCTGAAGCGTAACTCACAACTTTCCAAAATAATCTCGCGCGGGGAGATTTTAATGATCACAAGACTTCATTTTGATAGAAGTCCTGCTTCCCGAGCACAGAGCGGGCTCTGTCCGTGGGCGACGCGGAGACCCGGAGGCCGAGGGGCTGCACCCCGAACCGGCTGCGCAGCTTTTGTTTCCCGGCGCACGGAGGGCTCGGGGGCCCGGCAGCCCCTCCACAGGTGCTGTTCGCCACCCCCGGGCCGGCGGGCACCAGGCGCTGTTCGCCGCCGGCGGGCACAGCCCCCGGGCCAGCGGGCACGGCCCCCGGGCCAGAGGGCACGGCCGCGGGGCGGCACCTCGGCCAGGGACAGGGACGGCCGGGGGCAGGCAGGGCAGGTCGGTAATGGCAGTAAAAGGCGGTTACCTGAGGCAGAAGGTACGACTTGAAGGTGGGTTTGGGCTGCTTGAGGGAGAACATNCTGCCCGGGCCGGGCCTGCCCCGGGGAACGGCCAAACGCGGGGCCTGCGGCGGGCCGGGCCGGCTGCCGAAGCGCAGGGTTGCCGGAGTTTGGCCTCAGAGCCCTGTGGGAACTGAAAGCCCCGTTCGGGGCCTGCAGGAGTTGCTGCTACCCAGGGCTGTCTCGTAAAGCAGCGGTACAATCCAGCTCCAGCATGGTGGAGAGAGAGGGTGCTGAGACACCGGCACAGGCTGCCCAGGGAGGTCGCGGCTGCTCCATTGCTGGCGGCGTTCACAGCCAGGCTCTGTAAGGCCTTGAGCAGCCTGCTCCAGTGCAAGGTGCCCCTGCCTGCGGCAGGGTTTTGGACTGGATGGTGTATGCTCCATCCCAACCCTCTGACATTCTGTGAGTCACTTACTGCTATGGAGTTCTTCCCCTGTCACCCTTTACACAAGGTGTACACGTTACAGCTGTGGGGTGTATGTAACCCTCTCAGGCACAAGGAACGACCCTTGGGGATGGTTCTGTGCAGGGCCAGGAGCTGGACTCCATGATCCTTGTGGGTCCCTTCCAACTCAGCATCTTGTGTGATTCTGTGATGGCTGGATGATGCCCCAGGCAGCTGCTGCAGTCACCCTCTCACTCTGCAGCCCTGCTGACTGTGGGAGCTGCACCTTGATCCAGCATCTGTGTAACTTTCTTTAAGCTTTCCAGGCACTCGTGTTGCTCACCTGAGCTTCTCCAGGACATGGAAATAACACAGGCACCTACCTAAACTGCCAAAATCCATCACTGCTATCTCTTTTAAGTAGGAAACTGAGTAACTGCTCATGTTTGCTTTGTGCCCTATGCCACCTGTAAAGGTCCATACTGCAGGTGATTATATGACTGCTCTGAACAGCTCCTCCACAGTGGAAATACCTCCTACACGAAGCAACAGTTTGGGTGGAAATGTGGTTGAATAGAGAACCCTAGATCAGGAATATATGGTCTGTCAGCTGTGAGATCTAAGGAAGGGGGAGAGTCTGGGTTCTCCTGCTGATGGTCCAGCCATAAGGGAACAGGGTCAAAGCAGCAGGTCTCTCCAGATTCTGGAGCCAGCTCTGCTGTGTTCAGTAGGGTGAGAAGGGCTGGCCCCGGCTGCTGGTGCACCACAGTCATGGTTCCAGCTATGAGCCAAGCAGAGTTCACAGCAAGAACCATGGTTTAGGGGTGAGAGTTGAAGGCCAGGACCTGAAAACTGCTGGGGTTTTGCAGCCTCACCATATTAAAAAGCATGATTTTGGTCAGCATACTGTCATGAAAAAGGAACAGCTCATGTGCAATGTAACATTAGTAAAGGTCTGCTACAGCGTAAAACTCCAGAAAAATGGATACACTTTTAGACAGAAAATGACACATGCAGCACTTAACATCGGCTGCAAAGTCAAGATCCTCCCTCATTAATAGAAAGTATATTATATTGCATTATAGACCCTGGGATTTCTTGTGAAGTCTGGGGGTGTGTGTTCAATGAAAAAACAGACTTTAGGGCACAATCTGGATTCCACAATTTAGAGGAGTTGCCTCACTGATTGCAGCAGAAAGGTTTGATTGAACAGTGAGGAGGGAAACAATTCACTGGCACCTGCCTGGACTGAGGAAAGCTCACCTGCATACATTTAATGCTGTTCAACAGCCCAGGAGAGAGCACCCTGCTCTTGGACTTATAGATAGAGAAGACAAAGCCAATCCAAGTGTATTTTTCAAAACAAGTGCACCTCCTTGCACAAAGGTCCCATTTTATTGCTGTTGGCAGACAGTGCCCTTCACTTCTTCCTCTGTTTTCACATATACCACTTTTATTTTATTCTGCAAACATCATTGTCTAAGTGGGATTATTCAGCCTGGCATGATCTCATGCCCCAGTCCATTTTCGAGAGTGCACTGTGCTGCAGATGCTGCTGATGGTGTAAAGCTGAGTGCTGTGAGAGCAAACCACAGCTCCTCTCATCCCCTTTCATAACCTAAATCCTTTGGATGTCTGATAAGTGAGAAATAATGCAGGACTAGCCCTTATCTTTATCCTTCTTTAAAGTTTTTGTTCATATTCAGAACACTGGTGAAAGGGAATTTAACTCAAAAAGGGGGGAAGAGAAAGTGAGGGGGTGAGGAAGGCAGAAATTGCCCAGACTTGAAATTGCACATAATGAATTTGCCAGTGATGTTAAAAATGATGATTATTTACACCACATCAGAATTACAACAGCATTTCTGCATCAGCACAGAGACTTTTTAAGAGTAGCTGCAAAAGCAATCTTACTCATGAGAGGATGATCACAAGATAGCAAAAATTTCCATTAAGGACTGCACTGACATATTGACATTGCAATGCTGTTCTGAAAGGGAGCAAACAAAAAATAAAAAAATAAGCTCTCACGAGATTTGTGAGGATTGTTACTGGAACTGGTTACAAGTTTCCACTGAAAGAGTTCTATGCCAGTAGGACAAGAAGGCTGATTTGGCAGAATTGGGTACTTTGGAGAAGCAAGTTAATTGTCACAACTTGCAGACAGGCAGAACAGGACAGGCTAGTAGAGCAGGATAGGCAGGCAGGGCAGGGCAGACAAGGCAAAAGGGCAAGCAGGACAGGCAGGGAAATCCTCTGGCTCATTTTGGCAATGAACTCAACTGCCTGCCTGTCTCTGGCCATCCCAGCTCTGCCTCACTTGCTCACTTTCTTCAAACAGTTCTGCTAAGCCAGAGATTTTTGAGAATGCCTTTGTTCTATGAGAGCAGTCTTGAAAACATGGTGGGAAGACAGCTATGCAACAAAGCCAGCTGAAGACTGCAGATGCCTGGTGTTATCATTTAAAAAAATATTTTGTTTTACTCAACACAATTTTTTTCCTTGCCCCTACCTTGTTATTCAGTGGTATCTCCTGTGTGCTAGCCTGACCAGGACCCTTTCACTTGGCCACTCCCTCTGAGCAGCAGCCTGGCCTGCTCTCCCAGTGGTGTCACCCCCAACACTGTGGTTGTCTCCTGGGGCTCTTTTTACACACAGAGCCACTGTTTGTGACAGTGCAGATAATTATTTGTTAGCTATGGCTGGGATGCATCACCTGCTGTGTTCAGTGCACACTCAGATTAGGCACCCTAAAGTTCTGGTAGAACCTCTCAAGGCAGCTCTGAGGCTGGGGAAGTGCTTTGGCTTGTGCAATGCATGAGGGCTGGGGTTAAGTCAGAACAGATTTTCACAATGATCTCTCAGCAGATTAGAGAATGGAGAATGGCTTTTTATTAGTGTTCAGGAACAGGTTAGACCACCATCTGCCACTGATGCTATTGACATAGCTGAACTTGCCTAGTGCAGATGATCTCTTCCAGGCCAGTATTTCTATGGCAATTCACATGTTTTCATAGGCTCTTTGAAGACTGGTTCAATTACTGGTTTGAACTCCAAGACAAAAAGACACAAGTGTTGTCTGATTTCACAGCTGAGCTATGTGCCCAGAGCTAGAGCAAATGTGCGCAGAATATGTTAGGAGAGGGATTCACTGGTGAAAGTCAGTTCTATTTTTCACTGGAAGTGGTACAGTTTATTACTTTAGCTGGACACCTCTCCACTTGTGCACTGAATAGTTTGTGCACCCAGGCTGAACTCAGAAGTGCAGGACTCTGACTGGGGACTTGTGAGGAAGCCAGCCCTAAAGATCTGTATTACCTCTTATGGAATAAACACACCATGCCTTAAATTTATTAAGCAGTTGATAAAAAACCCCAGTCGTTCCTAAATGTCCTTGATGAAGATCTAGGAGAAGAATATTTAAAATGTGTTTACTTACACAGAACAACAACTTCGACAGTCTTGGCCAAATATGTACAAAAAGGCATAAAAACTATGCACAGGTTTTAGTTTCTTGAGGTATCTCAGGAAAGAAGCCTCCTTTGCAGGGCACATCTGGGAAGGGGAGGCTGTGTTCTTTGTGTGGAGGTTTAGTGGTATGGAACTTTGCTATGTCACATAAGAGTACTTTCCTTATTAATCACTGTGTAGGTATTACTTGCCTAGAGTCATTGGGTGCTGTTCATGGCACAGTGTTCTACCTTGGCTTGGACTGTTTCAAACAGGTATTGTGATAGTGACTACTGGATTACTGGTGCTTCTAAACTAGAATCTGATCTTTTTTCATGGCCCTTTTTGAAGGCTGTTGGTTTGCTCAGGTGATAGCTTGCTGAGCACAGCAGTCCAGTTAGGGCAAGCAGAGGGAGATGCTTGATGCTTGCATCTAGAGTCATGCAGAATGAAGCACTGTGGTTTTATTGGGGATTTCATGTTGCAGAGACAAAAGAGGAGCAGGTACATGAAATTATGCACCCTCTTTTTCATTACTCCCAACACCAAGCACTAGGCGGATATCAGCACTTAAATATTTCAGCTGAACATCTGCAAAGAATAATTTAAATCCTGTTATGAAGACATCCATTGTAAAGATAGAGGGCATCAACCATAAAGCACCACATTGCCATATCTAACTCTGCAGATAAGGCTAAAAGTTGAAAAAAGCAAAATAAAATTGCAGTTTTAAGGAAACCTGTAGCCTTTGTCTCACTTCTCCCAAGGCTTGTGGTTTGTCAGCCTACAGTGCAGAGTCCTGCTGGGTACTGTTTTATGACTACCCCAAACTCCTGGGCCTGGCACCATTTGAAATGCTCTTTAAATGGGCACATCAGCCAGCTCCTCACATCGCTTTTGCCTTCCTGTCTGATGCTGGATCACAACAGGGGATCAAAATCCACAATTAGGCTGAATTTTCAGCTTAGGTGACTGCTGCATGTGGTAGAATATTTATCTGCAATGGTTGCAGTGAGAAGAAAACATCCCTAGGGCTAATGTAGCCTCATAACCCAGCCAGCAGAGGCTAATTGTCACTGCTAGTAACAGACCACAGGCTTTCTGCTGACTTTGTAAGGCCTCAGGACTGAGGCTTGTCAGGACTGCTTTGTCTCAACTTGCCTTAACCTGCCTCCAGCTGTCCCTCGTTTGTTTAGCTGTGAAAACAATTTTTCTAATGATGAGGAAATTCAGGTTTATTTGTAGGATTTAAAGGCTAGTGATGAAAAACAAGATTCAACTTTGTAGCTCACATAAAAATATCCCTAAAGTAGCAATAAAAAAAAAGGACAAAGAAACAACATGATCATCATGCTCACCCTACAAAGGACCTGGGCTGCTGACAGCTGGCAGTATGTCCTCTCTATCCTCACTAGCCACTGACCATTAGACCCAGAGGATCAGAGCAGGTGTCAATAAACATCAAAATAAGGGGTAGATAGTAGTTTTTCTGTTTTTCCATCAGTAGCATAGTAGTATTCTTTTCTGTTTTCTCTCTCTTCTTGTCTCTTCTCTAATTAGATGGATCTAAACTAATAACAATTCATATATTACACTGTTAAAACCTGTTACACTAAGAATAAATTCATGACTTTACATCCAAGGCTCCCAACAGCTTTTGGGTGCAACCCTAATTCAGGCAGAAGTGATCTGCTGGACAGGACAGTGCTGCAGAAGCATCTGTGGGACCCCAGCACTGTGTCCAAGGGCTGCTGTCATTAGGACAACACACCTGCTCCACACAAAGGGCTCCAGCAGCACACTGGTTTTGTGTCAGCCCAGAACACCTGTAACAGGGCACAGTCCTGTTATTCATCTTGCAGAGCTAATGAAATGATCCTGTTAACATCCTTGGTCATGCACTTTCCTCATGTTCCTGTTTCCTGACAAGGCCTTGCAGATGTGTTCTTTTTATTTTTATTTAGAAGAACAGAAAAATATTTTGCCAAAGATGATAGTCAAGCACAGAACCTTGGAAAGCATGCAAATAAGCAGCATAGTTGGAAGGTTTCAATGACTACTTTAATGAATTAGTAAATAATATGAAAAATGGACTTTCTTGATTCTCAGGTATCGAACTCCAGCTTCTAAAATGGATAGAGTGACTCTGCAACAGGAGAGGCTTGTGAGGGCAAAGTTAAGCTAGTCCCTGAATGATGCAATGTAAAAAGGGGTAATCCACAGAATCAGGTGCAAGGGTCATGAACCTGCCTTGGTGAATATGACAATTAGTCACTGTGTTGAAAACATTTGCCTTGAGGGAAAGGGAAATGTCTGTATTGCAAGATACTGTAAGATGAACAAATTTAAATTACCTCGGAGTAGTATCTCTGCATAGACACAGCCCTAGAGCACACACCCTTTCAGCCTGACCTGCTGCAGTCCAGGTCAAGCACATAATAAATCATGGCAATGGAATTCACAGTGACATTGCTGTGAAGTCACCACATGCTTAGCAGTGAAGGGGGACACATCTTCCTGAAAAGCAGTATTAAACATGCCTCTTCAGAAATGCAAATTCTCTGCCTGCATCCTTTCAGCCAGTATTCAAGAAAGCATGGAGGCAGACATGCAAATGTGTTGGTCATTATTCTGCTTAGTGAGCTCCAAATCTATTATTGGTCTTCTATGCACATACAAACCCATATTTAAATCTTATTAAAATGGCTGTATGTCCAAAATGACTCTGCCAAAGCCAGTGCAGTTACTTCACAGTTAATGGCAGAGAGGTTGTCATTCAGTTCATGCTGTGTGAGAGCACAGAAGATATCCAAACCTCTTAAAATCATCCCTGTATAGAAAATTTTATGGAAAATTACTGGCAAGTGTTAAGAAAGAAACTTTGCTTAGAAAATGTTTGGCCCATGCACTGCATAAGAAGAAACAGATTAGTGAAGTGTTTTGACATTACAGAGAAAAAACTGTATATTGAATTAATTTGCCATATTTTTCATGTGTTTCTTTATAAATATTTTTACACAAAGGAAGTATATAAATACAAAGGTAAAATATTTTCGTTTGGAATCTACATGCTATCAGATAAATTTTCAATGTAAATGCTAAAAAAACTGTGGTCAAAACCATGATTAACACACATTTCATAAAGACAATGTAACAAGAGGTATGCAACACGCTGTATTCCACTCCACAATGCATACTGCTTGTTTAGCACAGTGCTGAAAAGCTGCATCCCTTTGTGTTTGTTAATGAATCCATTCCTGGTGAATGTGCAGGCAAACAATAAAAAGGCATTGGCAAACTGGAGGCTATTTTAACCACATACACACAATGGCTATGTAGTTGCACAGAATGGTAACACAGAAGTAAACATGGAAGTGAAACAATTTCAAATGTCACTCTGTTTTTACAAAATGTCAAGTTCCCTAAAGTTGAAGAAAAGAGAAGCCCACATAAAAAGGAAAATGTCAACACCGTTCCAACAGCAGTGAAACCAGTACACCTGCTGGTAAGAACCAAGACAGCACAAGTCCAAAAGAAAAGATTACTGAGCTTTGTGAAATGTCTGTGCACTTTTCACCATCATTCAGTTTGGTGACAGTACTTCAGGGTACACGTATGGATGGAATAGGAAAACATAATGCAAACAATACAAATCTGATACCATTAATGCATTTGTAGAATCTTCCATCAATCTCTGCATTTCAAAATACTGTAAGCATCATTGTCAAGGAGGACATTGAGACCTGCACTGTGGGGCTCATGGTGAGTGAAAAAATAAATTACATCTTTTCAAAATAGTATATGAATGAGTCCTGATGGGTAATGAGTTAAACATAAACCTTTGACCAGCATTCTGTGAACAAGTAACATACCTTTAACTCATTTTCAGTCTGCTCACTGGTCAGCATCCCCTGCAAAGAGAGGTGCTGAATATTTGGGAAAACAAGGTTCCTAAAGTGTAACAGGGAGGAATGATGCAAATAACACCCTGCAATTATGAAGAAAATTATCAAAACTTCATACTTAGAATGCCACTGTGGAGACAAGTGCTTTGGATACATTTAACTACAGATATTGATTTCCATTCTTAGTCCTCAAAGCATTTTTGCTGTAGACACTTTTTTTCTCCTTTGACATTTGTTTTTGAAATTTACTCAAATGTAAAACATACAGAATTTCTTTTCTCATCTGGAAAATGTGTATTTTGTTTAGATAGACTCCTAGAAACTGTTCCTTGTTCTTCATGTGTCATAATGAAATTGCAAAATGGAAGATAAATTTGTCACAGTAGATTTGCCTCAAGCAAAGATCAGCTGTATTTTGATCTCACCTCATCAGAACACCTTTCCTCTTCAGTTTTGTTTCCCTTGCAGGCATCTAAGAAAAGTCAGAATCTTACTCTAAGTCAATGTGGACTTCTGTTGTAATCCTCTTTTATACAAAACACTAATGCAAATCTTGGATTTCTATTATTAAAATCTCCATGTACTTGATATTCTTAGAATCTCCCTAAACATTTTGAAGCAATGATGACTGTTTTTCAACAGTTTAAGGCTGTCAGCATGCTTTGGGTTGGGGACAGATGTGATCCTGAAAGCAAGATTATGCCACTAAAGTTCAAGGACAGATTAAGAATATGTCTACACGTGGCTTTCCAGGTCAGATTTCTCCAAACACGACTGTATTTTGCCACTCTGACCTATTTTAGTGGATGAAAAGTGCTATGTCATGCCATTGTGAAAGAGAAGCTAAGCAGCATGCATGAAATCAGAAGTGAAAGAGGGGACTGCATAACTTTTCCTTGCCTCCAACAATTTTATTTTGATCTGAAAAACACCATGGCCTCAAAGAAACCAGCTGCGTAAGTAAGGATAAAACTCAGGCTGGTTAAAAATTTGTTCAGTTTGAGAAACTGTCTGATGAAATTATTACATTATAATATTGCTCTTCCTCTAAGAGCTTTTATAAAGAGCTTGTCAGTAAATGAGCTTATGAGGGAGGCTGAAATGGAACAAAGGAAAATCTATACAGTCGGCATCTGTGGACTGTACCTTCTTTTTATCTGCCCCTGAGAGAATATCTCCCTTTTACCCAACCAGGCAAGCATTTATTTAAGAACAGAACATGTATCTATTAAGTTTAAAAGAAAAGAAATACATATATTCAAAATTCTTCTTTAGAAATTAATTTTAAAATCACTAAAGCAGTCACACTGCTTTATCGACTGTTGGTAAAACAGGGGCCATAAGCCACTTTAACATTCAGTTTCTGTGGATGCATTTTCTTGGCTGGTTTTCTGTTCTTCTGTTGCACTGCCAAACGCTACTACCAAATTAGTTACACTGCTGGCATGTCCTGGTCTATTTAATTTGTCCTTCACAGACTTGGCTTTCCGGGAATGGCTGTGCAAACTCTTGGAGCGTACTGATGGGAACCCAGAAGTCCTTTCTGCCTTTACTGACAGTAAATTCTCCTTCTCAGCCTTGACAGTGGCAGGCATAGAGGTGTAAGAGGCACTCATACCTGCTTCACCAACATTACTATCGTCATCTGTGTCCATCTGCTTCTCCTCTGCTTGCCTTTCTGCTTCAGAGATCAACCCGGGGTATTCTGGAGGACGCTCTTGAGAAAGCTGCTGCTCAACTTCATATTTCCACTCCGTGGCCCACTGTTCAATTGTGGAAGGGCACACCTGATCCATAATGGTACTATACTCTGAGGTCCAGTTGTTAACTCCTCCAACCAGCTTTCCACCTTGTGCAAATATAAAGCTCCTTGACTTCATCATAGTGGTTTGACAAGCACTGAAAGTTTCAGGAGGGAAATAGCGCATTGCTTTGGATTTGTCCAAGGGGTAAGAGATGGTTGCTTCTAACTTGGTACGTTCTACTTTTAACTGAGTGTTCTGAAAATCTGGTCCTGCTACTGACTGACTGTTTGTAACAGCATTCATCTGGTTTACACTTTGAGGAATCATTCCATCACTACTGAAAACCCCCTGCTTTTCACTCCCCAAACCACCTGAACCAGAATGGGCTCTGGAAACATTCTGTGCAATTTCTAATGTAGATTTACTGTGATCTGCTGTAGTGACTGCATTAGCACTCGAGGTATGGAGTCCAGTTTGGTGTTCTGGAACCAGCATCCTTGGGTCTGCTCCATCTTCCTTGGTACCAATGGAGTGGGCTTTTCTACGCATGGCTGGAGACACGGGCGCGGTGCTGTCGTCGTAGGTGAGCTCATCCCCACTGATGTGGTACCTGTAGATGCTGCAGCCATCGGAGCTGTTGACAGAGCTCTGCCTCAGGAGGTAGGCAGCGTCGCAGTCCGAGGAGGCCCGCGAGCGCGCGCAGGCCAGCTCGGCCCTGTCGATGCCCGCCAGCCTCTCCAGCGCCGTGGCCATGCGCCCCGAGAGCTCCTCCAGCTGGGACAGCCGCAGGTCCACCGTCTGCAGAGACGCCTTCATGAAGTGTTCCCTTTCGTTCACTTCTTCCAGCCTCATGGACATGTTCTCAACTCTGGGGAGTATAAAAAAGGAAGCAGAGAACAGAACCTGTTGCAACCTATTACAGGCACCCAGCTCCTGATTTCTTCCTAAGGCAGGATTTTATGGTGTGTATCATGCCTTGTTCTTTTTTCCTATGCATACCAACAAAAGCACGAGCATTTTCTTGTTATCTACGCTTTCTGTACACCATATTAGAGGGGTATTTGAACTTTGCCCTTATATTCATGGCAGGAGAGCCCTTGGGGACAGACTGCTATTAACATTTCTTGGTATGCCACCCACTGTGTGCTCAGTTCTCTTTCACTGTGAAACATCAAATTAATTACATGAGAAGTACTTTCTAATGACGTGCTCACAGGGTGACTTAAAATAGCATCAAGCATGTTGTAAAACAGGTTCTGCAGATGTAGAGAGAGAACCATATACTGGTGTTGATGGGATTGCTTTAGCTCTTGAAATAGCATTTTATTTTGTATCAGCTGAGGAAGTGGAACTATTGTCTAGGTCAATTAAAATAATACTTTTTCCCATTTTCTTCTTATCATTTATATCATAATGGATGTGATGGTACTAGAAAAATGCATATAAAATTAATTAATTGGGATGTGGCTTAGAGATCATATACTAGTAAATCTACTGTGGAAATTAAATTAACGTTTTCTTGCTCCCATACACAAAAGATGACGAAGCATCTGGAGCAAGGAGCCATGAGAATTAAGCAAATCTGCTTTGTGGCCATAGACCATAGTGAATCAGTGAGGCTTATCAGCCCTGCTTTATTCTCTGCCACAATACCTAGGATTTTGACAAATTGCCATGGATAACCAGTGTGATAGAAACTACTCGAATATATGTAGCAGGTTTAAGTTACTTCTCTATTCTCAAATTTCAAATGTAATAATGCAAGATATTCAAGGTCTCTCTCAAGACAAAGGAGTTTATCTATTAAAGAATTAAACGGCTCACAGAGCTAATCCATAACAAATGTTAAAATGAAGATACATATAGATATATAGATAAATATGTATGTGGTGTACTTCATCAACAGAATACTGTGAGGTAGATTAAGGTGAAAGAGTGTTTAAAATGCATATAGTTTTCATTACAGGGAGAATTTTTCTTCATTTCAAGGAAGTGACAAAAGACTCCATCTCTTGACTTACTTAGATCTACTGACAGAATAGGCAGAGTCTTTGGGAACAGTCCTGCCAAGTGACCTGGTAAAAAAGGCTGCTGCCATTAGCACCGTGTGCTTACACAGCAATGTGCAAACATTACCTAGTCCTCAGAAAACGCAGAATGATTTACATGTGAATATTCCCCATCTTTTAAATGGGGAAGTTCATACTGAAAAGCTAAATGCTTTGTTCAAAGCCTGCAAGAGAATCTGTGTCAGAGATTAAAATTCAGCAGTTGTGAGTGCCAGACCCTAATGCAAACCACAGGTCCAAGGGAAGAACCAAGGGAAGAACCCTCAGTGCTTTTGTCATTAAGCTCCAGCATGTTTCTCATGGTTGGATGAACTGCTGGAAACTCAACAAGCAGCAATTTTCTCAAATGGATAAAAAGCTTAACTGTGATCCTCAGATGGATGAGAGGTATAAAATTCATCATAAGCAAAGGGGTTCTTATAACAAAGCTACCCAAACCAGCAGATTTAGTGACATAACAGAAGGAGTAACAAGAAGTTTGCTCTTTTGTGAGATACACCTGCTCAGATAGTTATTTGGGACTCAGATCAGCTTCTGAGTCAGTGGTGGTTTTCTTCAAGATCAACATCTTTTGTATTTTAACTCAACTGTGGGTATAAAGAAGATATTAAAAGGACTATCCCTGACAAATGGGGTGGATGTTTTTGTTACAATAGGTACCTTTCAGAGGTAACTCTGATGCGTTCATCATTAGATGACTGCTGCTCATCCTCTTTCTCCTGGAAGTATTCTTCTACACACTGCTCTTCAAACTCATACAGTTTTTTCAGCTCTTCATCATTCAGAAATAACTCTGTGCAAAACAGAAGAACAAAAGAGGAGTTTCCTTTTTCTGAACTTCTGGCTGACAATTTAAATCCAAATTAGCAGTTTATTTTGGACAAGGACATACTGGAGATTCTACTCCTGCACTAAATGAACGGATGAGTTTTTAAAATAGGGAATGAGCACTTAGCTAAGGATGGGCAGAGCTGTGAAGGCAATGGAATGCATTATGACCATCACCTGCTTCCATGGCCATCCACGGCTGATGTTCTGAATGACTTTGGCACTGTTTAACAGCTGTGCATTGAACAAACTGACCAGATTTTACAAGATAAAGACCTGGGCAATACCTGCCAGTTTGACTGTTCCTTCATTTAAGTGTTATTCTTAAAAGGATGCCAGTTATAGGCAACAGATAAATTTAACAGATTCTTCGCAGATATTCTTTGGGTAAGATGTTAAGAAATTTCTAATCATATAAGAAAAATCCAAGGGGAATATAAGCTTTTGGGAACAATTCATCCTTTATCTGGATTTGTCTCTGTATTTGGAAGGAGGGTTACATTTCCTTTTTTTTTTCCTATTATGCAAAAATGTTTCCCATAAAATGTAGAAATAGAGGGATATTGTGAGCCTCTGATTATTTCAATGCTGCATATAATGAAAATATTAATTAACAGTCGCAGAATATGTTAGGAGAAGAATCCTCACAGTTTCCCTGTGAAATGACAGATAAATCTCTAAATGATAGGGGGATACTTGCAGTTACAGATCGCTCACATCACAGAGCTAACACTATAGCTGACATTTGAAACTGTGATCCCTTCCTCTGAAATTCCTATTTGCCCCTCCCAACATATGGCTTCACCAGAACTTGGTAAAGCCCTGGATTGAGTAGATACCATCTCACTGGTTTAAGAAAGCATGTTAAAGGAGGTATTAGCATCAGAGAGTTGCAAATTCTCAGGCACCCACAGAGGCCAAGAGCTGTTCACTTGATACAAATATTGGCCCATACTGTCTTCTGCAAATACACTTGATGGTCAAGGTGAACAAAACAGTTCAGTGTTGAAGCTGCTGCTTTCTGCTAATATGGTGCCAAGAGCTCAATTTAGAGAAGATTTCTTGCATACTCAGTCCCCTGTCACGCTCGTCCTGGTCTCCATCACCCTTCTTGCAGCGGCAGCAGATCCGCTTGATGATGATGTAGATGTGGCTGAAGATGATCATTGGTGGTGGCAGGACAGGTCTGTCATGGAATGTCATGATCAGCTGGTACCGCTGGAACTTCCAGACTTGGTTGGATATTGATTTTACCTCAAAGAAGGTATTGCTGAAAGGAAACACAGGAACAGTTTCTACAAGGTCCCTAATCTCACTTATCATTGAGCAAGCACTATGTTGGAAAAAGCAGCAGATAAGTAACCTCATGGAGCCACATGATTTGCTTGGTTCAGCTCTTCGTTGGTGCTACTGAACTAAGGATTAAATTGAACTCATGATTTCACTACTCCTTTTGAAGGTAGAAAACAGAAGGTGCTCTGCATCCCTCAGGCACCACTCAGAACAGCCCTCTCAGACCATTGCTCCTGTACAAATCCCTTAGGTGCCACTGAAAAGAAACTCACACAATTTATGCATCACATAATTGGTATTTTGGGGCTTGGTTAAAAACTATTTCTTTTAACACATGCCAGTATTTGATGCTACACAAAGTATTAAATCCATGAAAAGTATTTTGTATGCTAAACTCAGAAGCTTCACATAGTCTGCCTTTAATATGCTAATCAGCTTGACCTACATAGAAGACTTTTCAAGTTTTCACAGAATGTCCTAAATTCAAACTTTACTCCCTCAAACTTCTGATTCAAAAACATGGTGCATATTCTTACAAAGGAATTTATTCTTGGAAGATTCATCATTTTTATGGCAAAGTAAGGTGTGTTTTAAAGATGTTTCATTTTGAAATTCAGTTGGTATGAAGTGATAGTAGTCAGTCCAGAGGTAACAATAGTCACAGTTATGAAATACCAACTAAGAGAAAGCAGACTTGATATTCTGTCTTAGAAAAGGCTTTTCAAGCTATTTTAAAGTATCTTTGGACAGCTCACTCCACTTCTATGATGGTGATGATACTCTGGAACTTCCTTTTTCTATTTTCCGTCCACTTATTTTCTAACTTTATGTGCTTTAGAATATCTACATTCATAAAACCAGTTAAAACATCTCTTTGAAACCAAAGAATGCCTGTCTACACATAGCTTTTGCTTTCTTCAGGTTAAGTATACATGAGACTATGATCAATGATAAATAACAAGCAGGAATTCCCCAGCTAGATCTCAACCCTGTGCAAGCAGGCTGGGATGGCAGGAGTTAACAGCATGACCTACTTCCCAAACTGCTGATTCCTTGGTCCTTCAGCCAATAATAGCTACCATTGTAAGATTCTTCCCCTTCTCCCCAGCTATGTGACTGGCATTTGAGTACTTTAAATTCATGACCTTTTAAGCTACATACATCAAATGAAAGACAGGCTTTGTGAGCTGCAGATTTCTGGGCACACAAAGTACTATTTTTGCATTTGTGACAGAAGCTACCTACCCCGACAAGCCCTCCAACACTACATGCTTGAAGGCAACAAAAATGGATCACCTGCTTTTCTCAGGTGCTCTGTTCAGAAAGTATCGCCAGCAAGTAATTATTATTTTTAATTCCTGCATCATGAGAGGAAAAGCATGCAACCTAAGTGCAGGTAGGAAGAACAAGCAGCAGAAATTTATTAGATTTTACTCCAGGTAAGTCCAAAAAGAGAAATGTGCATACTGCACGCTGCTTGGATTGGTCACAGACCTTGGCAACACACAGCCATCCTTCCTGTTGGTTTAAGGAAATACAGACTATTTTTTTGGGTCATGAAAGGACTCTGCAAGGCTCTTATTTCTTTTTCTAAGTGGAAAACAAAACAAGACAAAAAAAAGCCAGATGATGTAGTGGAAATGCCTCGGGCTTTTGACGTTCAGAGCTTTGTTCTGCTGTTCTCCCGCAGAGCTGTGCCTGCCAGTGGCTGCACGGGTTTCTGTCAGGTGTGTGCCAGCTTTCTGGATCCTACTTCTCCTCTTTCCAGAGCAACCCTGAGGCCTGTCACTAGCCATTAGAAGGTAATTGGAAGTAGCCAGGCTCTCTCACATACATTGATGCAATGGCAAATTCAAAGCCACCTTTCCTCACTCTTCTCCAGGGTACACCCTGTTGCCAGTATTTGCCAGTCACATCCATGGAATAGTGACATTCTGAGTGAATGCAAACCCTTGCAGAACCAGTTCTTGCAGGACAGAAACTTCATCTCAACAATAAGACAAAGATGCATGGCTGTTTACATACTTGAAGACAGCAATCAGCAGGTTTACCAACAGGATATTGGCTACCAAAAGGTAACAGGCCATAATAGCAGGAGTGAGCCAGGCCCCTGGGATGCACGGAGGGAGGCGTTTCCCATCATCATCATACAGATTGTCCCCACAAGGAGCTGAAGGAAAAACAGCAAAGGTATTTTTCACAAACTGCCTATACTTAAAAATCCAATTCACATTTATTTAATGATGACACATGCATCAACATCACCAAATTTTGTCAGTTTATTTCCAGGAGCAAGTATGCATAATCTGTACTTCAAGTTCTAACTATGGTTCTAACTATGTTTCCCATATTAGTGAGTGGAGAGGCAACTCCTTTCTGTAGTGTGGCTTTCTATACACATTCCCATGGATTTTCTTTTTCTCACAGTAATAGTCAAAGACCAGATCTTAATGTGTATACATGCATATTAGTAGTGGAATTACAAACAAATTATTAAACCTAGCTTGTGAGCATACCTTGCCAAAGAGAGAAAAGCATTGCCTTAGTGGCACCAGATTGCTGAGCATAAATTCAACATTTATAGGTGCCCAGTGTATTGAAGAGGCCTTTAGTGACCAGTTTCACTGGGAATTTACACCTATGCCCCTCTGTACACCTGTCCCTGCCTGAGCTATGTGTCACCCTGCCTCCAGGATGGACCTTAGATCAGCGTTAGTCCCCTGGATGGACCCTTCTGTCTCTGGCCCTGTCTCTCTCTGCCCCGTCCTGGATTCCCTAGATGGACCCCAGACTGTTACTTGACCTGTCTAGGGCTGTTAATGTTACCAGCAGGTTAATGCTGCCAAAAAGATCCATTTCTAAAATGAAAATTATATAGTAACTGCAAAATAAGACTACTGAGAATGGGACAAAAATTGAGAATATTGATCAAACCAATACAAAATAATTGCCTAAAGTAATTCTATACATAGGTTGTCTTGGGTAAGAGCTGTCTTGGAGTTGGATAAATGCACCAAATTTGTTCTGTCTGTAAGTGCAGTGCCAACATATCTGATTTCCAATACAAGGCTAACTTTTGGAACTATTTAGTAGCAGGTAAAGTTTTTGTCAGCTACAGATTCTTTAGCTGTAATCTAAGCAAATGCAAAGTCTGACAGAGCTCATAACAGATTTAGTTTATGTGAATGGAAAACCTAGTATTTTTAAACATTTTGCAAAAAACCCCAATGCTGCAACCTCACTTGAAAAATACTTCAAAATATTTGAAAACAAACGAAGCTTATTTACTGAGGTCTCAAAGAGCTATTTGGACTGTAATTAATAACATTTCTTTTACTTGCTTTTCAAACATCAGACCTACATTTTTTCCTGGTTTTCCTAAGAAAAGTATAGCAGGAAAGTTATGTGAATCCTAATTTTATTCAAATGCACCCATGAAAATGCTGGCAAAACCACAGTAATACTTTATCTAGGTAATCAAAGGGAATTAGTTATACAATGCCATCTGTGCATCATAATTTAAAAAACCCAATCATTTTACTGTTGGTGTACTAGAAACAAGCCTTAGCAACAACTTAAACTCAGTTAAAACTTCTGATCTGCATTGTGCTCTGCTCGTTTTCAAATGAAAGTATTAGAGTAGAAAAAAAACATTCACACCTGAATATTGGATGAATGCTGTAATTAAAATATGAGTAACTAGTCAAGAAAAAGATTAATGAACATGTTTAGCTAAATGAGATAATCAGCTCTCCACAGAGACTTACGATTGATTTCCATGGCATAGACTGAACATCATTCCAAAGGAACAGAACAGAAAAGGAGGCAGGGAGAGAAAAAAGAAAACAATAGAATAATAAAGAAACAGAACCCAAAAAAAGATGATTGGAAATACAGTTCTGCTGCCAAGAAAAGATAAGCAACTCAAATGTCAGAACAGTAGAGACATATGTAGAGAAAAAAGTCTTTGTTAAAAATGCATTGCAGTCTGCAATTTCCTTTTCATGCTGTTTTCCCCAAATGTTACATATGGCAGCAAACTAATGATAACAATATATCACAAAATGCTTCTGGCAGATGATCATTTAAATATACATGGTATTTCTGGCAAGTAAACAAAACTGGCTGTCAACACGAAGCAACTCAAAATTATCACACAAAAATCATTCTTTTAGCTATTATGGAAACATTGTCTCCCCTTTTTTTCCCCTTCTCTCTTTTTTTTTTTTTTTTTTACCACCCTGGCTTTGGATCTGTCAGCTGTTTAATTTGAATAGCTACATTTTCATTAATAGGCATGCTACTGTACCCTGTAATAACATCAGTATCATTAATGCCCATTTTGACTACCAGTCTGGGTATTTGCTTGTCAATTCCTAAATGCTGGTAAGGAAAAGTCACACTATTGAAAGAAACTCAACCAGGCTTCTCTATTGTTTAAGAGTATGATGCTGTTGAGTACAAGATGCTGGTAACTTCTTGCTTGTGCACCTCTTCTAAAGAGAGTGAAGCACACAAGAGCTTCCTGGGGTGCATCAGGAAAAGTGTTACCAGCAAATGAAGGGAGGTAATTATTCCCCTTTACTCAGCTCTGGTGAAACCATATCTGGACTTGTGTGTCTGGTTCTGGGCTCCCTCCTAGAAACCAGCCATGGACGTATCAGAATAGTCCAGTCATGGGCCACAGAGATTACTAAGGTGATTGGACTATCTGACAAATGAGGCAAGACTGAGAAAGCTGGGATAATTTAGTCTGGAGAAGGTCAAGGAGATCTTACCAATGCTATAAATACCTGATGATGTGTGGGAGAAAAGAACACAGGGCCAGACTCTTCTCAGTGAAAGGAGAAGCAGCAGTGGGCAGTGGGCAAAGGTGGAAAGATGGGAAATTCCATTTAAACTGAGTTGTCTAGAGAGGCTGCACAGTCTTCGTCCTTCAAGATACTGTAAACATGACTGGACAGTCCCTAAGCAATCTGGGAGAAATCTAATTTACCCTGTTTTGAGCAGGAAAGTTCAACTGGATCATCTCCAAAGGTGCCTTCCAAGCCCAGCAAATTCTGTGACTTGTGATCTCCAGATGACACCTATCCTCAGAGAAGCTACTGACAAAGTCCAACTACCTTTCAGAGGGAAGATTTGATGTAATACTTCTTCCATAAACTGTTTACACCCCTGGGCCTTGCAAAAACCAGCCATTAGCACTTGAGTCAGAGTCATATTAAACTGCCCATGGCCATTACTCCCCAATGACTTCTGAGGCTGCTTTTGTGATGTGTTTACAGAGAACCACAGACAGATTAGAGTGAAAATTTCTTATTGAAAGTAAAAAGATCTTCAGGAGTCAGTCCATAGACTTCTACACAGGAGAAATGTACCAAAGAATTGTAAGGCAGTGCAGAAGAACACCTTGCATAGCCAGAATTATTTTAATATTAAAACAACACAAATCCCCACATTAGTTTATGCTTAGGCTACTGACACAGCAAAACTTCTGACCTGGGAAGGACCAAGTAGCTGAACTTGTACAACCAGAAAGCCCAAACCTTTTGTCCCCCAAATCTTTTGCACTGCTGAAGAAAGATTTCCAATCCAAAGCATGCTGAGTATATGACTGGAAGCATGAGAGAAGCCTGGTGCACCTCTTACACTAAAGAGATGGCTGGCAAGGTGTGAGTTTTGATTTACAAGGAACTCAAACTGTCTACACTGGCGAATATTCTTTGTTCAAACTGAAGTAGGATTTGAATGCACATAGTAAGATAAGGGATAGCCCATTACAGTCACTTCCTCTCCATGGGAGAATTGTCCCACTTGTGAACCAGGATAAGCTCAGGATCTCTCATGTGCACCAAAACTGCAGTATCAGACAGCAGGTGACTGGCTTGACTTTCACTTGTCAAGAGTAACTTACTGTACCCGAAGTTACATTAAAGAAACAAGCATTCACTAGGAAAACAAAGTTCTGTTCAGAAACAGACTAATGACTATTTCTTTCTAAACAGTTAAAGTACACTTTAATGACATTTAGAATGAAAGCTTCTCATGATGATGAATCTTAATGGGTTTTGAACTTGGACCTTCAGGTTCTTCAGGCTTCCACTTCCCTGTCAGCATATGCAGGTGACTGAAGTAACACATACACAAAGCTGAAACAGCTTCTGTTAGTTCAGATAAGGTGCAAACTACATGATACACACTAGAGGAGGCCAGCTGCACATTGGACTGTTGTACAAATTTCAAATATTAACACAAAATTAACAGCAACAGGACATCTTACATCTCCTTTAAAATACTGACAGCTATTGTTTCAGTGTGCAAGTTTCCTGTAAGAAAGGCTATTTCCTCATTCAAAGCTAATCAAGTGGAGTTTGCATTTTTTGTTTTGTTTTCCCATAGGTTTAGAAAAGAACAACATGAGTGATTCATGAAATGGAAATGTTTCTGAAAGCAGACAGATGTATGACTGGGAGTAAAAATGTATGAGCTCATTGCTTGTGAGTTGGAGATGAAAGGATATGTGTATTTTAACCTCCTGCACAAGGGATTTATTTCTTTTCTTCTTCTGTTGGAACTGACTCTTAGTAAATCTTTGAATGAAAAGAACATTTCAGAATGATGTCTGTTGATCCCTGCAAGTAAACAGAACACTTAACACTACCATATTTGTGGACAGGGGAATATTCTGAACTACATCACTTTCTGTGTTAACTGAGTTTGAATACAAACCAAGGCAGCAGACATGCAGGTGGGGAACAGAAAATTGTTCAGTCTCAGGTCTGCCAAAAGCAAACAGCAACAACAATATCATCGTAAAGCAAAACCACTACTTCCAAATTAAAAGCAGCCTTTAATTTGGATCTGATCATCTGCCTCAGAAACAGGAAACAGACTCTTACTATGAATTCTACTCTTACGGTCTATCTGGTCAGCGAACACCTCCCCGTAGATCATCCAGTAGGGCATGTAGAAGATGTTGCGAGCCAGCCTCCAGGAGGGCTCCTCGTCTGGGTGCAGGATGGCCTGGCGGGCCACGCCAAAGCTCATCAGAACCACCAGCATGATGACCACAAAGTACAGCATGTCAATCATCTGCATGGAGACAGCACAGACAGGCTCTCAGCACCAGCAGGGAGCACGCTGGCAGCAGCAGGTCTGTCTGCTAGCATGCATTAGCAGCAAACACGAAAATAGCAAGAGAATCTTCTTGACATCATTCTTTAATACTCAGGTATTAAGCATACATTCAAATGCAGAGAAAGCAGTTACCTAAAGGAATACCAGATTATATTTAAAAATACTTAAAATGCTAAAATCTTTGCTATCCCTGTTCTCCTCTGTGCTTTCAGCACAGACCTCCTCTGTGGCTGCAGAGAGATGATACAATCATTGCTGTACTATCTCCTGTGCACAGCTGATGGTTTTCTGGATGATCCTGGTGTATCTGCAATCTGTCATTGCATGAGTACAACATCTTGTGTGTGTGAAATTCATATGGCAACTCTTCACAGGCTGTATTCAGTCCTACTTGATAGAAAACCTCTTTTTAAAGCAGAACAGAATTTAATTTCCCATAGAGTTCTTAAAGACGTAATTTATAGCAATTTAGGAACTAACCATCTTTCCAATCATCATGACATAAGGTCCCAGGTATTTGTTCACACCAAAGATATCCAGTACTCTAATGTACCAGAAAATTATATCTACACAGTAAATCACTCTTCCATAACCCATGTAAGGTTGGTTCTGCAGGCGAAGAATTGCTCCTATGATAAATACTGAAATAGCCACCAGATCAGTAATATTCCAGTATTCCTGAAGCCAAACTTTGATTTTTTGGCTTAGCTTGCCAGGCTCTGACATCAGAATCTGAAATAAAAAACAAACAAACGAACATACAGCAGGTAAACAATTAGAAAAAACTCCAAATTACATGTTTGAAGTAATGGTCATGAAAAAAGACCAATCTTGTCATATTCAACAGGTGTCTGAGGCCCCCCTCTATGGTCAGCAAAATTTGTTTCAAGCACGAGTATTTTTAGTTATCAGTATATTTTAGAATATGAGACTCTTCTCTCTCCTGTATGGCCTCTCAACCCTGTGCACAAGTCCATGCCTTTATAATCTCCAAAAGCAAGCTTCTTTCTAAGGATTATGAGATGTTGGTATGGTCAGACTTTACCTCTCTGACTTTCTCCAAAGCCAAGGTCACAATGTAAGAGATGACAATCCATTCCTGGACTGATGGCCACCGTTCCATCCGCACCAGGATGATGTAATTAAATAACATCAAGTAGCCAAGGTATGATATCTGCCAAAAAAGAGCAAAATCCTTTATGGACTCTAGATGATGTGTCCTAGGGTCCTTCCAAATTAGGTGACTTACACAGAGACACAAAAGAAACCCAGCCTCCACTAATTTCCATTACAAAGTCCTGGATTATTAGTGTAAGCCAAAAGAGCTAACTACAACCACTTGTGTAAAAGTCAAACTGGTGGTGCTGGTGCTGCCAAGCTGAACTGGCCTTTGGTGACCAGTCAAACTAAAGAATTCTGAGACCTTGGAAATCCAGAACTAAGAAATCAAAAAGGATTCAATGACTGCAGGGAAAAAAAGCCTGGAAGCAAAAGAGTAATCAACCAAAAGATATTTCAGGGAGAAAATGGAGTTTTCTAATGAATGGAATTTTCAGTGTGAAATGTTTACCCACCATCTCAAGGCAGATGAGAAAAGCAGAACAGGGAGCAAAGCTGTGAGCAGCACCTGCCTGGAGGGGTAGGGAAAATGAAGAGCCATACAGCCCACTTGCTTTCTCCACTCTGCAATGATGTGGTTGAGCCCATCTGGGCAGAATACACTCTTCAGCTGAAGCCAGAGGCATACAAACTTTCTTTATCAGTCCCTATTCCTACACTTGTTACTTAAACCCATTACATGGACAGTAGGTTTGCAGGTGTTTTGGTTACTTTAAGTAGCTCCCAGTCTTAGGAGCATGTTTCTTGCTGAAGCCTAATTCATAAGAGCAGAGAAGGCTGCATCACCAGAGAAGAAACACCAGACAGAAGGCAGTCAAATCCTCTTAGCTGAGGGGCCTGATAATGCATGAAAGCAAAGCCCTCTTTACTCAGTTCCCTAGTAACTTTGCTAATTAGGACATTCATATCAACCTGTGTGTAGAGGCTAATTGTGAAATATTCAGCTGCTGAAGACCCTTACTCGCACAAGAAAAAATATTTCCTCCACAGACCTCCAGCAGCTAAAAGAATCACAGAGGCTGTGGAATAAATGATCCAGACAGCTGAATTATCTCATTTGTTGAAAGAAGAAAAACAGCAATTCTAAAGCACTCTAAACCAGGCTCTTTATGCCTGGGGCTTTTATAGTCTACTAAAATGTAATTTCTTTGCACTGTAAAACCATATTGAATACTTTCTTTGAAATTAAATAGGAATTTTGCTTTTAAATTATTAATGTAGGCAACAGAAAGGGATCAATGTAGTGTCTTGTGATTAAAATGTGCCAAAACTAAAAACCTACATACTGCTATGACCTATCAGGTATCAGGCATCCTAATCTTGAACATATAAGAAACCAGTATCCCTTTTACAGGGCACACCAAAAATTTATGAGCAGTAGCATGAACAGATGTTCTGTTTTATCATAACAGTTTAACATCAGATAATTCTAGATGCAATAAACGAAATTAGATGCCTGTCAAAAATAAGTATTTTAGTTTAGATTGGTTTTAATTGTTTTTAATAAAAGCACCTATGAAGTCTTAACAGACTGGGATCTGTGCTCCCATCTAGGCTGCACCCACCTGAGCAACAGAACAAATAGCAATGACACTATGGGGTTAATTCTGTGGGGTTAACTCAATGCAGAACAGGAGCCAGATCCTTCAGAAAGCAAGAGAATCTAGGCTAGCTTGGATTGAGTGACTGGATTGTGGAGCTTGCACTCAGTTTGGTGTATTCTACACCAAACTAGGAGCTTTAGAGGCTGACAGTGTAAGCTTCAGTTATTCATTATGTCACACTGCGTGTTTTTCTCTGAATAAAGGGAGTGCTATGCTCATCAGATTCCACAAAAGTCAGTAAAATATTTATTTATTACATGGTTATTACTTTCACATTGGAATCCTTTCAGTTTCACAGGTGTGAGAATAACGATCACTATCAGTTTAATCATCATGACTTACTGTGTAGAACCAAAATTTGACAATAGGTGCATTATAGAATTCATAGATCTTTGTTCCAATTGGAAGGCTCTGTTGTTTTTTCTTTCCATTCTCTTCATCCCCTTTTCGGGAGCCTGTATCTGCATTTGCATCCTGGAAGACCAAAGTTGTCAGATTTCATCAATACACAGCAGTAAAAAGAGTAGTTTTCCTCAACTACAGCCCCAGCCAACTGTTAACTATGCAGGGATTCCCCTGAGCAACAGACCTCTTTTAAAAAGTCTATAAATAGAATTCTGTAAATCTGTAGAACTACACAGACACTTCCCATGCCCTGAGAATCCAGTCGACACACTCCCACAATTCTTCACTGATTTTATCCCCGGAGGAAGTTGAGATTTTAACCTGAGTAAGCTACAGCACAATCAGAGAAGTCAGAAAAATGAGCAGTCCTGAGCTATTAGAACTTTCTAATCATCTCCATTACTGACCGCATTTTCCTCCTCTTTTTCTTTGCCTTCCTCATTTTCCTTTGATGTCTGGTAGGAGTAGTCATCATAACTCCGATACTCTAGGAAAAGGATGGTAGGAGGGAAGAGAATTCCCATTATGACCTGTAAACAAGAAAGATTCCAACTCAATATTTGTTTATATTATGGATTTCGTAACAAGGAAGGTCGCAACCCAAAATTTTCCTTTGTACAGTATTCAAGATATTCTGCCATCCTCGAGCCTATAGGAATGAGTAAGTACTTAAGAAGCATTGGCAATAAGGTATTGTGTGAAATATGGCACCCTGGAAAGCTTGCCATCTCCACAAATACCCTGCAATTAAGAAATTGTGCTCCAAAATTAGTGTGCAGAGAAATGTCATGGAATGGACACAGTGGTGGTTAGAATAGGTCTTCGGCTTGTTACTGGAATTTATAGTTACTCCAGTCACCTACTATAATTAGTTTTAATAGTCAAAAAGCTATGGAAGGTGAAAGAATCTTTGCAGATAGCTCTGGGAAAATTCTCTTACTATATGAGATTACTTAGATACAGAAACACAAGCCAAAGTACAGAAAAGAAGCAGAGAAAAAAAGGCAGGTAATGAAACTAGAATAAACATCAGGAAGTTGATTAATTCTTTGGAGAAAAGAAAGGAAAATAATAAACAGATTTGGGAAGTACCATGATACAAGCTGAAAGCAGGACAGTTGCCTGAAGATATTAAACAGGTTTAAGAGGGAGATATGGGAAAGTGGAAATAAACTGAGAATGGCAGAGACAGTGCAATGTGTGTGTCAGCAAACTTGGGAGTCTGACCTGGGAAGACAGATACAGCACTTAGTCAGTTAGGGGATTTAAAGAAGTAAGGAGGTGAGCAGGATGAGCCTCCATATGTGTGACAGCTATTGCATAACTCAACAAAGAAAGGATTATATTCACATGAAAACACACACAAGCAAACACTGCTCTGCCTTCTTAGCGTTGACTCACTCATGTCTCTTCTGTGAGAACCCTCTCACATCGCTTGGTTTTTTCATAAATCAAACAATTAGGAAATATTAAAATCAGTAAGAGATTGCATCATCAAATCACAGAAGCAGGAAATAAAAATCACATGGTTTCACACAATGCAATTGCACAGATTTCACTCTTTTCAACACTGAGTCTCAACTGGTATGATATTAAGCAATATAAGAAGCATGTGTCCACATATGGTTTATTTCATCTCTATTCCCATTGCACAGACCCCTAATGGAGATATTTTTGCTTGTCTCCAACTAATTTTTAATAGAAGGAGCATGTTATCAATTAACAAATCTCATGCTTTATTGAAAGCCACAACTTTTCTCTCAGATTCCAATCATGTTAAGTGTTTTATGGAGTTATATTTTCCTTTGCCATGGCGTAATATTTCTTAGATATCCTGAAATTAGAAACAAAAGAAATTAGCTTTTAAACAAATATGTTCTGAAAACATTTCTAAGCAAGCCATTTTTGCTATGCAAACACTGTGTATAACAAAGTGCTCCATGCAACAAACTCTCTCTGGAATTAATGCAGAACAGAAATACCTTAAGGCCAGGGTTTTTCCGCATGCGCAGCCGCCCCATCCACATGTCTGTTAGGAGCATCTGGCTGCAGGTGTGAGCAATGAAGTCTCTGTGTTTAGCTGCCACAGCCAACTTCAGGCAGGTAGAATTACTCCAGTTTTTCAGTTCATACGTCAGCAGTTTCATGGCAATCTGCTCATCGTGTTTATAGGACTGATCCAAGAGTTCAACAGCCAGCTGGCCAAAATCTCTGAAAGATACAAGATCAGTGAAGTTTGACTTAGAAATCAGTGTGCTTTGGGGTTTTAGTTCTGTTCACTGGGTATCATGTTTATCCACACACATGTATTGTGACAAGAACAACTAATCTCAAGCTTGATTTGGGACAGTCTACAAAAATTCCAAACCAACTGTTAGTGAACAGAGGGAATTCGCTTAGACCAGTATCTTAAAGACAGTTTAGATATATCATCAGATACTCCTTAATTTATGGGACTAAATTATGAAAATAACTTTGTGAAATAAAACTAGCTAGTTTTACAGAGAGAAGCTGAAGAAAGAATGCATTCTGTCAGAAAAAATCCAAGTCTTCTCCTTGCTAGTGCTGCCTTGAGATGCCAAGACCATGTTTTGCCTTGTCTATAGTTGATAAATTGGCATTCTGTGAAACTACACTTAGAAATGAATTGTACTGAACTAAAACTAAAGCTTATCAACAAGCTTGTAGCAAATGGATATAAAATCTGCGCTGCGTTTACTAACTTTGAGTTGTTGTCCAGATCCTGAGAGATGTCATCCACCAGCTCACTCTCTGAAGACTCATGGGCCATAGACTTGTAGAGTTTACAAGCCACAAGTGCCTTGGCCATGGATTCCTCCCCTCGCTGCCAGAGGAACAGGGCCATCTTCTGCCGTTTCATGAGCACAGCCCACACCATCAGCTCATGGAAGGGGTACTGAAAGCGGCTGACTTCTGGGTCATCCACATCAATATCAATCTCTTCCTCCTTTTTCTTCTTTTTCTTCTTCCCTTTGGTGGGAGGCTCATCATCCTGGGAAGAAAAATTATTCCTATCAGCTTTCAACACCTCACCTGACAACAGCACCATGCATGGAACAAGTACTGAGAGGACACATTAATACTCAAAGTTCTAATTTGCTTTTCCCGTTTGCTACCATGAATGCAATAGAGCATGCACTGGGCAAGCACACACAGACTCAAATTTTATTCAGGGTGCTGATTCTTGTACTCATAATTAAAAGTCACCCATCCTGGAAAAGTGCAGTAGAACCCCTTGATACTGAAGGCATCCCTTCACACTGCATTGTACACAGACCTCTACTGCATGTGGAATTGCACAGGCTGGTCTGCAAAAAATTATTATTGAATGAATTCCTCTGCAGTGTCAGTGGGACTCTAACAAAGCTGAATTCCCTACAGATGGGCTCCACTGTCATTTCCAACTCTGTGTGTCTGTGCCTACCCCTGCAGAGCAGTGCTGCACATATTCCAGGTACCAGAGCACTTTTCCCACTGACGTGCAGGCCATGGCAACATGCAAAAGGCAAAGACAGGCACACAGCACCCTTAAGAACAGCAAGATAGCAAAGGGAGTCTTCACCTTGGAATAAGCAATCTCCTCTTATGTATGCAGTGCACATGGAAGGTATTACTATCCCATTTCTTAAAGGGATAGGGAGGATAGGCCATTATTACAGGAACCAACATGGAAGTAACTGAAGGGAAGTAGTGACAATGAAGCAGGATCCTGAAGGGAGAAAAGCCATGATTGGGAAAATTAGGGTTTAAAAAATGTAGGAAGAACATTGCATATATAAGTGTAGACAGAGCTCATCATCATTGTAGACCTAGAGTCCAATCTCAGAAGTGGATTGCAAGAAAAAGAAATTGCTATTTTACAAAATCAGTTCTTGTTCAAGCAAGCTCAGCATAATGCATTATTTTTCTACAAAATATGAATTCAAATCCAAATTCAGAATTCAGCCTCCCACACCATTTCCAAAGATGACCCCTCAGCTCAGAAACTGAGCATGTACTTCTCCTTCAGCTGTTTTAAGAATTGCAAGTGAACTCTGCCTTCTATGGAAAATTCAGGGGTCACCAATTGCACAAAGTATTTACCATTTCTGAAGCACAGGACATAAAACCTCAAATGGAGGACAAAAATTAGGTCCTCTACACCCTAGGAAAATCAAATAAAAACAAAACCCTGTGTAAGATAGAAAGTGCTAAGGAGTCTAAACTTCCTGTTTTAGAGCTGCTAATACTGGAAATGAAAAAACTCAACCACATGGAGTCACAGAAATTTAGTGATCACTTCAGCAAAAGAAATGTAAATGTTCTTTTAACTTTTTCTTTCTCTTGTAAGAGGGAGTGGGCTCTACCTGCTGTCAAGTGGAAAGAACACTTCAGTTTGTGTCACATAAAACATTTCTCACTGAAAGAAATAGGAAGATCAAAAAAAGCTTTTGGGGAAGCCCTGTGATCAATGCTGATCTAAAAGGGTCGCACTTCTGAGGGGCTAAGCTTTTGGCCTTGATCCAGTAGAAAATAGGAAACTGATCAGAGAGATTAAACACAACCTCTTTCAGACGTTCTCTACAGATTTTCTGTGTTGAGAAAAGGGCTGCTTATCTGCCTGGGGAGATAGGGGCATTTGTGTGGGGGTATGGTTCACATCAACTGTAACACAAGCAGCATGAACACATACTGTGCTTGAGCACTCTCACAGCATTAGTGAAATCCCACTTCCTAGAGAAATGCACCTGCCTCTTGGTGTCAATGCTTTCCTGGTCTATGGAGATAATTATTTTTTCAGAAATGAAAGCAGCTACCTCTGAAACAGAGTGAGTTTTTAGGTATCATCCCAGGTTTGTTTCTGTTCAATTACATATTTCTGCAGACACACAAGCAATTGAGGTACGGGCTGGACCCCAAAATCTGGATCAGCATCATGGTTTACAAAACATGGTGCCATCACAGTAGCAAGGATGTTTTATAGTGGAGGGCAGCATCTCACCACTTTGGTTTTCACTCAAGTTAAATGTTTTCTCTATGGTGAAACATCATTAAGAACAGAAATAGTTATTTCATGGTTAAAGGCGATTTTGCCATAAGCAGAACTGCTGGATTATATTCTCTTTTCAATGTGATTAATTTATACACATGAATAATTAAGTCCACAGTATGTTCCACCATGAAACATGTTATTACACAGTAGTGCTAAAAACTGCCTGAAGACCACTAAGCAGAGCTGTAGGCAGTTCGAAAGATGCAACTCTTAAAAAAAGTGGTCACAAGTATCTAATACAATGTTTGCAAAATGGAATATCCTGTCTAGTTGAAATTTTCTGTAAATCACAGTAACAATGAAAAAGCTAAGAGCAAGAACAGAACTGTACCAAGAAATGTTTTGATAAAACCAGTATTTTAAATAAATCAAACTTACCTCCATCCCCAGTAGTTTAAGAGCTTTTGGCTGAATATTAAAAAATTGAAAAGAAAGTCAGTTAGATGGGAGGAAAATCTGAAAGACCAAACAATAACAAGCAAACCCATTTTCATTTACAAATGTACAACATTTATTATAAAACTTACTGTTATAAATAATTGTACCAATAATGCTGCAATTAGTTACTCTTCATTTAAACTGTATTTGCAGGAATGCAATGGGTTAGGAAATAACGATCCTGCATTCAAAGGAAAGATTTTATTCAGACTGAAGAGTTAAATGAATAATTTGATAAATAATACTTTGAGAATTAAAATGACCACATGGTCACAAAAGCTCAAAGAAAGAAAGAAAAAAAATAGTGCTTCTAAGCACAACACAGTTAGGATTACATGGATTGTAAACTACTGGAATAGGAGGAAGTTCACCTCCAGATCAGTGTGTTCACCACCTCTAATGTTCTCACATCCTTTAACATAGATGTCTTACAACTTTCTTATATAAAATCACTCTTGGAGTTTCCACTTCTATCTTGCAGCATTTCTTTAGAATTTAATATGCAGTATTTCACAAAAACAAAGGAACAGAGTATTACTTATTTTTTACCATCAGCACAATGGCCACATCCAGAATGAATTCATTCTTACCCTCTTTGGTCCAAATAAATTATTATAAAGAGTCCGAAAACTTTTCCGAGTATAGTTGCAGCGATAGGCTCCACCCATGAGATATTCCAGGACAAGACCAATATCTATTAGGCTGATATGATAATCTGGTGGAAGATTTCCCTACAAAAAAACCCCCACAACTTACTAAGGATTTAGGATAAGAAAACATGACATAGATTAAATTGCCTGGCTAGACATACATCACGATTAAATTGACACATGGGTATTATTTACAGCCACTGGGTTCAGTCTTTTGTATGAAATAAAGTGAGTCACATAATGAAAATTTTTGAGGTCATAGCTTTTAAGTTTTGTTGTTAGCAGAATTCATATTTCTGAACAAATTTTCATTTGATTTACTCAAATATCAGTGTCCATACAAGTTTAAGGTTGTTTACAAGGGTTATATTAATGAACTTCTGTACTGATTATCATTAATCCAGTATAAAAGCATGACAATTTCATGGTGAATATCCCTGATAATCATACTTTACATAATTTCTTAATGGAAACTGATATTTCATCATATTATCTACCATTGAGACTACAATGCAGACCACAATTAATCTGCAGCCCAGAATCAAAGCAAAACACAAACTCTAATTTTGGTGGTCACAGCTAAAACTGGATAATTTTATTGACTCCACAGGAAAAAAACCAGTGTTTCATTGTCCAAGCTACATCCTACAGCAATGACTGATTCTACAGCACCACTGAGCAGCTGCTATGATGAAACAACTACAGCCTAAGGAAGCACTTCACCTCCAGGTTAACCCAACTGAATCCCCGGGACTGCCGCTGAGGATGGAGCACGGAAATGCAATGGGAAAGAGGAGAGACAGACAGACAGCAGAATGCAGAGGAGCATTAGTGACACTCACAGTGACAACACTGAATGAGGAAAGTGTTAAACTATGAAGCAGATGAATATGAATTATACATTAATACAGCACTGCATAATCCCCACATCTGAACCTCCCTAGAATAACTGGGAGTTTTCCTTGTAGAAACAAATACAGGTGATTTCATGGAGCTGAATTTTGCTGAATAAAAGCTTCAAAACCTCTAAGAGAGAAAATACAACAAATCTCAAAATGACCGTCCCTATTCACATATAATGAACAAATTTTCATGAAATGGAAACAAATGAATAACAAGTTTAGGACAGAAGAGATTTTCTCCCAGGTAAAAGTTGGATTAGTGGGAGAAAAGTAACTGAAAAACACACAAGGAAATAAACAAAAGGCAACAAATTCTGCAGTCATGAGTGGGGCTTCCAGTTAACCTAGGAGGCCTTTCCTTCCATTCCTCCCCTGTAATGCTGCATTGGAAGCTTCTTGTAGAGAAGAAACAGTATCAACCTAAATCTCAAACGCCATATTACACTATGGGAGCTTAATTTAGTTTACTCCTTAGTTTTTCAATTACTAGCACTGCCATACCCAATTTAGGCTGACATCACTGTTTGCCATAATGAGACATTTAACTTTTAACAGCTGCCATCTAATTTCAAATGCCTGCTTGGCCCCATGCTATGCTTGCTTTTACTGTTGATTCACATGGCCAACGTGAATCACACAAATGTAACACTGCTTACCTTTTTCACATCTCTGACTAGCAAATGCAGCGTATTTGGCGGACCCAGTCTCTGAAACAAAAATAATTCATGGTTCATTAGACCTTCAGTTCATCAGATTTTTTCAAACACTAACACAGTCTGGCACCTTAAGCAGAGCTTTAGACAACAACCATGTGCCATCATACCCCAGAGGGGTGAAAAGAAGGAACTGGGCTACATTAACAAACACCTTTCTACCAAGAGCTGTGCAATATCCCTTTTGTATAAACCTTTCTGTGGTGATTCAAGTCACATACAATACAGTGGCAAAACTGCTCACTCACAGTATTGTAAAGTTCCTCCAGGCGAGGGATGGTCAGGAAGTGCTGCATGTTCACTCCATTCTCAATAAGCAGCTTCACAAAGTCCACTCGATCCAGGACCAGGGCATCCAGCATAGCCTGCTCCAGGGAGTTCACCTGAATTGCAGGGTGGAGAATGTGAGACCACATCAGTACAAATGAGCTGGTTTGGAGGCAACCACAGCTATTTTCACTACTTAGGATGTGGACTGAGTTCCCACATATGTTGATTAGTCTGTAAGTAAAAAGGAATTTAGAAAGTAACATTTTTACCACAAGAAGTGAATAGAGATGGAAGAGTTTTCCAAACCTTTAGCAATACAACTGTAGCTTTCAGCCTTTCAACATGTAGCTTTCAATCATTTTGTTCCGTATTTTTAACTAAACCAGGCATACCATGCTTGACACATTACGCGAAAAAGGGATTTACTTGCTCAGCATGATGGGAACAAATGAAACTAACACATCCACAGAAGGAAGATGTTCAGCAGTGGTCTTATTCCCTTCTGACGAGTGCAGGGAAGAAGATGCTGCAGCTCAGTACTGACTTGTACTGTTGAGAAATGGCTGCATGTGGTGCACATGGAATAAGAGAGGGATTCTTGGCTCAAACACTAAACAGCATTCCTGCATAATCTACAGTTGATCTTGTGGGAATGTGCAAAAGAGCATTCTACAGAATGAAAGTGTGTATCTTCCTTCTGTCTTTGTACCTCAGAATGAAAAAAAAAAAATCTTCAGCAGTTTTTTATACAAATACTTTCATCTTTACCCAGTTCAGGAGTTCAAGTTTTCTTGGGTCTGTTTCTTCTTCTGGTTCTTCTTTTGCTTTTCCTCCCTTTTTCTTCCCTTTTCCTTTCCCTCTGCCTGCTTTAGTCTGAGGTGCTGGAGATTTCTTTTCCTTCTCAGGAGCTGTACCATCAGGAGCTGTAAGGCTTCCTAAAGGCTGTATTTATAATGCATTAAAGTATTAGAAATCTAATTGATCTTACAGTAACTATTTGAGTACATCCCTACCAAACCAACCCCTCAGTCACCACTTCTCACACTAATATCCAAAAATTATAATTTCTCTAAGTTTAAAGGCCTTTCTGCATAGTCACAGCTTTACTCTTTTTGAAAAGCTGTTATGTCTAACTTAGTAACATTGAAAGTCAAGGCAGTGAAGGAGATTGACTGGGAAGGATTTCTCTTGAAAAATAAAATCAATGTGAGAGGACTGGGACAATTCAGTTCCTTTGCTCTCTCTGAAAGCAATAGTTGTCAAAAAAAATAGCAACAAGAGCTAGACAGAAAGAGCTTAGTAAGAATGCTTCCTGATGCCAAACAGCATCCACAGTGCAGAGCAGAGAGGAGAGGACAGAGAGCCATTCACTGGTTCATTCCTGTTCTGCAGATGGTATTTCTGTTTATACTTCTCGAGACATGTTTATTCTCCAGCTAAATTCCTTCCCCTTTCCAACCTATCTGCCCAGGGCAGAGGCACACATGCACCACACCACTTGTCTGTGATCTGGAGACTTAACTTGCTCCAGATAATGCTTAAGTTACATAAACTCCACAGAAGAGAAAACTGGATTACAACTACCTGTGCTCTGCACTGACAACTCCAGGACCAAGCCTTTAACAAGGCTTCATTCCTGGAGTTTTATTAGTCCTAAAAACCTCTCCTCTGCCCAGCTACCACAAAGCCATTCAAAAGCCTGAACAAAACTGCAACTGCCAAGTGGCAGCACAGGCTGGTCTGAAAGCAATCTCTATGGACATGGAATGACAGTGAATCCCAGCTGGCTGGTACTGCTTCCACAAACTGCAGTGCAGAAGTATGAACCAGGCCAAAGCAGTTACAGGCTTCAGTTCTTGGTGGAATCTCTGAATCTAACCACAATAACATGGAGATTGGGACATTCCATCCAATTAAACATTTAATAGTAGTTATACTTCATAATTTTTAGGATTATTAAATCCTCTCTGTATAAGCACTTTAATGAACCTTGACTATTGAAATAAGCACATTACTAGAAGTGAAGGAATAAAACTGCATATGCAGCAAGATTTGTTTGAATTTAATGATACAGATTTCAAAATGAAATAAGTCTCTCCATTATGCACAGCATGCACATGAATGGTATTCCTTTGAGTGTCATTTTATTGCATAGTTTCAAGAAAGACAACTAAGCAAAAAAACCACCAAAATTCTTTCCCTTCATTCTTACAGCCTATTTCAGGCTGCTCTCCTCATGACACTTTGGAGTAATTCAGCATCAGATGGTTCACACAGTAAAGCAAAAAGCATCAATATAGTGAGAAATGAACATAGTTTAAATAAAAGATTTTAGTTAAACAGGTGAACTGCAGTGTTTCACCATTGCTGCTAGTGCAGTATCAAAATCCAAGGTGTAAATATTACACACCTTCATTTAAAGTACTGACAAACGAAATGAGAAAACTTTGTCTTACTGGCCAGTGGTGCCCAAAGACAAAGATCTGGCTGCGTGCAATGTCTACACGATTCCAGGCCAAAGCCAGGCTGAGCTGGTCTGGAGCAGATGCATTGGTACCTAAAGAGAAACACAGAGATGTTTCATATTTCACACATGATGAAACAAGACTGGACAATCTTCTGCAATAACTAGAAAACAGCCAGCCTGGCTCCATATCATGCTACCATTAGAATAACTCTGACACAAAGCAGTGGATTCATCCAATCATTTTATAGCACTTCCATTTAACCCCAAAATCCTAATTTCCAAAGGATTAATGAGATTATCTCCCTTTTTTTTAAAGCTTCCACACTGACTTTTATTCTGATGCTAAATACAGACATGTAACTATTCTTAAACACCCCTCTCAGCTCCTCTGGCCGATTCTGTACATACAAGTGCAAAAATTCCCCTCTTTATTACTTAGCTTTGGGGATCCAGAGATCCCATATAGAGCCTGCATCAACTGCTGTATATCTGAAGACAGAAACCAGTTGTTTCAGCAAATGTAACAAATTCCAATTAAATAAGGAACCAATCCTATTCTACTAAAGTTTAAATGGCACAATCTGAAATCTGGAAAAATCCAGACAGCCTTTCATCTTCCCACTTTTTCTTTCTAACTTTATTAATGTATGCTAGAATTGCAATAAAATGAGCTGCAATATCAGCAGTACAGTTGTTGCAGCACTCCCATCCCATGCTTTCAGGGGAGGAAAGCCACACAAAACTTTCAATCTAGTTTTTATGCTTCATGCTAATCTGAACATTACCCAAACACACTCAGGTACTTGTTAGAATCCAAGTGAAGAAATCAAAGACTTAAACACAAAGAGTGAACATCAGACAATGCACAGGAATGTCCTCCTGGGATGCTGTTGTGCATCCTTCCAAGTGCCTGGCACACCCACCTTTGAGAAGAGCAGTTAGGATGGACATCTCAATGTCGTGCTGCCCTTCCGAGCCCATGCGGAACACGGTGATCTAAAGGGCAGCACAAAAACAAACACACAAAATTACAACACAGGAGAGACAGACACTGAACACGTGGATAGAAAATAGAGCAGAATGGTGCAGCTTTATTATTTCCTACAACTTAAGATTTTTCAAAAAGTACAGTTCCACTAAATTTTTCTAAGAGATTTAATTTTCACAGAAGCGTTTAATTAAATTCTTTCAGTGAAGTTATCCTAAAATATCCCTCTTGGTGAACATGACAAACTTGATGAAAATCTTCACCAAACCCATGAATTCTAAAAAGTGGTGACAAAACTGCCATGCAAAACTGATTGTTTTCTTATGCTTTTATTACTTCCCAGTAGTAATGGAAATGGAAATGCTAGTTACCTAATATAATTATCATAGCATCCACTTCATTGATTATAACATTCAAATACTTTTTAGCTGCAGGATGTGTTACATATGACAATCAAAAAGGCAGAAGGAAGTAAAAAAGCACTTATCTCTAGTCACATTTGCTCAGTTCAGTCCATTGGAATTCAATGATTTTAAAAATCATAATTAATGTAAAGCTTAGCTTTACATTTAACTACATATTAGAAGACTAATAATTCAAAAGCAGAATAACCAAACAACATGTTGTTATGTTAACAAACTTAATACCAAATGCAAACCCAAAAAACCCCAAATTCTTCATTTTCCAAAAGCAACTATTCACATTAACTACTGGGAAAATGGCACTTGCAAGTACTCTGTACGGTTCGGTCACAGAAATTACCTTTGTGAACTACTTTTAGGATACTTACAAGTTCTTTTTTTTTCATGCACTCCATAAGAATGACGAACAGCTGATGAGCTTGATTCCTGTTGTAGTTAAAGGTTTTCTGGATGGTAACTAGAAGCTGGTCCCTAAGGGATTCATTTATTATCCTAAATGAAAAATGAGACATAAAAGAAGACATTGCCAGAATGAATATATATTCAGAAGGCCTGCTTTTTAAGAAATTATAATATCCAGGTATTCCTCTTATATATCATAGATATACTTCTGTTAACAAGTTCAGTCTTCAGGATTTTATGGCTAAGCCTTACAGGACCCCTACCCTTTGCTTCTAAATGTTCCAAGTCCCTTTGCATATAGTAAAAACCCCAAAATACTTCACATTTCTGATATGTCACCTTGGTTATGGCTTAAACAGAGGACTGAACTTGCTAATGCATCTGAAACCTCGTAATACCCAACTGAGAAACAAATGAACAATCCAAAAGATAATTAAAGAAATTAGATTGAAAACATTCTAGAAAGGTCTGAAACATTTCTATGTTTGATCTCCTGAAGCAAAATGAAACAGCCCTTCAATCTTCATCCATTTTCCAATAAAACACATGTATTTTCAGATTATGGCAAACATTACCAGCAGGTGCCTGAGAGATGCAGTAAAATTCAAAGTTCACTGTGAGAAAATGGTTGGACTGACAAAAAATTCTCATTACAGATCTGCCTTACTAGATGAACACATTTATCATAATTATTGGAGAAGAAAATTGGACACTGCATCATATGGACTGGGAGGGAAAGTCATGCAGTGAGCACATCTCAGAGAGACTGACCCTGATTAGCTCTTTCAATTCCCTATGAGCTGACAGGAAGAATGAATAAGAAAAAAAAGAAAAAAAAAAGGCAAGCCAAGTTTGATCTAAACTAAGGAAACTTGTTAGACAGAAAGGAAAGTTGCTGAATCAGAAATACTGTTGGTGCAATTAAATACATGCTATGTCTAAACACCAAAAAAATCCAGCATAAGAGCTGCTCTCCTAATTCAGCAAATAACATCTACATTGCTTGCAACACTACTTGTCTGCTTAATATTTAATCCAAGCTAAGCTTCAACTTCAGTCAAGGAAACAGGTTCTATCTTCAGCACAGGACAGGTATGCCATACACTAATTAAGACAATATATGAGGTGTCTGTCTGGAAGGCAAAAGCAAGAGAATGAAGGAAACCCAAAATTTCCACAGCTGCTCTGGCACTCTTGGACAATGAAGTTCATACACACAACATAGCAGAATCAAGCAGTACAAATTTTGCAAATCCATGCACTAATTAAGCTCAGCCCTGGCCTGAAGAAAAGAGCTACTCCTGGGAACTTGTCCTTGCTTCTACCATGCCCAACCCAGCACCAAGTACAGTGCAGCAAACCCTGATGGAGCCTGTACAACAGTGTGCTGTACTGAGAGCAAGCTCATTTCAAAGGACCATAACATGCATTCAAAGTGCTAACAAGTTCTACTCATTAACTTCAAACAGGCCACAAAAGCTGACTGATGGCAGAATGCCTCTGTTAGCAGCATTTTGTCCTTGAGGGTTTTTTTTAATGAAGCTCTATGAAAGTAAGGCATATAGTCCTACACAGCTTTGGTGAAGATCTTGAAACCTTACCCTCCTTCTTCTGAATACTTGTGTGCAAAGGACAGAATGTCGGACGCTCGCCCGCTGCCATCACAGATCACAACTGGCAGAGGGGGCTCTTCCCTCAGACACTCCAGGACAATGGAGATCACATTGGGACCTCCTTCCACTATGAGCCCAACCACAGGAACACCTTGCCCTAGTCCTGCAAAAACCAGAAGAACAGAAACAAGAAAAAAAAGAAGTGTCATTGAAACTTAGTTGAGGAAATTGAGGTAAGTGGATGTGATTTCTGCATTATAGCACAGCTTCCAACCAGAGCCCTTAGGAAAAATGATGGCCATTTGGTGGCCAATGTGAGCAAAACCATCCATATGCTGTTCACCAAGTCCCAAAGGAAAAAATTAAGATGTCTCTCTGCCTTTGCTTTTGCATCAGCTCCATACTGATCACTTATCCACTCAGTGTTGGTGGATGTTTGTAACCTCTCTCAACAGACACCAGGTACAGATAAAGCAGCTAACATCACTTTCCTATTGCTTCATCAGCTCCACTGTTACTTGGATGGTTCCCAGCTTTTGATGCTTTACCTCTTCGTTGGTTACCTATAGGAAGGCTTCAGTAAGGTGACATACCTATCCTTATTCCTAAGATAAAAAAATGAAATTAGTGTTTTTATCATGAGGCTGAAATGGTTGGCCGATGGAAGAGACGACAGCTGAGCATCCCTTTGCTGTCCCTGCCTCACTGTGATCTCCAGGCATAGGATGACAAAGGGAAGCCCACAGGTCACATGGTCTCAGTAGCCTTGGTCACAAGAAACTTGGGGAAGTGAAGGACAAAACATTACCTGAATGCTGACTAATTCCACTATCATAAGCATTTGAATTCAGTTCTTAATCTGTGAAATGACCAGCACTTTATAAAGATGCACTCTTTTTGTTTGGCTCAGAATGCATGAAAAAGTTCATATTTTCAACCTTGATTGAAAGATCAATCTCTGAAGAACAGGAACACCATGCACAGTAACAGTAGAAGCTTCCTGACATCCTCCTGTCAGTACACCCCAGCTCTGAGAAGGAGGAGTCACAGAGCATGGGCCGGCCTGTGTGTCCGTGAAATCTTTAGTGATTCCTCCTGAGATTTCCAGCAGAGGTGCCTGTGCTTGGAATGACTAAGAAGAAAAAAAACAACTCCCTGTATGTTGCAACTAGCAGATGTATTGCAACCCTTCACAGAACAGGTTTCTGTGTTTATTCCCAACTTTGCCCTTCTCATGACAAAAATCATCAAATACTACCTAAATCAGAGTCCATATCCCCAAGCCCCAGTGGTAATGAAAGGAATGACACAGAACATCTTGTCTCTGGGCCCTGAATTCCTGATCTTCCAAGCCAATGCACCCTTTTACAACCTTACAGCTCTGCCAGCACTTCTGCAGAAGACAAAGATGACAAAAGCAGGCTGAGCTGTTTCCATCTGCGGGCAGCAGTAGCTGGCACCACCTCCATGCTCAAAGGCAAGGGGCAGCATTTCCCTGAGCTGTTGCTTAGGCTACAGGGCAGTACTTAGAGACTTCCCAGAACATTAGGATACCCCACAGCTGATCTCTAATTCCACCTTTTGGCTTTACCTGGCACTCAATTTTTCTGCTCTACCCTTCTGCTCTACCATCAAATCCCCTTAGACCCTATAAGAGACTTCTGTGGAGTTCAATGCAATTGCCATTCTGGACATTTCTCTTCTCTTATTTTTACAGACCTACACAGTTTACAGGGGCACCAGTAAGAGGTAAGAAAAGCAACTGGTAGAACTAATGTATGTGCTCCAGTAGCTCTTAACTGATGTGTGAATTCAAAGACTATTAACATTTTTTGACCATTTTTAATTAGGGTTGTGGGGTTATTTTAAAATATTTTTTTTTTAATTTCACCTTTTAATTTTTTTTACATTATTGAAAATATGTATTTTAAAATAATTTTTTTCTGTATAACAAGACAAGTTCTAGAAAATTATTTTAGTGAGGCCATAATAACTGGAAGCAATTTTAAAACTGCACAAAACTCTAAATATGAAAGCACTAAGGTGAAATTGTCCTAATTGTCCTTAAAAATCAAAGTACCTGCTAAGTTTATCAGGAAGATCGAAGAATTTTGAGTGTGATATTTCAGATGAAACAAATCCGTATATAAAAGAGAAAATAAAATGCTCATGTGAACATTCAGAATCAGAAATCACTAAGCTGCACAGGATTCTTGTAAACAGGAAATGTAAAAAATCCCCTCATTCTGTGTGTTTACTGATGCTTATGAATTCTAGCTTAGAAGTGCACAAATTCTTTGCATTTTCTTTTCCTTAGATTCTCACTGCTTTGAAGCTTCTCCTCACTATTAGTTGTCAATTTTTCTTCATCCCTTCATGCAATCCTTACTCCATAGTTTTTCTGCCCGGCTCATTGTGGGCTTTCACCTCTTATCAGACAGCACATGTTCCAGTCCAGTCACACAGTCCTGATCACATTTCCACTGGAAAGAGCTGGAAGAAGCCTTTAATTTCCATACTTTCAAGTACTTCAAGCCCTCCTTCTTCCCCCCTTGAAGACGTTCTGGTCTCAGTTTGCCCCGCTGGTACTTACGTGTGTTGATTTTCTGGAGGGAAATGTGTTTTTCCAACTGCCGCCGTAACTTGACTTCAGCTCCATATTTACCTAAAGTGCCGTTGTCTGCCAGAATGAAGTGGGTGTGGGAACTGTTGAGCACAGAGAGCTTACTTAGAGGGTTTGACATTGTTTGGTAAACTCGTGTTACCTGTGTGTCAAGAGGACAGATGCACCTAGATTAGAACTAAGGATCGAATGGGGAAATGCCCCACACCACCCAACAGAGGCACACTCAGAGTCTTCTGAGGAAACAAACCAAGCAAACCTTTAGCACCAAAACCAGAAGAGAATTAGAAATGGAGCTTGTTTTTACATTCCAAATCAGTACTCCTGACAGCTCTATTTTCTTTGGAGGATGACAGTCAAATTGTGCACTCCCCTGCATGCTGCCCTAAGCTCATTACTGTGTTCTCCTGTTCACACACTGTGTTGTTACAGTATCCTCTTAGTGCATTAGAAAATACTTTCTCATTTGGAGTTCCTAGTAATTCATATGCCACTCCAGAGTACCTATAATAAATGCCAACCTTGCACACACGCCCTTACGTGATTTACAGAAGGCTCAATGTGCCACACTGAAGTTAGGACATAAAACTGTCACCACAGAGAGGTCTTTACTAATGAAAGCAATGGAAACCTCACTAATCCCATATTTACTCTGAGGTCATATATGACAACCTGAGAAATATACTTAAACAACAGATTTTTTTCAAGAAATTCTTCAATTTCACCTCCTAGGCATGCTTTAGAAAGGGAAAAAAGTAACACTTCAGAAATATTAACAATGTATTTTTTACACAGCTGTTTCCTTAAACACTTACATCTTTTCCTATGAGATCTTCCTTGTTTTCTACAATGCCCCACGGTGCAATTCCTATGGCACATATTCGTCCTCTGGATTTGGAAGAATGATCTTTCAAGGCATCTCCCACATGACGAATGACACCTATAGGTACAATTAATTTAATTCATTTTTGGCACTTTAGATTGATCACTAAACAACAGAAATTTCTTCTTGCCTCTCACAGAGCTACTGGGTAGCTTTCACTACTAAACCGCTACTGGTACTTTATAGCAGAACATGTAATGCAGACAACCACAGTTTTATTTTGCAATGGTTGTGTGTAAGTCCCATTACCTTCTCACATCATTGTGCTGAATTCAGCGAAGTCTGTAGAAGACTTACCCTGTTACTAACTTGACACAGTGTAATCTGTACCCTTGTCCATCTCAACGTATGTTATTCATTGGACACAAACCATGACGTCAGGAAGTATACTTTTAATAATAAAAAGACCTTCGTACAAAAAAACATGCCAAAGCTAGAGCCTGGCAAATTTGGAGTAGGAAACTTCTTAACTACAAGGATAACCAAGCACTAAAAGAAGTGTATTAGAACCAGTGATAGATTCCTTGCTACTGAAATCAAGGCTGAAATTTGTTTTCAGGGGAAACACCAAGTAATGCAAATCAATACTGACCCAGGAAAATCTTATGGTCTGGGCAGGAGATTAACACAAATGATTACAATGCTCCTTTTTTGGTCTAGTGGGCAATCACTCGTTCATGTAGACTTAAATCTTCTGCCTGTGGGAAAGATTAGTGAATGAACATCACTGAATTCTTAAGTAAACTAAAAGTGATGGCAATTGCTTACCTGTACTAACACCACCAGTGAAAATCCAAGCTCCTGTGGTCATGGCAGCCTTTATCAGACCTTTTCCAAACACTTGCTTTAATTTTGGTTGCATTTCAAAGTTCTGGAGGCCTCCATGGACAGAGATGAGGAGTTTGGGCAGCTCCAGTTGCCAGTCTTTCACCATGAGATGCAGCAGAGAATCTGGTTTAGTGTCATACGACACACGGATGTACTGCAAAGAGCAATGTGTAATCACTCCACCTGTTCTGTAAATTGTCTGAGCAAAGAATGGTTAACAGCAACCACTGCCTTTCATCCTGAAGAGAGAGTTTTACAATTTTCAAACAAAGAAACAAATCTAAGTTTGGATTTCTTCAGAAGAGAGGAAAAACAAAGAGAACTTTTGCAGAAGTTTGAACTGCTGTTACTTTTAGTGCTAAGAAAACTCAAGAGTCTGTTGAGCACCACATGAATAAATACTTTAGAGTACCCTATGCCCCTTACCATGGCCTTATTTGAATGTCCTCCTCCCTGGAATTCCAGGTTTCCATAGGCATCAGTTGGGTATGCTTGGGTGTGTTTACTGACAGACCATTTATCTGGCTGAGCTTCCACTTGCTTTGTTTCTTCTTCATTTTTATTAGCTGTTATACTTGGAGGAGGTGGAATATGCTGGTTAATGAGCTGGCCACAGCAGCACCTGGAGGTTAAAATTTGAAGTGACTTTGATTACAGTATCTTCAAAATAAAAAAAAATAAATCAGAAATTAGATTTTCAACTGCCCAAGCCTTGCTGTACATGAATCATAGAAACACCTCTCACATACACATATATGCCAGAATACACAGGCTTAGGTGTTTTTTAACATGCAAAGATAAAAAAATTCACTTCACTTGTGTTATGCACTGGAAAACTGTTCTAGGTAAAAGGCCAGGCAAGGAGGAAGAATGCAGAACAGAAGCACTGGCTACCTGTTTCTTACTTAGAGGTGACAGCTCAAATGTGACATGAACTGTTCTGTTATCCACACAAGCTGGACCACAATATGCAGCTAGCCCATGGAGTAATATTAATATTTAGACTAAAAAAATCAAATCCCCGTGTCTGCTATTGTCATTGGTAATATCATACCAACTGTGAAGGATGGCACCACATTACTGCCCCCTTGCTTTCAGAATTCAGTATGAATCTATTATGGTTTGCAAAGCTAGGAACTAACAGCTCAGTGCCTCTCCTGCTCCCCGCCCTCTCATCTCTGTGTGACATGTCCCATGGCTCTCTGCAGATTGGAGTGCAAGCATGACTTGTGCTTTTGTTCCCCTGTCATCTCGCCTTAGGGGCACTGACTAAACAAACTGGGTTTCACACGTCCAAAGCCAAACCAAGTTGAGTTTCTCTGGTATTAAGCTTTTCTGTCAAAAAAACCCTTCAAATGTTACCTGGTAGCGTCTTTGTTGTTGGCAATTATATAGATGCATTCTCTTTTAGAAAAGGTCTTCTCTATCCAAGCCTTCTGACCCTTAAAAGAGAGAAAAAGAAGAAAACACAGAAATGTACTGATATGTTTCTGTGTGGCAGATACAGTAACATTCACCTTCTATTTTCAGCTACTAAATTCATTACATCACTTTTAAACACCAGATCCATCTGCTCATGAAGTGATGTGAATTTCTGTGACTTGGATAAAATTCAAACCTTGAATGTGTGTAAAAACCCTTATGTAGAAAGATGATGGTCTTTAAGTTTCAAGGTCTACCAAAAAATGCACTTGCTCCTTCCTACTGCAGTGAACAGTAAATGGACTCAATGCAGAACAGAAAATCAGCACAAATTGTGAAATAAATAGATAACAGTATTTACTCCAAATAATGCTTTAGTATCATTCTTTGTATGCAGAAAGTGCTCCTCAGTAACTTTCTCTTCATAATTAACTATCTTCTCAAATAATTTTTTCCTATTGTAAATCAAGTTCCAGTCTTTCCTAAAGCATCTTACTCTGAATGTGTCTCGGAAGGAGGCATTTTTAAATTGAAAGACCATGTGTGACAGTAAAAGCACAAACTCTTTGGGTCTCTGTGAAACAGGAGGAAGAAAATGACCTACAAATTGTGTTGGCCTATTATACTGCTTGCAAAACAATTTCAAAAAGCGAATTCAAAGGAGCCTTTTAATTTTAAAGAAATGAGAAATGTTAAAAAAAACACTCACAATTTGATGACACCGATACCTTTGCCTTGCTGATAAAAGTTGCCTCTTCTGAGTTTGAATTATGAAACTGTCTTTTCAAGTTGCAAGCAAATGTTGTACGTTTTGCTTTAGGTTCTGCTGCGGAAGTGAAATCAAATTTTTGTAGACACAGAAGCTAAAAATGACACAAGAACTTTCAGGCTGACTTAAAAAAAGAGGAAGGGGACTTTTCCTAGAGAAAGAACTAAAAACCTTGCTGATTTTGACTTAAGGAAGTCAGCTGCAGATGCTTGTCAGCCTGCCTGTCAGCAGCTTCGGGACCAGCCGAGCTGAGTGCTGCACAGCCACAGTGTGATGAACAGAGGGTTTCACAGTTCATCTTTCTTTCTCATGCCAGGCAAGAGCTGTCTCTGAAGCTCCTTTGTTTGTTGACTTTTTACTTCCTGTCTGGCTTTTTCATTTGCTCAGCTATGTTTAAAATTATAGGGGACTACTAGAGGTTCCCTCATTGCAAGTAACTTGCAAGGAAGTTGCCAAACCAAGCTTCTACTTCATTAAAAACATGTCCATAATCGCTCAGGTACACAAACATTCACCTCTCTCAGGTGCCTCTGCCTCTGGGCAGTCAGTGGCCTGGGAGATCCTGCAATTCTGCTCTCCACTCTCATCTTGCTGATTTACCAAGGCAGAACCATCTTATGTCATTTAAGAAGAAGTTGTTTGGGACCTCACAGCACAACAGTGAGGAAGAGCTAAGAACTCTTAGACAAAGCTTTCTGTAACTTACAACTTAACTTGCTATCTGAATGACAAGGCATGTATCTCAAGCATTTAGCATAAAGAACTTGGCCATGTAGCAAAATAAGAAGGAAGAGTATTGAATTTAATATCAAAAGGCCATGTAACTTGGTCAGCTTTTCTGTCTTGACTCCACAGATTCCTTCTTCAAACGAAACTAAAGAACCTCACTTTCAAAATTATTGAAAAGATTCTTTTCATACACCTTCTGGCAAGGCTTTTACGTGACAATTTTTAGCAATAGTATTATTTGAAATGGAGCTTAGAAAATGCTTTTGTTCTATAGCATCAGAGTCCAGTTCTAGAAAAACCCAGAGAAAACATCCCCAACAGCGAGATCCATGAGGCTCTGTGGTATGTGGAAGTGGGTGATTAAATCAAAGAAATGCCATTTACCTACTCAGAATAAGATTTTGCTACTTCACAGGTATTCAGGAAGTTCAAAATATTCAGATATCCAAAAACAGTCTCTTTGATTTGAATTACAGTAATTTTTCAAGATTTAGCCAAAACCACACAAATGACAAAGTGTACAAATTCCCTGCTGTTTAACAACTATGTCCAGTGTTGTTATTTCTCATATACACCATATTAGTTAATGTAACCATAACATTAGGTAAGCATATTAGTTAATGAACTATTACATTACAAAATGAGCTTAACAGGAACCTGTTACAGAGCTTACATAATTTCTGTACTTCTAAAATTGTATATATTTAATTTCTTAATTAATTTGGTTTTATTATTTTATATATTCTAAACATATTCACTTTTCCCTCCTGATTAAAACTTCCAACTTCTGTGTGGTCTCTGATAACTCCTTGACTAAGCGACACAAAAGCCTAAATCAATCCCACAGTGCAGGAAAAACTCTTCAAAATAAAAACCATAACAGATGCTGCACACTTAACTGTTCTGTAGAGAATACTGGAAAATGCAACCTAGAAATATCAAATCTTTGGATTGTTACACCATGCCAGTGAATACTTCTTTACCTTATTCCTTGTAGCTTACCAAAGCACAGAGTTTCTTTTGCTGTTTTGAGCACGTAAAAATAGTTAATTAACCATTGGATTAAGTCACAGACTTAACAGCTGTGTTTGGAAGGAAGCTTTTGCATCTTGGTATCTAAAAGGAGCTCAACAAACTCTCAGCTGTGCAGTTGCTCTCCAAACCTCTCTCATAGGAGGTCTATTATCTACTGCTACACTGGAAAAAACCTTGGATACTCACCCCTAGAGCCCCGTCAGGAATCAGTCGCTGCAGGCACTACAGAGAGACTACACATCATGCTCTACTGGCTCACTTTTCTGTGCTAATGAGAGGAAGGCAAAAGCAGACATTACAGACTGGGGAAATAAAAACCTCAGCACATTTGGTCAGCCTTTGAAGTTTCACCGCTTTTGTCTGTTTAATCTGCTTAACCAAAGCTTCATTATAATCCAGTGCAAATACTTGAGCAGAAACATTTACTGTCAGAAAATGGGCACTTTCTCCACTTACTTTATACAGTTTTTGTACATTTCTCTCTCCAGATTGAAAAGCTCTCGGTCTTTCAAGGAAAAATGTAAGTATACATATGGTCTCTTGTGAGTTTGAAAAAAAATAAGCACTTTTTAACAGCCTGGGAATGGATGAATTGTTAAAGGACTATGATAGATCAGCTAGAGTTTTCAAACCAACAGCCAGTGAGGGTTTTCCATACACCTCTGAAGAAAACAAAAAAAAAGCAAATCCCAACTTGTTAACAGTACTGAAGTTCAAACTTGCTTGTTATTGCAAATCCTGAATGTATTAATTAGAACCTAGTTTTGAAAAAAACATATTTCAGATGTTCAGTGGTGTATTTGTTCTCCTTATGTAAACTGACAACAGGTCTCCTAAACTATGATAAAAACCAAACCATACCACTGCTAGTTCTTGTACTTTAGCCTAGAAACGAGTATGTTGCTGAGAAACAGCATGAATTCATACTGGATTTATATTATTCCACTGTATGGTTTTGCTAGTTGTCTCTTCAGCATTAAAAAGGTATCCTCCTGCAGAAATGAAAGGAAATCAGTATAACTGGCTTGTAAATCACAGAGTAACAAAATCAAGACCCTAAACCACTAGCCACCTTGCTAATACAGGAACTAATAGACACAAAAACTAGTTCTACAAAGACCAATTATCCTTTGACTGTTGCAAGTTAATGACATTATTTGCTGAGAAAAATGCATGTCTATGGCTGCAGCAACTGAAGAGAATTTTCTCTCACTCCCACACATAGATAATTTCAATTTTCTACTAAATTAACATTAAATTTAATGTATTTCACTTCATATATAAGCAAACATTCAGTGACCAGGTACTGGGCCTGCATTTCAGGCTGTACCAAAACAAAGCCTGCAGCCCTGTTTCACTGCAGCTTTATGCAAGAGCCCCAGGTGGGCTATGGACCCACAAATACAGCCTTGGTGAACCTCCAAGGTGAGAATCCAGACAGGAGAGGAAAGCCACTGGAAATGTCATGCTACAAACTCTTACATGACCTTGTGTCACCAGAAGCTGTGAATTTCAGTAAAGATACACCCCTGCAGGATGGCACAGTATTTAGTGATCGTGAGGAACGTAATGACCAGGAAAGGATGTGAAAAATTTGGGGAGTGAAAGGGGGCAGGGATGAGAGTGAGTTGTGTCACTGGAGCACATCCAAAGCCCACACTAAAGTGGATCTAAAAGCAGTAGTGAGATCTCTGATCTCCAGTGACCCCCAGAGTGCTGCTCCTTGGAACAGGGACTTGTGTCCTTGCTCAATGGCTTGTCTTGTCCTGGGGACAGGATGGGACAGGGCTTTGGCCTCACCTTGTAACTGCAGAGCATCCACTGTGACACAGCTCAGAGGCACCTGGGGCCCAAGGAAGGAGCATCCCACAGCTGCTGCAGCCCAGAGAGGCTTTGCCTGCACCAGGCACAGCTGGTCAGCAGGCAAGCAGGCATGTGAACAGCAGGGCTTGGTGCACGGAGCGTGGACAGGGATTGGACAGAGCACACAGTGCCTGGAGCACAAATGGACTGAGGCAGGCAGGCAGGGGACCAAACAAATTCATGTCATGAATAATACAGGGTTTGACAGTGCTGTTCAGGCTAAATCAAGCACAGAATAATACAAAAATGGACCTGGCTGGGCAGCAGAGCTTACATCTGTGGACTAATACAAATTACTTCGACCAACATCTTGTTAAGATGTGGACTGATTGTTGTCATTTATGGAAACTTTCATCTGTAGCCCTGTTAACACCATCTGACCAACTTTTCAGGCAATCCTCCTATGGCTTGCAGTATACTGCAGAAAAGGTGGCATTACCAGGGAACTCAAATCTCAACTGTGTTGCCCAGTTATACATAGAATGCTCTACAGAATTAAACTGGGACATTTATGCTAGATTTGAGTCCAGGGATGTTTGCTTTGATGAGACAGTGAGAGAAAGAAGTAATCTGAATGTGAAATGAAATTCAGATCAACAGCATGTGCACTCTTATTTAAAAGAAAGTAAATAAAAGCAATAAACAGTTGGGAGAAGAAAGAAATCATTATATAAGCAGAATCTCTGCTACCTGGAACTTAAATCCTGACATGAGAACAATTTCTATTTTGTGCTGCCCTTAAATGCAACATCCCAACTACACTATCCATCATTCTTCTTCACTTTGAAGGAATAGTTTTTTCAGTGCCCAACTAATTAATCTTTCAGGTGATTACTTCTACCTAGAAATTACTTTCCTCCTAATAACAGAGTCTTGCTTGGAGAAAAATCCTCCAAACTGTGATGTATGTTAACAGCCTATTCTGTAGCCACTCACAAACTGCTACTGAAAAGTTCATTGCTAAAAAAGTACAGGGCATAAAACCATAATGCTATTTTAAATTTGTGTTATGCCATGAAGAAGCTAGAGCCATAAACAATGTCCCCAACTACAGAACACAAGACAGCCTATGAATCTACTAAATTTCCAAAACTCTTGTTAGCATGAGTTCTATCAAAAATCTATTTTTGGTAGAACCAAGAATAGTTTTAGTAATTATTAGAATATGAAGAACAGAAATAGGATCTCTTACATTTTTTGCTAATAAGAAGAGCATCAAGAAGGGATTTGTAACAGTTTTAAGATTCTTTCAAATAAAATTCTATTTGCTCAAGACAATTCTAATTATTAGGGATAGAGAGAGTTCTATCAAATCTTATATATGATCTCAAAACAGTCAGCCCACTGTGTTTTTTCATATTGTTCAATCTGAACCCATGCTCTTGTAGCACCTTTGTCAGGGAAGCGCTTGTTCTGTGGTAGAGACTAATGCACACCAGGCAGGATGGCAATGTCTGTAGGCAAGGCAAGCAGTATTGTTATTTTAAACTGAGGCCAGAAATCCCTCCTGCTGCTGGTGTGCAAACCAGAAAATGGTGCTACACTGCACAGAGAGCTGTAAGAAGCTTTCATTACACTCTGGGTTCCTGGAGAGGCACAGCAAACATCTGCTGAAAGAAGAAAATTATTCCATTTTCTCTCCATGTTCATTAATGAACACAGTTTGCAAAGTATTCAAGTACGAAGTAACAAGCTCTTTTTTCAAGGCTAAGATGATTCTGCTGCATCTCTGAGAGATACACAGCCCTTTCCCAAAGGCTTTGCAATGTGAAAAACAGCTGCAACCTCAATACCACAGCAGACTGCCTTGCTCTGAAATGGTGGAGATCCCCAGCTCCAGCACAAAGTCCGTGGAGGCACAGGAGCAAAGTGTGTTGGATGAGCTCCTACAGAGGCAGGCACAGCTGCCTGGGCACAGCCCAGCACCAATGTAACTATACAGACAATGTAACTATAAGAAAGCAACTTAAAGAACCATCTGGAGTGTACTGCTGCACAGCCTGGCTCAGTGCATGCCTAAGAACGCACTTTGTGTAGCTCTGCAATATGGAATTTTTCTGTGTGAAATACAGAAAGAAATTCACTGACAACCTTTCACACCACATCTACCACATTTTTAGGAAGCAAAAGGCATTCCTGCAACAGTGTGTCCTTTCCCTTACCACACCAAATTTCAGGGAAGACATGTTAACAATAATGTTAATCTCCATTTGTTAGTTAATCCAGTTCTGTTAATACCTTGCCAAATCCTCCTCTTGCCTTTAGCCCTTCTGTCTGGATGCCTGGGAGATGGGGAACACAAACACCAAACTGTACTGAGCCTCTGCACTTTTCTCCTCAAAGAATCTTCAGACACACCATAGGCCAGTTTTACTCCCAGAGCTTACACACAAACCAAGAGATTCAGATGGGAAGTGGTGAGAAACTTTACCTTTATGTATAGTGGAGTCCTATTTGCCTGCAAGTGGCCATTCTCAAGAGGTCTGATACAGCAATGGAGGAGCAGGGAGAGACAGTAAGCAGCCTCTAACATTGTATTAGCCAAAGTAGCCTGGTAATTAATAGTTTCTGCTGTAATTTTGTTGATAATTCTTATTTAGAGATTTAAGATGAGCCTGGTATCTAGTTCTGACAAGGCTCAGGAATGTTTTTTGTACTATAACTATTATCTGTCTTGGCTAATGTAAAGACTATGCTAGATAATGGTTTTAAAGGAAGTCAGGGTGATTCCAGATTATTTGCATGTGGGCTATTTCTCTTAAACTATTCTAACTATGAGCCTTTGGTACAGGCCATTCTAACCTGAAATATAAAACTGCTATTATGAAAACCTCTGGGATTCAAGACCCTCAACAGCAAAACTTACTTTGTGCAATTCATCAACACTTATGAAATTATGATCAATGTGACAAGTACTTCCCATAATACAACACTAAGCCTGAGAACAGTTCTCACTAAAACTACCCACATACTTCATTCTCCTGGCTATTTGCAGTTTAGAAAACTGTGTCAATAGATGTTAATCACGCCTGCAGAAAAGACTAGCCCACAGTTCCATGCAGATGCAAAATAACATTGATTTGGACTAGAATATTACCTCCATCAGAGAGATCTGGGTCATTCAAGTCCACATTATTAAGAATAATGACTATTAGAGCAGAAATAATCAAAAATGTGCTTGCTGTTTGTTGAAGGGGCTAAAAGTACAAGTACTTCTTTGATATATGAGATTACAAGTTCCTAGTTCAGAGAGAACTATACAACTTCTGACAAGTCAGCTTGTCATGCTGATTTTTCATACATGACATAATAGTATGGTTTGAGACCTTTTTCTTTATGAAATAGGGCAAACCACAAATGTAAAACATCTGAAGAAAACGACTACATGTTGCATGGAATATTACTCATCTGTGAGAATTTGTTCTAAATGCACAGTTGTAATTAGTACTACTTGAAGTGCAAAGCACACTAAACAGCTGGGCTTGAAGAATTTGTTACACTGACATTTTCAAAATGTGGTGACAAAAAGCCAGTACTTAAAGCATACTGAGACGCACCTTAATAAAATGCGCTTTAAAATTGCTACCAAGTAACATTTCTATATTCACAATATAAAGAATATATGCATATCTCAGAAGTCCCTAAATTCTGGAGATGCTGAACAAATATATATTTTGAGAAAAGACACTATAAACATTTTGTTCTCCTGCGTAATGTAAATATGCACCCTTTTTGCAAATATTTATGTGATACACTAGTTAGCCAATCTGTCTCTGAAGAAATTAACATTAGTTTGCAGCACGCACACAGAGTTTTCCTGACAGCAAGATTCTTCTTAAAGTTTGAGCAGTTGAAAATTTGCAACTTTTTGTGGCTAATTTCACACTCAGTAGAGCAATTATCTTCTGGGCATCAGCTAAGACCTAACACTTTTCATAGAATATGCCGCAATCAGATGCATTTTATTCCCTGCTGCTTTCTGTCATTTTCAAAGAAAGAACTTCCTGCTATTTAAACTCTTGGGCTGCAGGGTTTGCACATAATTATTTCTCATAATCTTTCAGAAACCCTTACAAACGCATTGGAATTCAAGGTTTATATTATTTCCTGCAGACTCTAAATACTTATGTTTGAAATATTGCATCATGCACACCAGAGAGTTGCCAACATTCATTGGGAACTTCCTGAAAACTACAATTTTTCAGGGCTGAAATAATTACAAAGGGTGAGGGCAATGGGAGATTGCAGAGTTTATAGATAAAACAGTTTTCAGAAAATTTGCTCAACCTTTTAGGTCCTTATGCATCTAAAACCCATGAAGAGGTGTGTGAAGAGAATTAACAGGTGCCATAGAACAGAAAACAATATGTCCAGTGATGTTCCTGGACTTTTTTATCATGGTGTGCAGCACATTGTTCCTTCTCTCTAAAATGGTGGCCACAGTCTATCCATGATTTGAATTAAAGTGATAGCAGGGAAAAATAATAAAAGTTTCCACTTTCTGGATTTAATCGTTATCAAAAATGGAAAAGAAAACTTTAAAATCCTGAATTAGAGGAGCTAAAGGAGAGTGGAACAGGGCAGAAGCTGTTTCCATGGCTGTCTCTGGCCCAGCTGGTGGTAGGTGCCTGCTCAGGGCCCCAGGGGGACCCCAGCAAAGGGCAGAATGAACACAGCAGTGGATGGGAGCTTCTCTGGAGCCGTGATTCCAAGAGCTGGGGCGTAACAAGGGCCAAACCTGAGCTTCCTTGGCTCCTCAATCTCTAGAAATATTGGCTTGTGAATACTCAGAGATCACAGGTAGGCTGGGGCTCTTGAGACCTCTCACCTCACAGCCCAGTGAGCTTTATGGCAGGAACGCAGCAGCACTGTGGGTACAAATGTGACGGGGCTGCTGATGTTGGTGAAACGTCTTTCACTGGGGAACCTCCTTTATTGCCAACACTCACTGGTGGGGAAAACCACCACAAATTCTGCCCTTTTCCGTTCTAAGATTTCCATAATACCTGGCCTACCATCAGACCTTGATAGACTCTCGTCAAAACAAATGCACACAGAAAGAAGCTTGCTTATCAGAAGGTGTATTGCCACAAGAGAGCTCCAGAAAGTAATATTACTGCCTAATTTTGAAAACTCAAAACAGCCACCAAAAAATGAAGTCACAGCCTACAAAACAAAGAAAACCCCAGAACTCCATCCCCATTTTCTGCAGAGGTAGCTTGAAATTTGCATACAAAATATTGAAATATGTAAAGTACGTGATCTTTCTTTGCCGCCATTTCTACATCGCATTAGTTACATTCAAGCAATTTTTTAATTTTGAAGTTTTGAGACACCATTTTTGGATCTGAAAACTCATTTAGTCTCCTTGAAGTTAGTACTTCATGTTTCACATCCTTCCAAATGAGAAATCTAAGAAGTCTAATCAGAACACTGTCATTTCAACGGAATTATCTTTCTCCCATCAACTGCAGGTCACTATGCAGCTCTTCAGTGCAAATTTCAGTTGTGCATTTCACTGCTACAAAAGGTAGAAGACTATCAGGAATGAAACAAAAAATTATTTAAAATCACGTCCTACCTGCTTGTCCCTGGAAGCGTTTCAGAGTTTGGGAAGATGAATTACAGCTAGAATAAATAAAGTGCATTTAACTCTGCGCTTCTGTCCCATCTTTCTGTTTATTGTTCAGACTTCTCATTCATCTTACTGTTAGGACTTCCAGTCTCTCTGAAGTTCATGAGAATTCCCAAGGAGATGGGTTTCCACCACTTTAAGAAGAGAATCTCATATGATAAGCATGTGAGCAGCTTCTTTGTTCAAACCAATCTCATGACTCCCTTTGAAGGTAATCCTTTAGAAGTCTCATGACCCATCTCTCTGCCCAGAGGGTATTTTCATCTCATGGTGGAACAAGGCACAACAAATCTACTTTGATAGTGCCCAAATCTCCAATTGGTTAAACCTCCTTTCCTCTTTTCAAACAGTGGATGTACTTGCTGTAAAAATGCCGGCACTGCAGAAAGGCTAAAGCAGGAGCTGAAACTTTTAATTTGAAGTATCCCCTCCCTTCTGCTAAAATATCAATGCTATTTGCATAATTGAGACAATTGGACATAATAGTCCTTTCAGGGGTCCTCATTAGATGTACAGCTCTACCTTCTTTGAAAAGAAGAAAAAAGGAGGTCATACAGCATTAATTATATCTAATCCTTTTTAGAACAATTTGAAGTTGGGCAAAATGCTGTACTAAAACAGCTGAAGTCATAAATAAGCCATTAATTTTGTAACTTTACATATCACATGCATTTTCATACCCTGTTGCCTTTGTCAATATAATTAATTCCTTTGCTGACAAGGGGTTTTTTGCATCTTCTAATACTTTAAAACCACCAATAGCACAGGACACTGTGTTGCAGGTAGTTCTTTGTTCTAACTTTCAACATTTGCTTTTGCTGAGCCAGGGGCCAAAATAATTGCCATAATGCAATAGATAAGGGTGAGATCCAGAATCACATCTAAGGATCCTGCTGGATTAAAGGCTGGAGCTAAGGGTTGCCTGTCTGCTCCTGCTGCACTGCACTCTTAGACTCTAAACTCATTTCCTTGTTCCTATAACTCATCTCTAATGTACTGAACACATGGCCACCTGTGGCTGGCAACAAAATATTTTGCAAATATAATTTCAACTTCTGTCTGCCCTAAATGGCAAAGTGTGCAGCTGAAACAGTTTTAGTTTAGAACCAGACCCTGGGCTTCCTAGTGAGACAAAGTTCCTGCTGGCTTCATGAGAAAAAGGATGGAGTATGGAAGATTCTTGAAAGGTTAGCACAGGAATGGAGAGAGGATATACAGTGAAGTCCACAGATGTTTCTTTTTCCAGTGGAAATCAAATTTGAGAGGCCTTTATGGATGCCTCTGTTATCTAGAACGTGGGGTACTCGGTAAACTAGAAAAAGACGACCCATTGAATAACAAATATTATCAAAGATATACAAGCCGAAAAATTAACACAGAAAGGTGATTTGGGCACTTAACTCCCTTCTAAAAATGGAATGCGGACATGGAATGTGGACGTGGAATGTGGTATGTTTTTTTGGCTAGGTACTCTATTGCAATGGAAGTTAAAAAGGAATTAATTCCTCTCTGCTCCTGAACAAGTTCTCCTTGGCCAGCCATTATGTCAGAACGGGAGTTGTATCGACAGTACCTGCATCTGGAAGCCACATTTTAAGAACAAGTATTGGAAACACCACTCTGTGTGTTTTGTTCTTCCATGCGTTAGCCCAGGCTGCAATGGCAGAAATGCACACCTGAGAAGGTACAGCACTTGTAAAAATCAAACACAAGGTTTGCAGACTCCTTCCTTGTCAGAAATCTGATAAGGACATGCAGCCTGCAAGCACTTCCCTTTGGCAACACCATAACTGCTCTGGCACCTCAGTTTAAGTATAAGACTCAAGAAAGACAAGGAAGACATGCATCTACCCAAGGAGAAGAAAATCGTAACTGTTAATGATTTCAGTTAAGATGACAGAGATCAAAGACCCCTCTACAGGCAGAAAGAACATTTTCCTCACTTGCTATTGCAAATAAAGAACAAGTTTTGATAATGTTGAAAACTACACTTTTCAGACTTAGCATTTTAAGCAATGCCACAGCTTGTCAGGATGCCTACACTGAATGTTCTGAACAGTACTTCAGATAACACATAATTCTCTCTCTCTAAAAATATAATGACAATAACACAATAGTTATAGAATACAATAGGAATTAACCAGCATGTTCCAGGGGTGGGTTGGGGAACAGCCCTGTAAAAGCAAAGGGCCTTATACACAATGTGTGTAAAATAAACCATAACCAAGTTGGCTAAAAACCTAATAAACGTGCACTTCTGTTGTCAAGGGCAAACAGCCCACTGTCTGCTGTGCTTACTGTCTGAAAAGCCTATGACAAAATTCTGCATGGTAAGAGGAAGAAACTGCTGGCATTTAATTCTAAATGTATAATTCTGCCAAGTTCAGCCAAAGTGCTCATTCAGAGTTCAAAGGAATAACACACATGAGTGAAAAAAATTACATTCTCAGAGAAAAGGCCACTAGACAAAGGACAGTTTTCATGGATGCCTGCACTCATACTATGGGAAGGCTCACAGCACTTGGAGTTTGTTTTGTGACATGGCTTGATATAAATGCACTGTGAAGGAAAGGGATAAAGATATGCATCTCTGCTGCCCTCACTGTGACTGTCTCAGAAAAAATTCCCTTGGTTTCCAACAGTACCCATACGCCTACAGGGTGTAAGCAGTGAGGAAGAACTCATTAATTTGGTTTTATTGACTTAAACAGTATTTTCATACACAATAGAGTCCACACCAAAAAAAGCTTTAATTACATCCTTCACTGTCAAACCACACCCTTATTACTCCACCATCAAAATAAAAATATTCTTGCTTCACTGATAGCAAACAACTTACTTATTTTCAAAAATTAACAAGTTTTATTACAAGTGCTGCAAATCCAATACCTGGGTAATCAGTTATATTTATGTAGGAATAATGGACACCTCACATAACTTTTCCCAAGTAGTAGGTTTGGTTTGTCATGTTTGATAGCTCACTTACTGAATGCAGCTAATAGCCTTTCTAACAAAAAGATAAAACATATGACACTTCAGTGATCTGAGCCATTTGCTGGTCTCTCCCAAATGTGTGTCTATCAATGAAATCAACACAATGTATCAGTTCTTATCAGATACTTACTGGTTTTGAAACTACTCCCCTAATAAAAATAAAATAATTCAAATAGTATGAAGGAATTTTTTCCCCTAAATTTCTTCTCCTGCAGTGTTTATGTAGCTTTCTCTGGGAGCTTTCAAGCCATATCATATAGACACTCATGCATACACAAATCAAAAGTAAAGTTCATGGATAGCAAATGTGGGAGCTGAACTTTGAAATACCAAAGTGCACTGTAATATGCAATGTTTAAGTTTTTGTGTGTAGGACTATTTGTAAAACTACATGAGTAGGAACTGAGAAAGACTACATGAAAAACACCTAAGGTATATATTGTAATCCTCCTTTCCACAGTCATTAACAGACCAAATCCAAACTTGAAATGCCCTAGTAAACCATAAACACAAAAGTCACAAAGGAGTGAGCTGTAATTAGTGTGACATAATTAAGAAAATGTTGAAGAAGGGGAGAGGGTGGCAAAACCACAAAACCAAGTGTCAAAATCCCCTTGGACCCAAGTTTCATCATTTGAGAAGAACCAAATGATACTTACAAGCCAAACCTATTACCATAACAGAGAAAAACTGCAGCTCAAGGAAGCCTCTATTTTATAGCTGAATTAAAGCTTGAACCAATGCCCAAGATTTCACAGAATAAAACACCACTAACTATTGAGAATTATGATGAGCATTAATACAAATGTCACAGCTACAGATGCCAGAATAGATGAGAAATGATGAGATAATCATGTCACTGTGACTGTGGCAATCCTGTACCACTGGTGAGGTGGCTGTGGTACAGGCAAGGCAGGGCTGGCACCTCCCTTACTGCCCTATGGGCTAAGCACAGCCCTGTCTGTAGCCTCTACAACTGCAATAAAACCTGAATTCATTCATAACAGCCAAAATGTAACCCCAAAGAAGAAACAGTTTGATAGCAAAATGATCATAAACCCTCTTCTTACCAGTGATGAATTACCCAGGCTTTCTGTGTGTAGAACAGCTGATACAAACAACAACAGCCTTGAAGGGTAATCAATTAACAGTACAACCCATGAACAGAAGTGGTGAGAAATGGCTTAATTCCCAATCTGGTTCCTATAACCCAAGGTACATTTATTGAAATGTGATAATCTCTGCACAAAATGGGTTTGGAAGGAATGGAATTATCTGTCTAGTTTGAAGTACAGGCTATTATCCCCAGCAAAGGTATTTTGACCTTAAGTAGGATCTGATGAAACCACACAGAGCAGCAGCAGCAAAAAAAATGTGTTCCCTTTATTCTCTCTTTTATATAATCCACTCCTTCCCTCCCAATCTATAACCCATTGAAAACACCTAGTTCCTGGAAGATATATACTGCTGCTTATGCAGGGAATAAGTGCTTTTAGGTGGGCAGGACTATAAAATAAAATTGATCGCTTCCTTCAGCTTTGTGATAGTATCACCGCAATTCTTCTCCGGATGACAGAGATGTATAACTAAGTTAAATAATTGCCTTCTTTACTGCCCAGGTTCAGCTCTCAATTCATCTACAGCACTCCTGTTGAGTTATGTCAAGTGATTGGAATTGGGAAGAGCATTTTTAAAGCAGAACCGACAAGAATTGACACAGCTTTTTAAATCTGGTGCTAATGTAAGAAAGGCTGTTTGATCCTGTGAGAAGTGTGAGGGAAATGAGTTATTTTTGGCAAGGTTTCACCCACTGATATGTGTTTCTGTAATACAGTCAAGTGCCATAAGTACTACTCCTCCCTAATGGAAAGCTTTTAAACTTCACATAGCAACAGTGGTAATTGCACACGTTTCACAATTCTCCATCCCCCACCCCCTTTTGTTGGTGTTTGAAGAGGCTTTGTACAAGAAAAACAGCAACGAACTGTGTGCTCTGCTTAAGCACAATTGACATCAAAGATGAGCTGTGACACAGAAGAAAAAAGTGCTGATCACTCATGGCAGCAACACACCAGTGCCACCCATGCCAGCAGCTCCACGGGGGACTGAGCATTTGAATTCCTCTCCTACCTGGACTGCTCACATCCAGCTTTTAACACAAAGGCATTTGCTGAAGTCTTGATCCTGTAAATGTTTAACTCTTGATTCTGTAAATGCTTACACACGTGCTTAATTTACAGGCATGATGAACCCACAGATTGTCACAAAATTATGCCACACCCAGAAAGCTGTTCACAGTCAATGATATGTCTATGTATACACAAACCAGTGTCTTCACAAGAAAGAGAACTGTTCATCTGAAGAGTTTCATGTACAAACTCCCACTTAGCCTTACACAGTAAGCAGCTATTTACCTGCTGATTCAAGTTTGTGAAGTTAGTGTTAGTCCCAAGCCAAACAGCTTGGAGGCATTCTGGAATCATGGGACATTTGACTGGAAATCTGCTGTCATAAATTCAGGTCCCACTGATCAATATGGGTTAAGATAAATTAAAACCACAGTATGTTGCTGAAACAGTATGAGGCATTGCAGCTTTCAGCTTTGTCAAACACATTATGTTCCCCCCAGTAATTAAAACAGAAATGCCAGCAAGCAGCAAATGCTCTTGTTAGAGAGATTCTGAAGTTAATAATTCTTCTAAGAATTACTGGGAAGGGGAGGAAATCTCTAAATCTTATTTAGTTTCAGTAATCTTCAGCTGTATAACCACTAAAAAAGAATTGAGGAATTTTCTCCCTAGTGTATTTAGTTTTACATTTTAATGCAAGTATTTTCTCTGCTACCAAGTGTAGTAGTGGTTGAAAAAATGCAAGTGTTTGAATAAATGCTCAGTTTCATTAGATGCCATGAGACATGTGCATAACTTACCCTTTAAACTTGCATTTCCAACTTTCTCCTCAGACTAGCACTTAGAGAAAAGAAACACATGGGTTACAATACCATCATTTCACCTTGAAATGCCACAGAGTGTGCAAGTCAACAGATAAATTTATAGACAATCTTCTGTCTTTCTATTCAAGATAATCTTCAAGCTCTCTTTGACTGAGGCTAGCATGTTCAAATACGGCAGCTCCAAGCTTTATAATATCCCTCTATAAAGACTGTGGTAATTTAACCAACTTAGTGATTCTGTACAGCAGCACCAGGCACAAAAGCAGAGCTGACAGCACACCTAAGCTTAACCCTAAATGCCATTCTACAGATGCATTAATTTGCTGAGCTTAAGATTTGCTACGAGTTCACTTGAGAGCTGTGCAGGACACACCTCCAGCCTCTTGCACCAACACAAAAACAGCTGGAAAGGAACTGCCACTGTCACTGGTGGCCAACAGAGCAGCATAAGCCACGAGCTGCTTCAGCATAGAGGTTAAAGAGCAAAATATTTATAAAGGTTAGAGTCCAACAGCTGATGTCTGTTGGGACAACAACTGAGAGTGATACTTGATACTGAACAAATGTATACTCTGCAATAAATTAATTTATTCACAATGGAAGGTTGTCAAATTAACTACTTGATGCGTTTCTCATAGCAAAAGAAAAAATAAGTGAGTTCAAAGACAAGATGTTGCTGACCATTCCCTACCCTGTGTTTCTGCCATACTCATCACAAGACTGCTTTTCTGACTTGTCCAGTGTGAGGGAAGTTCATTAAACATAGAACAGTTTTAGAGCAAAGCAGGAGTTTTGAAATTTAAAACAAACTTTAAATATGCAAACAGAGTTTCTAATGAAACTCGGTAACAGGCTTTATATGGGAAGACTTGATCATATCTCTATGCCTATTTTTGTGCTGACTCATCTGAACAGATTAGAAGAATATAAATTCAGTACAAAGAGTCTGGTACCCTCCTGGATCTCATTTGAGATGTGAATACTGGAGATGTGGAAGTACAAAATACATGATCAAAAGCATCTAGGCTTCCATTCATGCCCTGCTGATGAGACTGAGAGCTTGCTAAGTCAGACACAGATTTTTTTTTGTTTGTAAAGTACAAAACATAAATACAGACCTCATATATATGTGTGTACATGTGCAATACATTATATACACGTTTGAAAACATTCAGCAATCCTCTGGTAATTTAGCTGTAGCCACCCCATCTATGCTGCTTTCATGTGGCAGACTGAAATCTGGGGCATTATCTCCTTTCCAAGACCTGCTCTGTAACAATCCTGCTGGAATGCACAGTGTGTATTACCCTCCTTAGCCGGCCCTTTAGGAGTGAACGTTTCTCGTATTTCATCAAAGCTATACCACAACAAGTTACACTTACAGAATTGCAATGCACTGCTTAATCAAGATATTTGCAGTACTTTTCTTTCAGATATTCTTTGGCTGGAACCAATGAGAATTTCTCCTAGATGGCTTCGCTGCTTGTTTTCCCTTTCATTTGGGAAGGAGACCACAACTAACACTGTGGGTGCACTCTGTTTGGACCATACACTTACCAGTCAATATAGTTATATTAACTTTCATGGTATTTAACTATTCAGCAAAATTGTAGCACTTCACCTAGGGAGGGTGGCAGGAAAGAAAAAAGAAGAGAGAGAGGGAGAGGAGAGGGGGAGAAGTGCCTATTTCTGATCTAAACTTTTTTGCTACCTAGGCCTGTTTAGGACCTGCCCTATTATGACACTGTCTCTCTTTTACTGAAGGTCATATAAAAGTTTTGCATACTGGCTTCTGGATAAATTCCACTAGGCCTGAATAGAGTTCTCTTATCCTACAGCTCTAAAATGCAAGATTTCAGAGAGTACTTCCACTGCATTTATCTCAATGGCCTTGGAAGTGCTTGCCATTCTCTTCCTAGCTCAGTTGCTAGTAAAGCAGTGGTTTGACAGATACAGGTTGAAGTCTATTCTTGTCTTGAATTCTCTTCTGTCCCCAAACTATCATAGTTCTGAAAAACCCTGAAATGATCACTCCTTTTCTTCTTGAATGGCTTCCTGAACAAGTCCAAGAGAGTACTAGATCCTTGTCAAGGGGCATCCAGCCTCACTGAGGGGTTTGAGAAAAGTCACTATAAAGATACTGGTCATGTACTATTCACTGCACAGAACAATTTGGATTCTTCCTGCATGTGTGTAACTCTCTTTACTACATTGATTACTTTGTTCACACTTCTGATAGAGGCATCTATCCAACTTACATAGGTATATTCAAATTATGCCTAAAGTCAGAAGAATGCCTTTTCAGGGAATGATAGAAAGCATCAGTGTGCTTATTTTATTGGCTTTGCAGGCTGGAAGTTCCCATGAAAGATTAGGTAAGATGATTTGTGGTTTTCAGTTGCAAAGCTCAGGATAAGCTGGACGTTCTCAGGACATGTTCTCAGCACTGTTCAACTTTGCTGAATGTGCAGTTCCATTGAACTCTGATTACTACAGAGCTATACAGCTCACTGGCATAAAGCATTAGCATGATATTTTACTTTTTTTCCCCCCAGCAGCTGTTCAAGAATGGTATAGGGGAAAGAAAACAGCATTCTGAAACAAGAATCACAGAGGAAATAGGCACCTTATTTAAAGTACTGCCAGCAATCTTAATTTTATCAAAATGCTATTTCAGGACTGTCAGTGAGCAAATCTGTGCATGGATTTGTTTTGTCTGGGAAAAGACCCATGAAACATACAGTACTTTTCACTTTTTATGAACAAGAAAGCAATAACCTTGATTTACAGTTACAGGCTGCAGGTTAAAGGAGTCCTTCCAAAAGGAAAGGCTTATGATCAATGCTTTCAAGCACTGAAATGCACAACTGAATAAAACAGATGCAGAACCCAAAGCTGTGAGCAGGAGTTGATGAAAGCACATTGTAATTCCACATGCTCTGCTGCACAGCCAAATTACACAGACCAAACACCTCCTCACTTTTCCAGCACAGAAAGGTGGGATTTGAAACACGGCTCTTCAGACTGGTCTAGTGGAGAACTGTTAATGTGCCAGTTATGGTGTGCTTATCCAAGAAGGAACTGTATGAGAAAGAAAATAGTGTGAAAATGTCACCTGAGAACTTCTTGAGAATAAATGCATCTTTTTATTGCTGTAAATGAATCCAAACAGGAGCCAAGAGCCAAACAACTCAACCATCCAACTGAGATTTGCATTGAGCAGACATATCTACACAGAGAATAAGGTTTAGAGTACTTTGCAATATACTTACTAGACATTTTAGAAGGCAAGAGCGTTCTTCATAATTCATTCCATCTATTTATTTCTTTTAAGTGCAAAAATGGTCATTCTTACAATACTCATGTTAGTCCTTCAGAGAACACAGGCTGCTGATGACAACTACAGCAGAAATGGCTGATGTGTTGCTTTTACATTCATGGAGCAATCATCACCCCTATTAAAACAGGCATTGGGTTTCCTTTAGTGTCTCTAACAGAGTACTGCTAGTGAAGAGACGTAGTCACAGAGCCAGGATTCTGCCAGCGCCAGCACTGACTGGAAACAGAATGAATCTGTGGACAGAGAACTCTAAAATGGATCTGTCCACCTCAACTGTTTCCATAACTTTCTACAATTATCTGTAACAACAGTACCATGACTGAAAAATCTGCAAATAAAAATGGTGAATGTGCATGTTCTGATGGCTGAGGTGCAATTACTTGCTAAGTTGCAGTTGCTTTTATTCTTCAGTCATGTTTTTCACATGGGGAGCCAAATAATTAACATTTGATACATTAAACATTGAGGAGTGCTGTGCCAAATCTGTGCAAAACTAACAGACATGGAAGGCTGAAACAGAAGTTACAGTATTTTAAGAAGTGCTATAAAATCAAATCCTTCCCTAAATTCATTATTACAAATTTCTTATTCAGATAAAACTGAACCTTGAAATGACAGAAAATCAAATCAATTCTAAGACGCTGGGCATGCTTTTTGATAGAAAAAAATCATAAGCATCTGAATAAACATGCCTTAGTCTCCAGATCCTTCCAGAGCTTTTAAAAATACTACTCACTCCCCCCCCACGCAGTGGGAGATATGAAGGATTCACAGCTTCCCAAACCAAGGTTCATTTTAACAGGTTCCTCCACATGTATTTAAAAGCCTACATACATGAATCTGAATGAATTATGTATCTGAGTGAATTTGCCTCTACCCTCTACAGCAGATAAAAAAGGGAGTGAACTGAGTAGGATTCCTGAAGTTGCAAGAAAAATAAAAGCATGAATAGATGCCTCTACTTCAGTCTCCCACCCTGAATGCTGTGTACTGCTGTGTGTGGAAAGGTATCTTGCTGGGGTAAGCTTTAATGGCCAGCTCAGACAGCAAGTTTTAGCTTTTACTCTAGTTGGTCCCATCTTTGGCAGAGGGGAAGGTGGGTCAGCATGTAACCAGGGAGGCAGTAAAAAACAAAACAACCCCACAACAAAACCTTCAATACTTAACAGTTTATTCTAAGACACTCAGAAACTCTGATAGTTTAATATTTCTACTATCATGTAGAGAGCTTCCTTATCTGCAGCTTTAATGAAAGGTGGATATGGAACACAAGTCCTGAACTGCAGTAGAAGTATTACATTACAGCTCTGGCCGCTACCATGTGGCTCTGTAGATAAAACAAGCTTTACCAGACAGAAGTCTCATGAATCCTACCTCTCAAGAACTTGTACACTAGTGTATACCATCCTCAGGGTAAGATCATTGGCATTTTAGACCAGCAGCTTCACTCACTACTGAGTTAGACTCCTTAAACAAGAAGTTTCCTTGTTAAACTAAACAAAGAACACCTCTTTTAATTCACCTTTTGGTAAAAAGTCATTTGGGCAATGCCTGTTTGCTCAGTCTCATTAACATATAGTTTGATAAAAGATGAAGTTTACTACTGAACAAGACAAAATCCTGAGGAAAGGCAAAGGAAAAGAGGTAGGATTTATGTCGAGAAGGACATTAAAAATAAAAAAAGGTGCCCAAACTACTTGGCGTGAGAAACACAGCAGCTGCACTCAGTAATCCACAGCTGATCCTTGGAAAGAATCACAAATCCACTCAACCAGCAGGCTGAGTGCCATTTTATTGGCAAGAACTGAGAACAAAATGGAATCAAATAGACACTCATAATATTGGCTATTAAAATTTTGCTTGTGTTTGATAAAGTGTGTATGATGGACTCTCTGCTTAATTCAACCACTTGAATACGAAAAACTGAAACTAGAAAAATGAAATGTATGAATTTGCTAGAAAACTGTCTCACTGTTATGGTTCCATGTCTGCAAGACATTCACCCACTGAACTGGCAGCAAGTCCTGCACTTTGGAACTCTTTCAATGAGGGCCAAGACCTGAAGGTGCCACTGAGAAGCACCCAGAGGTGTTTCTATCTGTTCATGGCTGCAGCCCACTGCCAGAAAACACATGGAATAATCTGTACAATGCCTGTGCCTGCTGAAGCTACAGGATGCCAGCAGTAGTTTTTGTTGAAGGGAGGTTGTTTTTATCCTGTTCTTACAGCAGTGCCTGCTGCCAGCAGAAGCTGTCAAATCCACACATTTTCAACTTTCATACAACTTTTGCAAATCTTTCAGTATGACTTATACTGTAATCAGCACACAGTGTAGTTTAGAACTAGTTCAATACAAATTTGGTAAATAACATCTTAAACACAGTCAAAAGACTAAACCTATCACTAGTTGTTTAGCTAATGATCTTTTATAATAAACACATCTCAGAAGTTTAGCATTATAAATTACATAAATTAGAATAAAAATACATAAAGTATAAAATAAAGCACTCTTGTTCTTAGTTTTATTAGGTAATATTACAGGTAATTCCTTTTTCTCATGTTTATGGCCCTTTGGTCAATATGTGAGCATTTCTCAACACTGGAGAGGGGAGGAAGGGAGAAGGGGAATATGGGAAATGAAAAATCAAAAAGGTAATATAAACTTTGCTTTCAAGGTTCCTGTCCACAGTCATGATAAAACAGCTCTATTATGACTGCTTGATTAAAAATTAATTGCTGCGGTAATTTAAAGATATGCCTTATTTAATAATTAATGTATAGGAATTAAATTGGACTATTCACTGAAGTCTTATTGTAAGGTATGCTTGGAAAAGATCCATGATCTTATTGTATAATTAGGGATGGAGGGGGAATTCACTGTATCCTGGAAAAAGAATGCGTCCTGTCATATCTGATATCTGTCCTGTGCAACAACTGATCCATTCTTTTGGCTCACTAGTAGGGAATACCAAATTTTAATGCAATACTGCAGAGTGAAGTCCTTTCTATATAACACAGCTCTATCTAGTGGCTGATTAATCCAAGTGCATGTGGCTGTTGAAAGAAGAATAAATCATTAAGGCCAGGAAAGCCTTAGGAAGGTGACATTTTCTTATTGTCACCTACTGTTACTCACCTTGCATAAGCCTGGAAGCACTCCAGCAACGGTTGTACTGGCACCTACATCTGGCCTTTCCGTACACTGATAAATGTGATTTGGTGGAGAGTTCTCCTGCTACTGAACACTTTTTCCAATAAAATTTGCAGAAACAAACCAGGGGCTGGAATACCTATTCAGGCAGGATACTAAATATTGGCTGACAAATAACCCCAGTGAAGCTGGACAGACAGTCCCTGTGCCCCATTATGTGCCTGGTACATGCATGTGCTTGCCCCTTCTATCAGGGATATCCCAGAATGGCTGGCTGGGCAATGTCAGAGAGGGCTGGGAAGCCTGTCTGTCCACCTGATTGCTGCTGGGGGAGAACAGGAAGGTTTGGAGCTGTTCCCCAGCACAGACTGCCCAGAGATAAACACTGTGGGGTAACACACATTCCTCAGCAGGCTGAGCTGGGTGCCTGCCCCTGTGAACACACTGAACCCAAAATCCCTGAAGCCCAATGCAGAAAATGCCAGTGGCTGCTGCCTTTTTTCCCAATCTCATCATCCATCTAGGGGATATATTGGACATTAACCTGTGTCAGCCTCTAATTGAACATAGCAGAAGGAGAGCTGCTAACTTCTGTCCTGTGTAACTGAGTAATGGATTCCATCAGCATGGGGGAAAGGTCACTGCTTTTTGCTGGTAATTACAAAAGCTTCACAAAAGTGTGCCTACATTTTTCCCCAGTTTGTCAGGCCACTTATCCAGCAGAGGCTTAAGGAAATAATGGATATTCACATAGCAGTTATTTGAATAATGCTCTAATGATAATTCTGGTTAGTAACTGTATAAATAAGTATAGTTTCATTTAAACTAAAGTAATCCTGCTTACAGATACCTGTACAGCAAAATTAAAATAGCAATGTAAAAGTACTGCAGCTGGAGAAAAGGACTCATACCTGCTGCATATAGCCAAAACCAAAATATAATGTGGATTTTAAACATCACTTAAGGTTAAGTCCACACAACACTTCTAAGAAATCAGCTTTGAATGTTGTATAACTTTGCAGAAAGTCTAGAAATCACCTCTCCTTTAGAATGATTATGATACATGAACTGGGGGCCTGTCAATACACCAGGAACTGGAGTTAGGTAATTCTGACCACTGAAAGCTTCAACTGCAAACACACTCTCTCTCATTCAAGCTCTACCTATTTCTTTACATAGTGCTCCAGAAAGCAACTTGAACACAGCTTCCTTATTTTGTGTACAGGAATTAAATAGGTTTGCAGCCCAGTTTTCATGTTCTTTTATTCATGTTTCATTTAGCATTTCTGCAACCATAACACAGGTTGACATAGAAATGTTTTACTAGTATATTTTCATTCTGAATTGCTCAAAGCTGCTCCAAATTAAGTAGTATTCTAGCAAAACAGTAAAATGCATTTGATGTTTTGTGTGCCTGTGCACAGAAAACAAAAGCACTTGCCAGTTTCAACACTTTGAAAAGTAGTAGAGTCATATTAACATGTATAAACTAGTGAAAATTTGATATTAGTGGAATATTTTACCTTCTCAACATGACAATTATTTGAAAAATCAAAGCAATTTGACCAAGTTAAATATCACCCCCCATATCTTCAGTCCATGAAATTTTTGTAGCTTCTGTTTCCTTTCAGAGAAAAAAATCAAGGTGACAGCAAGATGACTTGCTTTAGTTCTTGATTCCAGCAGAGTTTGCTAATTAGACCCGTAAGATTAACGGGGCTTTGTGGGGACCAGTCCACATTACCTTCTAACAAATGAATTTTTAAATGCTTAGTCAGGTGCCTAAACCCCCACACCTGTTCCTGGTGTCTCAAAGGCATCCTCCAAGGGCTTGTATCCCAAAGGACCTAATGGAGACCTCCTCAGTTGCTAGAGGCCAGAGAGGATGGAGAATTGCACTAACAGCTTAAATTCAAGTAGGTTCAAGTAAATTCAAGTGCCCTTGTGCCTTCCTCCTAATATGCTGTTACACAAAATAAAGGCAACAAGGCTCTCTCTCAGTGGTTGAAAAACATCACTTCAGAAGATCTGTAATTCAAATGAAAAAACATTTAGAAACCCTACTGAGCAACACAGGTGAATATCAGAAAGATCAGAGATTGCATTAGCGGGTTTATTTATTCCAACTACTAAAGCTTTATCAACAGCAAAGTGTTATGCCATAGGATTTATTATGGGAGAGGGAAGTAATGATTAAAATTAACTAGGCCACAGACTGGAGTGGGACACTAACGACAAATGCACTGGGCCAGGCATTTCCAACAAGCCAGTTATCTCCCTTCCGCTATTTCCTGAATGAAATACACAAATGCAACAGCAATCCCGAGCTGCTGGAACACAGCCACTCCCAGCTCTGCTCCTCAGGAGGGCAGTCAGGAGGTGTCTGTATCTCCAGAGGCCTAGAAGGATCAGGATCCAGATACACCCCGGGCTGACCTCCAGTGCCACCCCTGTGGCACTGAGCAGGTAGCAGGAGGCTGCACAGCAGAGATCAGGCCCTCTGGGCCATGGGGGCATCGCTGTGCTTGTGTGAGGAACCCAAACCACAGAGTGCTTTTAGATGAGATCAGTGTGGGACTGAGCCTGGCTGCCCCTGCATCCTACAAGGATCCTCCTTCTCCCAGCTTTCTGGTTTACCAGATCTACATGCAGCACTATTTACCAGTAGAACTATCATTAAAACAGAACAGAAATTCATGTTACTTGATGTCAAGATCCTTCTGAGAAGGTGGAAGCACTTCTCTGGTAAATTAACTTCTCTGAAGACAGAAGGCTGATACAACAGTTTGGGACTCCCCAAGGATGAAAGACACTGCTAAACAGCCAGAATTACTCACGTTTGGTGAAGGCACGTCAGGTCATCTCGTGTCAGGGTTTCAGTGCTCAGAGCTAGTGATTTAGGAAAACACACCCATTTTTCACATTTCAACTGCTCTGTTCAAACCTACGTCTGACAAATTAAAAAAAAAAAACCAGTCTGATCTGCTTCTGGGAATGGAAAGAATCAGGATTTTGCAAGGATGGCTCAACAGAATTGTGAAATTAGAACTAAATACAAAAGCATGTACAAAATTCAGCAATAAAATCCAAAATGTCTCAATTGCGATACTGTCAGGCTAAAAAAATCATAAAATATAAAAAACTATTTTCCAAAGCTAATGAGCTCAAGCTGACTTGCACTCCTCTGTACAACTTGCAGCTAAGCAGTAGAACATCTTGGTGACGGATACTGTGCTGACTAAAAGGCAACAACAAAATTTCACCTAAATCCTCCCAATAGTACCTCTGGTCCACACAGTCCCTACTTGAAGTATCTCTGTCTAGGAGCAAACAGAGTTCCTCTCTGAGGGAGAGGAACTACATCTTTCCCTGTTCTGCAGCCTTCACAGTGCTGTTCTAACTCTGAGCAGCACAGATTTCTGGGCTGACCCAGAACAGCCTCACACCTGACCTCTGAATTTAATAGACATTAAATGGAACAAAACTTGTCAGCTCATGAGCAGTGCACCTGAATCACACCTGGATTTGCAATCTTCAGTTTCATGAGCAAATCCAAGTCTATAATGGAAAATATTTAAGGGACTCACTTCAATAAAATGTAGGTAAATTATTAAGTGATTAAGATGTAATTTCAAAGCAGCAAACCCTAGGCTCTGAGCACTGATCCAGCTAATCACATGCTGAATAAATCTTTTTAAAAGCTTTGGAATTTACCCTTTACTCTTCAGTTCCAAACTGAAAAATATTTTACATTTGCAAAAATACAACATAAAAATCACCACCAACAATGTAAAACTGGACAAAAATATTTATTACTTATTGTGAACATGAAGCCTAAAATCAAATGCATTCCTCTCCACCTGTCAATCTCTGTAAAATACATTAAGAAATAAACCAACATGGAAGATAATGATTGTATTGTATTAAGATGATTGTACTAATGATTGCATTAGGAATAATCTTGAGTACTGTGTGTCAGTAACAATAGAGGATGAACCACTGAACAACTCATTGGTCCCTTTTTTTGCGAAAGAAAATTTTTAATACATGACCTGCAACAGGAAAACTGGGGAGGAGAGAAATTAAAGTCAACTAAAACCACCAGAAATCAAAATATGGAAAACATTTAAATGTCTATTCTGTTAAAAAAATTACAAACAGGACATTTAGTAAAGCTAGTAACCACTGCTCGCTTTCCACTGGTAGGGGCTTAAGCAGCTATTAATCACATGAAAGTAGATATTAAGGAATATTAATCCATACCAGCTGTTGCATCTTTTACTGTGCTATTATTAGAGATTAATCTTTATAGAACAAGGCTGCCTTTTCATGTCATTTCCAAGAGGACATCATACAAGCTGATACTGTTTTATAGCACATTTTCACAAAAAGTTGAAGCAAGCAGGTGCTAATGATGACATGGTGAAATTTTATTCAAGTTCATCCTCAAAATCTAAGACATTTAATCTTAGAAAGAGACACTGTCACTGTAATCAGTTGATTAGTTAATTTTTATTGTGACTGCATAAAATTGCTATTATAGCTTCCTATTTACATCAAAAGAACAAGGATATTCTCCCAGTGATACTGAATCTTCTCTTATGGAAAGTTCAAGGCCATCCAATTTTCTATCTTCAGTACCTGGGAATTAATCCAATTTAAAACGTCTAACTGAACCAGCTGATGGAGCCTTATTGAGGAACATCGAGGATTTTAACAGATTTTTAACAAAAGAGAATCAACTCTGTGAGCATAGAATTCTCTAATGACGCATAAATCCCTGTCAGGTGAGCCAGGCTGTTGGAAGAGCAATTGCTTTAATTACTGGAAACACTTCATAGGTGACTGCATCTGCACACTCCAGAGAAATTCCTATTGGATCACATGTTGATGGAATGCTATTAAAATCACAAAAGAATCACACTTCTCCAAAAAGTAGGATTGCTGGCAGAAAAGACCAGCATTATCCACTAAAGATTATGAGATTAGCATGAAAAATAAGCTTTTAATCAGTTTCTTGAGTTTTGGATACGATACTACCAGCTGCACTAAGGAAATCAGTTGTCATAGTTACAGAAAAAAAAAATCAACATTCTCTATACCTGCAGTCTCCTCATTTTCTTAAATGCAAGACTCTAATTATGTCAGAATTGATCATCAGGGTTTTTTATTGATCTCTGGGTTTTTTATTTGATATTAGATTGATGCTCCAGACTGAATGTGTGGTGTTTTTCTAGCACAGCCCAAATGGTGAGGAAGCAGCTCTTTAGTCTGGGGTGGGCTGAGTCACTGCTCTCCCACTCTTCCCTGCAATTCTCTCAGTGTCTGCTCAGCAACCACTGCCCTGCCACCCTCCCCAGATCTGCTCAAGTCCTGCAGAGGTTCCATCTTCTCACTGCCCATGTTCTGCCTGGGCAAGCTGATCTGCTTCAGCTGCTGCCTCCCCCAGCCCCTCTGCCGACAGCCTGGGCAATCTGGCATGCACAGCTGCCTTTCACAGCCCCTGCTACCTGTCTTTAATCCTCTCCACCCTCCTTTTCATCTGCTGATGAACCAGCTGTTGGTTATGTAACATCGGTTTCCAGGCCTTTTCCACTCCTCACAAATAAGTACATTCACATTTTCCTCTCAGCTTCATGACACTTTCCAAGACCAGCTGGCTTTCTGATTCTACCCTGTTAATGCCTCTCTGTAGGACTTCTCCCATCTCCAAACTGGATTAAGTGCTAACCCTGCAGTGACACTTCGGCTGCTTAATATCAATAATTTGCCTGCTAACAGCTGGCAAAAGCACAGGGCAGAAAAAAGTACTGACAGCACAAAAAATAACATACATGCTAGGAGGTAAAATTGGGGCCCAAATGTAAGCCCTTAAGCAGGTTACCTCATGGCTTACTTTTTATTTAAAAAGAGGCTTGAAGCAGGGGGTATATGATCAGAGGAACAATAATCAGTTTTAACTGACTATAGCTTTTCTAACCCTTACATTAATGTAGATCAAAGAAGTTGTACTAGAGAGTGGGACCCACATACAACAGAAAACTATTTCTATGGACAAGACGCATTAAAAAAACAAAGGAAAAGGGAGTTGCCCAATTTCACAAAACAGTGAAGTTCAACTGCTGATACAATCCACCATGTTGTCCATGAAACCTTTCTTTTCCAATGCTGAGTCTTGCTTTACTCTGCTGCCTATGTTTTCCCCCTCATTTTTAATTCTTTAGATTAGAAGAATCTCAATAACTTGTAGAAGTGATTCTAGCAATGCAGAGTCTGAAATGAAGAAGCACCAGAAAGGTTTTGTTCTCTAAGGCAGTGGCTGATTTTTCAAACTTAGGACTAGAAAGCAGTAAGTACTCCAATCCACATCCTTCATTGTAAGATCAACTAACCTATTATTGCCACCTGAGACATTAACTAATATCACTTTCCAGAAAAAATGTTTTATCCTTTTTTTATCCACAGTTGTGTTTTCTAGGCCTCTTACAGTCACATTCTGCATCTCGTGCGACTGTAAAATCATCCACCTCAGAAACACTAACATGCATTTGTTATTCACTGTGTCTGAAAGTCAGACAAAGATTTTTCAGTATTCATGAGTATTTGTTTCAGTTTGCAGTCAGTATCTACCCTTGACAGATTCCTTCAAAAAAACTACACTCAAAGTGAAAATTGTTCAAAGCTTTCTGCTCTGATTTTTCTCTATTCAGAGCTGTATTAGGTTTATTTGAGTTTGCCACTGAATAGATGCTCTAAGCAAGAACTAGCAAGAGGGGCAGCATGAAACAAGCAACTGTGGCAGATATTTTTGTGTGAGACTAGGTGGAATTCATGTTGGAATACCAGAAGCAAAACACAGTTGCAAAAGACACAAATGCATGCAAGTCCCACAGTTGCCAGAAGTGAATATAATCTGCTGAACAGAACAGCCAGAAATTGCTGAGCAGCAAAAACCTTATCCCATAATTGACAAGGTGACTCTGACACTCAGTCCATGCCATGAGTCCTGCACAGAAGTCATGTCACGTAGGTGTCCAGCTGGGGGACAGGCTGCACTGGTTGTGAACTCTGGGGGTAACGCAGTATTTGCCCAGACATACAGATGTTCTGTGAGATGCTCCTTGTGAGTAACAGCTGCCATCAGTTTTAAGAATTTGCCAAACATTTGGGCTTACACTCAAAAAGCTCCCACAAAACTCATGATGTTCACCTTGCTGAAAGCCACCATGACACAGCAGTTGTATGCAGGCACACCTTGGCTAGAGGTACACGAGGCTTTAACAGCAATACAGTGCAAGAGGTCTTGTCACTGATTCCATGCTCCTATCCTATCCTGAGCAGCAAGCTTGCATGCCTTGGTAGTAACCTTTCCTTCATGCTACAGATCAGATGTTACTCCCTGAATGCACACACCAGCTGCTTCTGCTGGATGTCTGCAGTGCACTGACTTGTAGGGACAGGGTTTACTGCAATGCCGCGTGCCTGACTGTGCTGGATGAGTCATTGCTGCAGAGCAGAGACACGAGTCCTCAGGAACAATTCCTGACAACTGAGAGATTCCTAAAGCCATACCTTGCAGTGTCTGTCTTGGGAGGAAACAGGATGGCAAGAAAAAGGTCAAGGATGTGCCAAGGAGAACCTTTTGGTTCTACATCTCAAACTGGACAAATCCTCTCCTACACTGATATGCTTCCTTTGGAGGGTGTGTCACAGCAAAACAAAAGCCTTGTAACTCACTTGGCCAATTGTGCATCCTGCTAGGGCATTAAAGGATTTATTTCCAACCCCTATTCAGATCAGCTGATGCTAACACATTCTATGTTATAGATGTTTTTCACAATGCTCTCATCCAGGCTGTTGAAGTACTTTGTGATATCCAATCAACACTAAGGCACCTTGGTGTTGATCCGGCAGGGAAGTGACTGAGCCTGCAGAATGTTCTCTGTAGAAAAGATTTGTCAAAACTGGACAAAGTTATACACCCAACTATAACATATTTCAGTTTCTCTGAAGAAAACAGCTACTCTGATAGAAATTATTCTGAGCTGACATTTCCCTCTGTCATTGCAGAGAGGAGCACAGGCTGTGTGACTGTGTTTCACTTTGGGACCTTGCACAGGTTGCTAAGTACAGTTTTTGTTCATTTGAAAAGGGGCAACTGATAACCTGCTGGCTGTTCTTCAGACATGAGTCTGCTTCTTCTACTTCCCCTTATGGCCATGAAAGTCTACCTGTGATAACAGTTTAATTATTGCCCTGTTATTTTTTTGAACATTAACCAGAACGCAATCTGACGTATTCAGAAATGAATTTCATTATTTCCCAGTTATTTTCTAACTTCCATCACTCAACTGACTGCCCAAAATGTAAAAAACACAGCACTTTTATCTCTTGAGCCATTGACTAAAATATTGGCACATCTTCATCACAGCAGGAATTTGGGGGGAAAAAAATTGAAACTCTCAAAGGGAATGGGTATGAAAATTATTTCACCGTTACCAAAGGATCTGTTTAACCATAACTGCAATATTAACTAGCTGCAGAAAACTTCCAAGTATACCTATGACCATCCTAAACCTAAACCATCAAAAGGTATGCAATTTGAAGGAATCACAGCTGCTTGACTAACAGTTTAGGAGCAGAAAGTGAATTCATCCTCTTAGTCTTTTTTTCCTATTTGAAGTTTAATATTATAATAAGAAAGCACACAAAACATACAATTTAATATTAACAACTGCAACCCACTTCAAGGGATTTCACACCAATTTTCAAGCTTCATTAACAAATAGTAAGACAGATCAAAACAGTGACTTAAAGAGGAGACAAAATTGGTTTTCTGCCAAGAAGCTACACTCTCTCTGATCTAAAGTGAATATATTCATCACTGGTTTGTCTGGTCATTTACAAAATATAGGACAAGTTATTTGTCTTAGTCTGAAGGTCTAATAATATTTACTCCTTTGTAATCCATGGAAGTTTTTCCTATAAACCACTGGGTAATACTGCACTACCTTAAAGATATTACAAAAAACCATTATACTTTCCATAGTAGTGCTATTGAGATTTTTTAAGTTTTCTATTGCATTTAGATAAAATATTGTTTAAATTTTTTGTAAGGCATTACTGTAATTTCTTGTAGCACATTTGATAGCCAGGAAGGAGACAGTGATAAAATACATTAGTGGCTCTATAAAAGCTTAAATCTGAGCATCTGGAAGGCTTGTACTGAATATACCCTTATACAGATAATCACAGAGAATTTACAAGCATAGAAGAATTATAGGCAAAGAGAAATAAATGCAGAGTAAAGCTGTTTCAATAAAATGGTGTTCTCTTCAGAGGAACAGAAAATAAGTCATAGTAAGTCCATCTTAAAGACATTTAGATCAACTCAATGGAGATAGCAAGCAGAGATGAAAGCATTGTTTAGTACTAGAAAAGTAATTTGAAGTAATTCCCATTAGTGGGAAAGACAGACCAGTGATGTGCAGCCAGATAAGCTGCTTTTTTTGTTAATAAACTGAGATGTTTACAAGATACAAAACATAGATACACAAGGATACTCCTTTCTTAAACATTGTGGGTTTCACATTTCATTTAGTGCACTCTCTGTTGAGGTAGAGAATTACACCTTTAATTGCACAGCAAGTAGCAACAGCTGGTTTTGAAAAACTGCTCAGGAAATAAAATTTTATCTTTCTCTACAGCACAGTTGTCAAAATTAGGGGACTAGACAGGAAAGCTAAGCAGAGTAAAGAGCTAAGCAGGATACATTTTTAATAGTCTTGGTATCCAGAACTACTGCAGTAAAAACTGGAAGTTAAAATCATGGGCCAGGACCACACACTGTTACACATTCCTCAGCAAAAAGCAAGAGATTGACAAAAGGGGAACAGATTAGAGTAGCAGGTGAAATTTTCATTATAAACCTCATTGCTTGGCTACATTACGTGGCTTTAACCATTTCCTCATAGGTTTTCCAGACATATCCCAAAGCACTACACCTCTACAAGGCACACACATTCAAGACCAGTTTCAGTTCTCGTTTTCAGCCGTATCATTAGCAAAAATTAACATCCAACACAAAACACTCTCAAGCACAACAGTGCCCAGTTTCCTGCCTCGAGATGTCCTGACTCCCAGAGACGAGCACTTCACCTGCCTGGATGATGACAATGTTCTACTGATGTCAGAGAGCTAACCCACATCACTTCTGGCAGAAATAACATTCACAGTCTATTAAATAGGCATAAAAATCTAGTTTTTTACTCAACTCTAACTTTTTCCACAAAAGGTAAAGTTTCTGTTTCTAAAATGAACATTAAAGGAAATAAACACCAAAATAATTAGGAAGACTAAAATAGACCACAAAAGAAATTTTCAGCTTTTGAAAGACAACATTTCCTTATAATAAGTAGTCAAGAAAAACAAAACCTGAACTGTGTTCCTTCTACCTTCACTTGACTAGTCTTTCCCATGGGAATAGTGGGACAAAATTAAGCAATTTTTGCCTGAGTATTTTACTCTGACTTTATTCTATTCAAGAAGTAAAATGCTGTATGCTTTGCATGTCAAAGCAGGCTTGGGGACATTTTAAAGAGGAAATACTTTTCAACTTCCTTTATCATTATTTCTTTGTACTATTCAATAAATAAAGTTAATACTACCAGCCTATGAAGCTGGAAGTCCTCTGGGGGATTAAGCAAGCAATACACAGAGATCCATGAAACTCAAGATTCTTGAAGGACAGCCTGGTTTGTCATGAGGCACCCAGGACACAACTGTGCAAGTAATGGGCAAAGTTACCCAAAGCAACACTTGCTAAGCATTAGCTGACATTCCATTTTGCCACTTTGCCATACATCTATCAGCGAAGGAAAAAATGAACCCACCGCAAACAGCTTCTGTTTTGATTCCAAATGTTTAGGCTTGGCCCTGGTGCCAAGGAAATTACAGCTGAAGCTTTTTTTTTTTTTTTTTTTCCACCTAGCACTCATTGCCTGTAATGGAGTCTGTAGTACAGGTATGACATGCAGCCTGACAATCTCTAGCACAGAGAAGGGCCATAAAAACCATCACTGTAGATCTGTAAATGACTTTATACTGAGATGGTGCTTGGAATCCCCCCAGTGACGGCCCATGACCATCAGTGTCTGCTGAAGAAGTCCCCCAAACACAGACATATTCTATCTTGCAATCACATATGACTATGACCAATACTGCACACAGCATAGAACAATCCTCTTAGAGAGGAAAACATTTGTTTGCCTGTGTGCAAACAGTTGTCTGTGTGGAATTTTTCTCCCAGTTTATATTCCTTCAAACTTCCTTTCACCGCTTTACTTAGAATCTGACTCTAACACTGTGACAACAATCAGCAGAAATTGGAGGTAAGAGGGTTGCAGGGGTTCCAAGAGGAGACAAAAACTATTTCTCATTATTTCAGTGGAATCAGTTTGAAAAAGGCCAGTTGAGCTGGAATTTAAGTAGTCCTGAGCTGAAGTTAGTCTGTATTCGTTGTAAAAAGAATCTATCAATCTATGGACAAAATATGTACATATATTCTCTTAATAGCTTGAAAACAGTTAAGAAATTAATTCTTACTATTCATTTACTACATGCAGGGTTATGATAACAACAGTGAGCTCATACATTATAAAGCACCCACTCATGCCTTCTTTCTTCTGCCTTGTTTCTTCATTTGGAACCTACACAGCAAATACTCTAACCACAGACTGTATTTCTCATAGAATCTGTCATCTGTAGTTCAGTGAATCACATCAAAATCTTGTATACAACATCCTACCAGACTTCACATTTACTGCATCTAAAATGGTGATGAACACTGAGTATCAACAGCCATCAAAAGGTGATTTTGAGTATGGATAGGAGTAATTACAGGCTAGCCCTGTACAGTGACATTTAACCCAAAGATCCTTAAGACAGGAACTTGTGAAAGAGCTCCTGGAACAGGAATAAGATGAATTGCTAGAACCAGTGCAATGAACACAACTGATGCCTCTGAGACTTAAACAGGCGCAAAGGGAATAGTTCTCATTTATAACAGTAGCAGCTGTTAAAAGCAAGAGGGCCAAACAGTGCCCTCCAGCTGTTTACCTCTGGCTGTACTATTTGGGTAATTGCAGACTTACCCTCTGTGATCCAGATGCTGAGCCTTTAAATGAAGTGCGTTTGAAGGAGCCACTCATCCTCCGTAAGGAACCTGTGAACTTTCCTTTCTTAATCCCCTCCATAAGGAACTAGTACCCCAGTATCAAAGAAAACCCTGATTTCAGTCATGTAGTCTGAGCAGGTTTTTTCCTGCCAACAATCATTAAGTTACAGCTTAAATAAAAAGTAAGACAAATGCATAGAAGAAAATCAAAGCCAAAGGATGAGGCTCCTGTTCCGATATGGACCCTGTCACAAGTGTTACCAGCAGCCAGCCAAGCACAAAAAAAAAAGGCAATCCACTGACAGCAACTGCTGGCCCCCTCCCTCTTCTCTACTGACTCTATAATCAGGCTTAATGCACACAGCTTCTGCAAGCTATGGTTTTTAATGGACAGAGATTTAATAAATGGTGATTGAAGGTAAATCTACTTTAGAAGCAGCAGCCCGAAAGGTTTTTATTTGTGCAAAGCAAGGGCAGTGAGATAGAAATTGTTTTGGTATCAGTAGAAAGGCACATGAAAAGAGCAGATGGTCCTCAGCAGACCATGGGTTACAGGCCTGGTGGTCTCAAGGATAACTGCTGATGGCAAGTGTACCTACACCAGGTCCTGGGATGAGAGTGACAAGGTTTTAAAAGCAAACAACCCATAAGATCACCAATTAGATTCTAAATAATAAGGGAATGAGGGTAGATAAGGTGTGGTGTGTCACCTTTATGAATTCTCACTAATATCTCAGTGCATCTGTTCTGTACTATTCTGACTAAAATGTGCAGAGTGAGAACAAAAGGAGGTAGGTAGGAGAGGGCAAACAAGAAATGAGGATGAGACAAGATGCTTTAAAAGAACAACAAAGTAATTATTGACTAGGAAATATCTAGTTGGCTCCAGAAGACACCAGCCAGGAATTTTTTACATAGTCTGGTTTAGAAAAAGACAATGGATGTGAGAGTGCTGAGAAAAGAGAGATCCATTTCAGAAAAATACACAGGGACAGCAGATTTGTAACTGTGAGATTAAGTCAGAACCACAAACTTATAGGATTTATTTAGAGAGTCATACTTCTCTCTTGATTATATTTTTTTAGGTTCATCCCTTTGTGCCTCAGTAAAGTTGGCATAGGTGCCTGCTTGGAGCAGGTTAGAGGAGGCACAAAGAACTCTGCTGGAAAGCTAAAACAAAACAACGTGGAAGAGACTGATACACAGAGATGCACCCAATTTGTTGTTCTGGTCAGCAAAGACCAAAAATAGGGGCACACTCTTCAGAAACCAGAAATTTAGAAAACAAATCTATTCTTCAAAACACAATGTAAAATGCCAGTAAGGAATTAACTCAATTAACTCGGTCCCTTTGGATCTGTGATTCTAAGACGTCTGAGCTCCCTGAAACTGTCCTTGGTGCATTTTAAGGACCACTCTGGATTTTTACAAGTCATCAATACTAAAGGAACATTTGCATTCAAGAGCCAGATGAAAGCAATCAGTGCAACAGAAGCTGCTGACTACTAACCCCAGCTGAAAAATCAGGCAACTAAGCTGATGTTCTTGCCCCCACTGTGTTTATATAAGGCTTCATGGGCCATTTCCACTAGATTGGGAAACAGAGACATGAACCATGCTGGCACTTTCAACAGCTCTGTGATTGAGAAACACAAGTTTAATAGATTTTCCAAAAGAGCTTGTGGTTTTAGGAGTGTAGTCTCACATTAGGAAACTTTTTAAACAAATGTTATTATGAAGGTTCCTGTCTCATGTTGGGAGTTTTCTGCTTCATCAGTTGAGCTGATTCAAGGGTTTGTGTGGCCCGGATCAGATCTGTGTAACCACGTGGTCTAAATCAGCACAGAGGGAGGAAAGCACAGTAATCTCTTGCCACAGGGTATTGTTGGACAACAAATGAGTATTTGGCACAGTATGGAAGTGAAAGACCTTAAACTGGTTCTGAAATGGAACAATTCATGACGTGAAATTACATAGCTGTCCATCATCCTCCATGTTTTGTAATGAAATCAAATTGGTCAACCTCTGACTATGAACAAAACAAGAGCATACACTCTCATAAAGGAGCAAGCAGAATGTAGGTAACACCCTGTTTCCAAGAGCCCCATCAAGGTCCTTGACAGCCTGATCTCTGGGAGAAGCAGGATGCACCCATTTCAAAGTGCACAGAAGTAACACACTATAACATAAGTAATTGTACATCTTATTGATACCACGCCACGGGAATTTAACATCTGCATCATGAACAGATCCATGTCCCAAAAGGCTGTACCACAACATGCTTTTAAAAAGTGAATAGTTTGGTTAGAGACAACTGTAGTTGTTTCAGCCCATAGGAAAAAAGAAAACCAACATTGCTCTTGCTGTTCAGAGAGCTGTATTCTATGATGTCACTTCAGAGATGTTTGCTTAAACATCTCTGGTGTTTAATTGTTAGTTTAAAACAAAAAGCAATAGATTTAAAGCTTTGATCTGTAGTCCATCGTGTCAGCTAAAATGTTTCCACTCACCCTAGTAGTCAAACTAAATATGGAAAGCAGCAGTCCATAATCCAATGAACTTTATTTACACTGACAGGAAGGCGTAAGAGAGGCTTAGACCTCTGTAAAGACCTACATGCACAAGACATGTAGAATTAGGCCTTCCTTCCTATTGCATTTAATATGAGTAGTAAACTAAACACAAATGTCTTTCATAGACAATGGATTTTTAAATCCACTTTTTTAAAATGGGATGTTTTAAAAGAATGTTTTCTGTAAAAAAAGCATGCTGGTTTGATGTCCTTTGACATTTGTCATGCAATATAAAAATCTCAAGACTCATGTGTTTAACTGAAAAACCAGCCTAGGGTCCATTATACACTTAACAGTTCTAGACTCTTTATTTTGCCTTCCTGAAGCAAAGCACAGACAGAATATTGCTCAGCACTGGTTACCTACCATGAGAATAAGCACTCTGGAGGCCACTGGGGACTGCTGGCTGAAGAGTCGACTTCTTCTGTGAACTACATATCCTCAAAGCACTGCTGCAGCAACCTAGGCAAGAGCAGATTTGGATTACAAATGTAACAGCTTACACAAAAACTCAGCAAGTGACTGGCAGGTGACAGCTAGAGGGAAGAAGTTCCACGTAGTCAATTCTACACCTAAACTCAGAGGAAGACTGTGGGCCACTTCGTGGTACTTTTACTTCAGCATTGTCTGTTTCTTCATTCTAGAGCCTTTCTTATTTAGCAATTAATATTTTATTTTATTTGTCCGTCCCCTCTCCTTCTCTTGCAAGGAAAACAGCAAGTTTAAAGAAAAATTAAAACAGTTCATGAGATGTGGACTGAAAAGGATAAACAAATATACTGTTTGTGCTAGCAGGCCAGTAAATTGCCCACATGAGCACTCTCACATGAGAAATAATCTGCACTGACCACATGAACAACAAACCCCATGGTAGTAAATAACAAAACATATGCAAGTAATCTTATATCAATAACCTGCCAAGGGAGCAGAAACCCACCAGGCCACACTGTCACCTCAGCCTTGGAGGTGATCAACCATCAGCTTCCCTATATTTGTAGAATCATAGAAGAAAAAAAGTTGGATCAGCTTGTGAAGCTCGCCTAGTCTGGCCTCCCATTCAAAGGAGAGACAACCTTGGAAGCTGGATCAAGTAGTGAAGGGCTTTGCCCAGCTGAATGCTGAAAACCTCCAAGGACAGTGTTTCCAGTCCTCTGGGTAAGCTGTTACAGTACTTCACCATTCCTCTCCTGAGAGGAATTTTTTCATTATGTCCCTGTGGAATTTCTCTTGCTGCACTGGTTCTTCCTTCTGCACTTATGAGAAGAATCTGGCTCCATCTTTCCTGTAACACTCTTTTACTTAGTGAAAGACTGCAACGTAACTCTTCCTTAGCCCCCTTCTTCCCAGGGGAACAAGCTCTTCCAGCTTATCTTTACATCTGGGGTTTCCACACTCCAGCCACCCTCATCCCGAGGGCCCCTACAGAGATATTTGTCAATCCTGTACCATGAGGCTCCCAAAATAAAGACAGCGCTCCAGATGCAAACTCCTAAGTGCCAATCAGAGGGAACAAACATTTCCCTCTCACTAAGACAGCTTTCAACACTGCAAGGGCACTCTGCTGACTCACCTTCAATTTGCTGTTCACTGGGATTCCAGGTCCTACTAACACAGAGGCTTTGCATTTGTCTTAGTAAACTTTTATTAAGTCTGTGTTGGTGGATTCCTCCAGTTCACTGGAGAAAGCCTCCAGTTGTGCTCCCCTTGGTAAAGCTGCAAATTTCCTACAGGTGCAGCCCATTTTCCAAGGTATCAAAGATGTCACACTATTTTGGCCCATTCTTTATCATATTTTACATACAAAGACATATTCAAACTGAAAATTAAAAACAAAAAAACTTGTTCATCTTATCAGTTTAGAATCAAAGCACAGACAGACAACTTCAGAGTTTGAATTTGTGATAGCGGGTGTTCCTTAGATCCTGCTTTATTACAGCATCCTCAGACATCAGAAGAACAGTTTTACAGCAGGCAGTAGCCCACTGAACAGCAGGCTGAGCCAGCTGACAGCTTCTTGCATACACAGCTGTTTAACCATTTTCCATGTGGTTACATGATCACTGGTACTAACATTTGAGCAACTGTGGTTGGATGGCCTTCATTTGACCACAGAACACCACACTGAGTTCTTCTCTTGGAGCTCTGTGGCTCCTTTCCCCTTCCTGAGTACATTAAAGGCTTGTACAGGCAGCACACAGCAATTTAAAGCACAATCAGCTTCCATCTCAGTAAGCAGGTGTTACATTAGAAATGGAAATGAAGACCTCACATCACAGAAAATGGTGTTGGGAGAGCATTTTTACAGGAAAATTTGTCCAGCACTGCACTTTTAACATTCCTGTGTTTTCAAACAGTATCACAAGAAGCTCTGGCTACTATTAGCAGAGTTCATCTCTGATTAATAAAACTGTGTTACTTGGTTTCTTTCCCTAGTTTGAAACTACCCGGGATGGAAAAAATAGCAATACAAAAAAATGACGGCTGAGGACAGCACAAATGTTATGTGCATTCATCTGCTCCTGCCCATAATAGACAGTGTATTATACTTAGATTACACTGTCTAGAACTTGGTAGCTATTTCTGCAGCACTTCCCATCTTAACATTCAAGTGACTCTAACACTAAAAACCTGAACTTCAGCACCCTGGGAAGCAAGGAAGCACTCTCCTCTCTAACAAATAAGGGAGTGGCTAACATCTGTGTGATGTACAAAGCATGAACCTCCAGATGTGATGAACACCTTTTTTCCTTTTGGTTGGGTTCTGGTTTCCTCCCCCTCGCCCACAGTCTGATGGCAAGGTTGATTTCCAGGAGAAAACCAGCCACAGCTCCCAGCTTGTCTGGGCTGCATATTTCCTCATCCATGAATTGCTCATGTACTAGCAGGGGATATGCACTAAGTATCAGGAAGGCATTAAACAATCCCTTCCATAGAAAGGGTAACAGACTCATACTTCACACATCAATATTATTTTCTGCTTGTGCTCTCTTTCTCTTTTACTTCCTATAAATATTACCCAGAGTAGACCCAAAATTCCAACATAATTTTACAGATAAGGAATAGTACAATTGGTTACAGGCTCCAATATTGATTAGACACTCCCTAATTTTGATTGCTTAAGCTCAGACAGTTCCTGACCTGATTTTGAAAAACGCTGAAAAAGCAACAGCTCCTATAATAGCAAATGGAAGCTACCACTTTTCTTCAATTCAGGTTCTTGTTGCCTCAAATGACTTCAAAAACTGAAGTAGATAAAGACCTATCCTATCCAGCATAGAAGACTATCGAAATCAATCTTGGCATTTATGGAGATCTAGTCCATGGTTAATGGGTATTTCTGAAAACTCAGAACTCAATAGTATATTATATTCCATGTCCCCATGTACAATAATTTACTTCACATGCAAATTTCCTCCTACTGGAATTAGAGAGCTAGTGACAACTTCCTGCTGCTCTCAGAGAGGCAGAGCAGAAACCAGGACACTGGATTCCTTCACTGTGGGATCACATTCACCTTCCAACCAAGCTGAAAGAGCTGGTGGCACATTTAGAATCACTTGGGAGCAGTCTGACAAATCAGGCCCTTGTCTCATCCCTAGGACTATGCAAATAGATAGGTCTTCCAAGCCAAGAAAAGAAAATTGATTTGTTGACTTGTAGTTCTTTGAAACATGGGGAGGTAAAACCTGAATTCTAAAAACTAGGACTACGAATATAGTAATAAGAAAAGATTGCATGGAGACTGGACTTCGTAACTGTTTTAGGTACACTAAAACAGAATACACAAATTGTTACTCTGGATACAAAGCTCAGCCTCTAAAAACATTCTATGATTGCACTTCTACTTTAAGTATAATGACAGCAAATTAATTACAATGATGTTCAGTCTCAGCACACTCAGAAGTGACTTTCCTTTTAGACAGATAGAAAACCATCTTTCCAGTCCCCACAGTCATAGTAATAAAATAAATTAGATGACAGAAAGGATTACACTACACTTTATGTGATTATTTTACAAACCAGCTTTGCTGAATCTTCTTCCATTTTCTGTGCATCATCAGCCTGAGAAATGACCTTTCACTGGTCTCAGACTCATCCATGTGACAAGGCACTTCCTTGTCCTAAAGTAAAACACTTGTTAGCCTAGACTGACAAATGGTAGAAATACTGACAGACTATTCACCCCCATGACCATTATGATCAGTTTGTCTGAATAATCAGGTCAAGATTTTTTCTTCATTTTCCCTATATTTTCATTATTTTCCAAGCACTCTGTTTCTATTCAAATAATTAGATGTCATAAATAAAATGCCTTTAAATATTGTTAAATATAGTTTGGAATGTTCTTTCCTATGTCTAAAACAGCCTGAAACTGTCTTCACATCCATACAGTTACTTTTGCTCTGTAATAAAAATGGAATGCTAACTCTGTTATTGGAACCACAAACTGGAGCTAGAGAGCAGCACCAAGAATTTTTTGGGCTGGGCAGGCTGGAAAGATGCTGGGGCCCTCCTAGGTGTGAGCAGGATCAAAGCAAACCAGACTGATTTCACAAGTGGAACCATTGTCACTGATGGTGGCCCCCCACGGAAGAGGGGATTCAGGCTGGGTGACTTTAACCTATACTGCATAAACACAGGCAGAAATCAGCTTCAGCCTCACAATACCAAAAGCAAATGGGGTTTTGACATAGATTTCAATGAGAACAGGACCTCAGAAGAATTACACAAGGTTGTGTTTTCATTTCATTAGATTTGAGTAAAATTGTTGTTTCAGTATTCAATATACCACTTGTGTCAATGCATTACCATGTCTCAAACAAAGCTAGTTAAATAAATCCAGAACATTTCTATATCTATGAGCAACTAAAGGCTGCAGGAAAAATGTTTCTTACTAAGCTAATAACAAGAGGACTTGAAAGGACAATGAAGGAAAAGAGGGAACTGAAAAATTAGAGCATAAGCAAAATGAGTAATTTAATGACAAGTAAGCATGGAAGCCTTCAACTGCCCCACTGGAAATCAAACCACAAAACTCCACTGATCTGACAACTGAACAAAGGAGGTTTTACCTCTGGAAGTCGCTTATTTCTGCTTCCCACCACAAGCCAGTAGCTGCAACTGGTGACAAAAAACCTGCTCCCTGCTTGGGTAACCAAGGAATGTCTGAAGAGCAGATGTGCTGGAAGCTCTGCTAATATTCAATATATTAAATGATGAAACAAGGCTCCCTACTGTGCTTCATCATTCCTGAGGTAGAAGAAGACCACTTTTCTTACTAGAAAATAACTGAATTACTATCAATTCTGAAAACGGGGAAGGACAGACTTCCCTGAGATGCTGTGGAAATGTATCAATTCTGTAATTCATAGCACTGGGTTCGGCTGCAAAGTTCCAAGCACAGAATGCCCAGTCCCGCACCCCCGTGCGGGATCCCCGGGACGCGGCATTTCCCCGCAGCGCCTCTCGGGGGCCAGCGGCGCCACCTGGTGCTGCTCTGCGGCGCGTGTTCCTGGGGAATACACTGCATTTCCTGCCCCCAGAAACACAACCATGGCTAATACTTAATACTTTGCTATGTGGGAAAGGTCGAATATGTTCATTGTTATGCACAATTAATTGTCCAGAAGAGGTTTAAAGACCTCTCTGTAAGAAAAGGAATTTAATTGGCCGTTGACTTTCCTAAATCCTGATGTCGTGCTATTGTACACCATGATGTTGGCTCTGATTGTGAAAAATACTTTTCAAATGAAAAAAGCAAATAGAATACACTAAAGAAATTTGGAGCAGTTAGCAGTAATGGTAACTGAAACCTAGAGAAGACCTAGAAATGTGCATATGAATACATTTTGGTGCCAGAGGAACAAGACAGCGTGAAGGATGAGTTAGCTGTAAGATAACTGTAAAGATAAGATGTAGAACAGGTTTCAATGTAAAGCAAGGGACTGAGAATCAGATATTCTCTTCCTGTCCCTGATTTTCTATGAGACCACATGCAAGTCACCCCATATCTTGAACATCTTGGTTTCTCTACCTGAATAAAAGAAGCCATCATATAAACCCATGCAAAGACACTGAATTCCATTATATTTGTAAAATCAGTTGGAATTCTTCAACAGGTACAAGCATGATGATGGTTTGCAAAGTGCTTGAGCAAACAATCCCTACCTTTTTAAAGAACATTCTCAGCTGTACTGACAAGCCCACAGTTCTTTATGGTAATGGGCTCAAAGTTTTGCAAGATGTTTTAAGTACTTGCCCAAAATTAATGAACCTTTTCACAGAAAGAGAAGAGAAAGAGAAACCTCAGCTGAACTCCGAAGGATGCTAATTTAAAAGGAATGGCTACAAAACCCTAACATCTCATTTCAGAGTTCATCACCAGAAGAAAGAAAAGGGAGGAGAAATACAAACATAATACTATGATTCCCCTTCTCTGCATTATAACTCTACCACTTAGAGATTTCTTTATTTCAGGTAAATTTACCCCTGACAGATGATGCAGTCCAGAAACAACTCTAGCACACCTCAGCAAGCAGTGAATCAGCATGTTCTGGGTGGCCTTGTCTGACAGAGCTTAGCACCTGTCAGTGCATTGCTGGTCATCACTGTCATTGCATAACTCAGAGTCCTGTGACATTCCAGTGACTTTTGCCATTATGCTGGATGCTTTCTGACTAGTGTTTTACCTTCTGTTGGCCAATATTTGTTAAGAAAGGAGCATTAAAACAGTGAAATCTAATTAAATTGGAGGAGATTTGAAAACACCAATTAGGAGAAAAATCCATTGCTCCCATCTGGCTATCAGGCACTAGATAAAAAAGCAACTGTGCTTTTTGCTGCCAATCTTTGTAGAGGACGGGGGCAACCCCTTAAAGTTTCACTGATTTCCTTGGGATTGCCAACAGGAGCTGCTGTAGTGCTTATGCCAGAGAAAGACACCACCACATCCTCTCACTCACAGGCTGTCAAGAGCACCTCATGCCTCTGATCTGTTGATCATGACATCAGCTGCAGTTCATGCTCAGTGGTGAGATGTGCCAAGTTAATCACTGGAAACAAACAGCTTCTGGGCAGCTACAGATCAACCAGCAACACCCCGACCTGAGCCACCAGCCTGCTGTGCCGAGAGGCAAAGAGAAGTTACCTGCGACAGGCCCATCAGCCAGATGTTGGTCCAGGGGCAATTCAAGAATTCCCACCTTTACCAGCTCCATCAGTGGCAGGCTCTCCATTTCTGCTAGGAACATTTATCACTGCAATACCTTCCAGATGACCAACCCCTGCCACACAGATCTTCAGAGAGCTGACAAATGATGGTGGATTTCCTTTGCTGCAACTTAAATTTCAAAAAGTAACACTGATGAGGGGGTACATCATGACACAAGGACCTCCCTTTTCCCTCCTTCACAATTTCCTAACCTTTTCAAAGTTGGGATCACATGAGTCAGCTCTCTCCAGACTACAAAGTCTCAGAGATACCAATAAAGACAAAAACTCCTTCAAACCATGCTGGAATCAAATGAGCAAAGCAAGACAATCAAACACTACAATCCCAGCTGACCTTGCAGTAATAGGATCACATCAAGATTAGTCTATGCCATAGATTAAGCCCACTGAAGTAAATTAATCTTTTTGCAGTCAGCTAAGACTACATGTTTACTCACTTAGCTGGGAAAAACTCAGAGTGTAAAATGTTTATCAGCTAGAACAGACAATCTAGACTGCAGCTACATGCATGTTTAGCACAATTATTGCTGCAACACTGACTTTAAGGTGCCTTCAGAAAAGAAAAACTCTTTAAACAGGTTTTTAAACAATATTGTTTAACTTATGAAATTCTACCACTTCACATTTTGACAGTCAACGTTTTGTCTGAGCAAAGCAGTGCAGAGAGCTTGCAGAAGAGACATCCTGCACACCACCAAAAAGATGCCTTGCAGGCAGCAGGACAGCTTTCCTTTGGCTGGCAGAGCAATATTCCATTCTGACTGCAAACAACAGGAAGCTCTGTGCTGTGAGGAGAGCAGCATAAGCACTGTGCTTCCCTGCCCACGGGCACAGCAGCCGGTGACTGTTTCACTTCACTGTCCCAGCCTCTCCTGCCCCGCAGCAGCCCGAGCCCTGTGATCACAGCTCACCACACCACAAATGTTTGGGGCTTGGGGTTTGTTTCCTGCCGAGCACCTGAATCATGCCTTGTCCAACCAGGAAGAGTAATGGCATTTGTCCAGGGACTGAGGTAGAGCTGGAGGCATTTTCTTCCTCACAGAAGCCCCTTTCTGATGCATATATCACACTTCTCTAGAAAAATGATTCTATGAATCTGCACATCTTTAGGAACTACCCATGCTGCCATCTCAGTCCAGGCTGCTCACACTCATTTTTGCAGACTTCTCTCTTTCAACTCTCTTAATTAAAATGTATCCCAGGATCTCTAGTTTGAATTTTCATCAAAATATCAACATATGACCGAAAGAGGGGAACTGGGGGAATTACACAGAAATAAACCATGCTTTGGCAGGGTTTCCTCACATTCCTTTGTTTTTCTACTCATGGAAACAATCACAGCTCAGTGTCCCCTGATAACATGGCTGACAGTTGTACCTGGGAAATCTGGGTAACCCAGATGCTGAGCTGACAGACACTGCTTCACTGAAGGCACAGTGTAAGTGCCACCAAAAGCAGGTTGTGCAAACCCCTGGACAGTCACCACTGCAGAAGCATCAGAACAGCAATGTCCCTGCCTGCATGGCAGAGTTCCACATGGCCCCATCATACTCTGCTACTGCTGCTGAACTTACCAGGTTGTCTCAACAGATTGAAAGTGCAGAATTTCAAATCAACACACCCACTTAGTTACAAACATACATACACATATATCCAGTCAATAGACACTTGATTATTAGCACACCCAAAGTAGTTTTTCCTACATGTCCTCAAAAAATTTCATCTTCACATGCTCCAGAACAACAGAATTAAAATGAAATGGCTTCATGAAATATTTTATAAGTACCTACTGTCTTGAGACAAAATTTGTAAATAATGAAATCCAAGACTTGTTTGACAGAAGATGAACAGAAGTTATTGACTATGAAAACAAATTCTAGCTCATCAAGAAGTACTCTTTTGTGCTGTGCAATAGAACATTTCAGATTTTTTTCCCCTTAGCAATTACTACAGTTTTTGGGGCCCAATCCTTCCTGGTGTTAAATTCTCTATATAGAATTTACCATAGTTGAGAAACAAAAGCAGTGCATATTTTAGGACTTAGGGAGAGTTAAGCATAGATTGGCTTTATGCCAGCCCTCAGCAGTAGGCTGAATTCCACCTTTAATGAGGTTGATATGAACTAGGCTTTTCCAGGATACGTAAGTTTGAGCTTACTGTTAAATTAGAAAACTGTTGTTATATTTTTTCACTGCAGCCAACCAATTCTCAGCATACACACATTTGATTCAGAACTTTGACATTTGTTTTTGGAGACAATAAGAAGATTAAACAGAACTCAGTGAACACTGAAGACCTATTTTATCAGGACACATCTAGTTGTAATTGTGAACGAAAAAAGTTCCCAAACTGAACAAGAAACATGGTGATAAGGCAACTTGAACCACCGGTATTTATCAGATGAAATCTTGGCCTCAGCTTGATGCAAAAGGGTTTAAATTAGTTGTGATGGCAAGTAGTTTCAAGCAAGTCTGACAACTGGCTTCAATGGAGTCAAGACTGAAAGAAAGCATTTGTAGCTTTGAACACATACATATGCAACTAGTCCTGATGACCATATCCCTGATGGACTCCATTTGCAGACACTTTCCTTGATAATGCATAACTCTTGCTCAGCTTAAGCCATATTTTATCCAAGTCCTTGAAAGATGGCTTCTTGGAAGAACTATGTTTGCCCACAACTTACTTATGAACTTTTAATTTCCAAACTTGTGTGGTCTAATGAAAGGGTGAAGGCACTGGTTGGTATCATTCAGCTTGGTATTACTAGCAGGAAACTGTACATCAAGCAAGATTTCTGCAGCAAAATTAATAAGAAATTCCAAGTAGAAAGGTACTTTGAAGAATTTCCCATTGAGACCCCTGAAACTGGCAGCTAGGGCTGCAAAGAGAACGTCTGAGCTGTAGTTTATATTTATGACACACGTGGTTGCATGAATACCCAGCAAAAGAGTGAGTCCTCACAAACAAAAGCAGATGACTGTAAGACTGAGGTTTTATTGCTGCCACTGAGCTCTCCTTGGAGTTGCTACATCCATATTCACCAGTGCTTCTCAGCTGCTGTGCACTGAGTCCCTGCAAAACTCCAAAGTTCTCATCCCAGGAACAGTCAGGGCTCGGCAACTTCTCACCTCAGCCACTCAAGGCCCAACTGATGACTAAGTCCACGCCAGGCTCCATTTCAGCAGCCACATAATCAATACAGATATGAAGAAAGCTACTCTATTGATCTAATTTGATTTTCTGTTTTATGTACATCTCAAAGTAACTGTGATCATAACAGATGCCAGTGTGGTTGGTAAAGTAAGATGAACTACAAATGTTCAGAGCTCTATCCCTTTGCTTCAGATCAAGGAGCCCTGAAGAGAAAATCATGACAGTGAAACGAAAATAACACCAGTTAAACAAAGTCAGGTAATTTGGAATCTTTCCCTTGCATCATGCTTACAGCATCAAGCATTTTTCATTCATCATCTGTTTCTTCTACTGTTCTGTGTATCTGCAATGTTTTGTCCTACAAGTATTAAACCCCCTGAACTTCAATAAAGCATTTAACAAGTACACAACAAAACATATATGTACCTCTGTATTTTCTCCTCAAGCAACCGTGAGATGGCTAAAAATTTACTTTCATTATTCATTTGAAGAAAAAGAACCCGTTTCTTCTATTAAAGACAAGATAGAGAATGTCTTGATATACAGAAATGTTATGGTATTAAAAGAAGTGCTCATATTTAAACTCCTTAGGATGAAGGAGTATCAGAAGACACACTGGAAGAGATAACCATCTCTAGGGAGAAAAACACAGGGAGCTCTCATCTCCCTGAAGGCAGAATGAGCCTGATTTAGCTTTCTTCTTTGCAAAAGATCTTTGACCCAAGCAAATGGCCACTAGAATAGTGGTAAGAAAAGACAACCACATTTATTTTCTCACCTGCACCCAATTTGCACTCCTTTATCTTCCTTGTTTCCTTAACCTTGAAAAATGAGAAGCACCTACCTTGTCAGACTTGAAGAAAGCACCACATCCTTGGGGTGTGTGTTAGTTAGACATAGCAAGATAATCTTCCATCTAAAATCAAAGTATTCCCCATAGCCTTCAGCATGCAGAGGTTCTTTTAGCTCTGGTAGAGGATGTGCAAATGTCCACTCAGGGTATTACTAAAGGCTAATTCCTAATTCCCTTGAGTAAGCCTGCTTGCTGCTATGGACTACTACAGGCTTTATTCCTATTAGAGACTTACTGGTTGCCAAAGGTGACAGTGCTGTGTCACAGATAATCATGAAAGTGATACGGTAAAGGGTTTCTGAAAGTTCAGCTTTGAATAAAAAGATCCAAATTTTAAGTCTGTAGCTGTTTAAGCCTGAGAACCAAGCAGGTATTATGTTTCACTTTTCCAGTATTAGCTGACAGGCAGCAAGTTCATGTAACCCTTCCACTCAGAAGCCAAACTGCCACTCGAAGAATGAATGACAGCAGATGGGAGCAGGCTGATACCACTCCCCAGATGGCAGCAATTATGAGAAGGTCAAGCCATGTCAGGAAAAGCAGTGCTTGTGTTCAGTGTTCAATTTTGGGTGCAGGCCATGTAATCTTTTTTAACCACGTAACTCAAGAGCCAAGGCTGGTTACCAAGCAAGGGAACAAACCCCAGGAGGGGTTAACACCTGTAACTCCACCCAGAGCAGGAACAAGAACAATGGTACTGACTGCAGACATTGTTTGATGTTCCCAATACTTTAAAAGAAACCAAACCTTGCAACTCGGCTGTAACTAATATGAAACTCTCACCAAGTACCTGGAGATGCCACTAGTCAGTAATGCATTGTCCAAGGCATATATGAGCATAGGCATGAATTTAATGACATTCTGCATCACAACTTGTGTTTCTGTAAGGGAAATTCTGGTTTTTATGTAAATTTTGACAAAAACCTAAATGAGGTGTTTTCGGTGTAGGCTGACCTCTCCTATGGAGGAGTATGGTGCTTAAACAAACTGTTTTATGACATTTAGCTTAGGTAACACAAAGCAATCTTTGCAGGACAGAGTGCCAGATAAGAAGCTGTCTTGCAAATAAACCTTCCATTTTGTTTTGATTTGTAAGGAAAAAAGATTAATGTAATGGGAAGGTGAGTTTTCAAAGGGGTGACAAGAGAGGCGTAGAAGTTCTCAAAGTCTATCAGTAGCCACTGAGTTCTTATCTAAAACACACAGAATAATACCCGTTAACTGAAATTACTCTGTGGCCTGCTACTTTTGAAACAATGCTTTAGTTCCCATAACTAGCAACCCATTTAAAATTAATCAACTTAGTAATTATCTTATTTAGCTTTCACTAAACTACCATCAGAGTCCTATTTTCTGCACAGCAGCACATGCCATAAAGGACAGTATTATACAGATTTGCACACTGTTCTAAATATAACTGGCTGCAGCAGTTTTGTGTGTCCTAAAAACAACCAGAAAGGTCGTAATTAATGCAGCCACAAACAAACCTTTAATTTTTCTTTACACTTTATGCATCCTGGAGATGGCTGCTCGTACCTGGCTGCTCCCAGTGTGATGACACACACCGAGTCCCTCTGGTTTTCCCCGCACCGTGCCGTGTTTGCAGCCCAGCCTCCCCCGGCAGGAGGCCCCGGCAGATGGCGCGAGCAAACCGCCTGCGAGCAGGGAAAGGCGGAGCTGCAGAGGGCGGCCAGCTGCCTCCGCACACCGGGCGGGTTTGCCTGTCACAGTCACAGGCTGCCAAGGGTATGAATTCTCTACTTGTGGGAACACACAAGACAGAGTATTGCCGATACCTACTTAGGTATTTATCAGTCCCAGATGTTACTAAACTGCAAAAACATGGATCTATCTTCATCCAAAAGGAAGGTGATGTGACACATTTCATTGAGGCCAATCTGGTAGCAACTCCCAAGGACAAATAAACAGGCCAGAACAGATCTGGTTCACACCCCAGAATAAGACTCAAGAAGGACATGAGGATTATGGGAAAGAGAAGAGGATCGATAGCCCGAATTTCCAGAGGATCCTGAGCTTTTTATTGCAAAATGAAACAAAGCTTCCAACAGCGAAGAGGAAGTAACTTGTTCTCTGAAAGTTTAATTCCTTGGTTGCCTCCTCAGCCACAGTGATCCTTTTCTTAGGATGCTGGATTAACAGTGCAGTATGTGCCAAATGCAATTGTAATTTCTAATCTGCTTTTCTTCAGAGTCTTTATTAAAGATCACAAACTGAAAAAAAATATTGCTGGAATACTGGCCTTTAAAGAGAGTCTCTGAAAATGGGAGCTAACATCAGTCAAAAACACTATGTCCCTCTACCTAGCTGAAGTTGAGACTGTGTAACAGGTACAGCCAGACCCCATAAGATGTATTTTCATCTCCCTGTACAGGACTGACTATAGCCCTCCTCTTCATTTGCTTCCCTTTCAGATCTGTTGGGCCATGCACTGAGAGATGCCCAAGAGCAAAGGCTGTGAAGGCTGGAAGGTCACAAACAAGATGTGCCCAACAGAATACACATTACTTGCCTCAAAAACTCTCATGGCTGAAGGCAGATTCTAACACCTCCATTTATTTTTCACAGAAGCAGACTATAAAAGAGACACTTGGGATAGTTTTCCAAATTAATTTTCAGGTAATGTAATGTTTTGAGAATTTTACTTCTAATACAATCAAAACTCTACCAGCTGGTGAGGGAGATGCTGTACTCACTGAAATGAGAGTAATGTAATTACGATCAGTTGAGACAGTTTGTGGACACTGATCTATTTGAACTCCATGCAGTTAGGCTGTCAGCAATGCAAAAGTAATTGATATAGCAAAACCTAGACAATAATAAATTTATAAAGCAGATAAATATTAAGAACAAACTACTGTTACAATAAAACTACATTTTACAGGACCAAAACAAGAGCTTTAGCTAAGAATCTACTGCCTCTAAGGGGCTCTGACACAAAGAAAATGGCTGAAACCAGAGTAATACAATTAGCAGCATCCTGTTAGAAAATTAAACTTACAGCTGGTAATAAGAGAACCTTAAAACTATTAACTTCTGGAAAATAAGGAGATTTATAGCTTCCATAAAAGACAATTTGTTCACTGCTATTGTAAGCAGTATCAAACCCAGGCATTAATGCTAAACTACAACTAACCTGAAAAATATGAGATTTTAGTGGTTGGCTTTGCTTTTAATTAGTTCAACTAAAAATATCAACCAATCAAAAACAAAAAAACAAAACAAAACAAAAAAAAAAGGAAAGAAAAAGAAAAACGAGAATGAGATGAACATTCATTTTTGGGTTTGGTTAGTGTCCACAGACTCAGAGAATGCCCAGCCACTGCTTAGGATGTTGGGCAAAAGGTAATTAAATAGATTAATATACTTAGGCCCTCAAAGTCCCAGAGCATTCGCCAATTCCCAGCAAGGCTTTCAGAATGTTCTAGCTCCCACTCTGGCCCATCAACCTCCCCCCAGCTATTCCCCGTCCTTACCAGAAGGGAAGCAGGTGTCTCACTGCATCGGGTGATTCCTAAGCCAGAGCCATCTCTGTGAGCAAACCCTACTGACACAACCACATGATCTTACTTCCGAAGCCCAGGGCTACCTTCCAGGCAGCCAGCCCACATACCAGCTCTCCTGCTCAGCGCTTTTGTTCTTAAGCTTGATTAGGGGACAAGAATTTTTAAGTCCCTGTCTTCCTCATCTGCTGTGAACAGACCCTGTGAAGGTTCAGGGTGTTCCAAGCAGAAGGGAGCCGGGGCACACCGTGTTCATAACACCTGCAGTGGGGCCATGGCACAGCACAGTCTGGCAGATATGCTGGCACAGAGCCACCATCTTTTCTAAAAGGGTCCAAGGAACAATCAAAAGCAAATAAATGCTTTCCTTCTGTAAAGGGTCTTCCTAAGGGACAGTTTCCACTTGCCTATCTTTTTATGCTGCCAACACAGTACAGAGGGAAAATGTATATAAGGAAAGCTGATCTCACAGTCACTTTACATGATGTCTTTATTGGAAATGGGGTGAGGCAAGGATTCTAAGATGTCCTGAGGGGTTTTGAGAGGCTTGGGCAATAACTGATGCCTTTTCCATAAGCACTGAGCCAATTTCTTAACACTGAGCATGAATAGGGTAGGCCTCTCCTGTGGTGAGGCAGCTTGGCCATCTCAAATGGCTGACACAGGAAACAGGGACAGAGGCAATGGATTGTTTGCTCCTTTTTCTCCCTAAAAGATTCCTCCCAGCCACCATGTGTAGCACTGCTGCAGGACAGCTTTCCCTGCCATCCTGAGCACAGCCCAGCCACACAGGTAAGCCATGTATAGGATGTGTGGTGTGATGCTTGTCCTCATCTCCTCTAGTAGCTCATGATTCAGCTCAAAAGTAGTAGTGTAAACCAGAGAGAAAAAAATACCTCTGCCCCCTACACATTAGTTAGCTTTCAAATCTCTGCAGTGTCTCTTAGCACAACTCCAGAGGTTTTAATCTATGTTAGGAACTAATTGAAGTAGTGAGGAAAGATTCTCACTCATTTACCCAAGGAAAAGGTGCATGAGAAGAATGAAGTCAAGTAAGGCACAAATACATTGGTGGCTTCTGAGCATCCCAGTGACAGTTTAGGTGCCAGAGGTCTGCCAGAGACAGCAGTACAGGACACATGTTATTATCTATGTCACACATGAGATATTCTCTATGTACTGTAAATCTCCCTAGCTGCTGAAGCTGTCTAGAACCATAGAAGCAGAAAAGGATAACTCAAGTCATCTTCCCCCTTGCAGGATTGTGGGTCTTGTGCTCTGCTTCTTACAGCTGTCACACTATGGGCCAAAACTGACATTCTAAAAAACATGAGTAGCAATTAAAAGGTAAAGGGAATAGAGAAGGGAATCCCACTGACAATGTTTTGTTTTCTAAGATGACACATTTTTTTTAACAGTGCTAATCAGAAGTTTTTGCAATAAAGAAGTTTTACTGTGACTAGTACTAGAATTAGAAGAAGAGGAAAAAAGGCATCCTCATTTGAAGTGGTTAGACTCATTGTTTTATGAATTCAGCTATACAACCAACTAACTGACTATTTTAGTCATGAGCTGTGGCTGAAATGGGATAATTATGAATTCTGGCAGGCCCACTTATATAGAGGAAACAGACTTCTGCACCTTTTTGTATATAGTTTGTAATCCAGAAATGAACAGACGACTGTGGGCAAAGTCTGGTTCTCCTGATCTCACACTGATGTGAGCTCCAAAACCAACATTTCCTTCATTCAAATTCCTTGAACATGGGCCTACTTTCCATATTTGTATTCAGAACAAAAAAGATTGGAACAAACATAAGAATACTGTACAGCAGGTGGTGTGCAGCTCAAGATCTTAGTTCCTACTGGGATAGGTGGGGTTTTGTACTTTACTTGTGCTGTTAAGAAGTTTACATGAGTCATTGCCTCACCTCTTTCCTGCCTTATACTACATCAACAGGCACGTGGGGGTTGGACCATGTGTGTAGTTAAAAGAAACTTGAAGAGTCCCTGCAGAGATACAAGTGTAGCTGGAGACATTGCTGATCTTGATTTTGAATGGCAATATGACAGGAGAACAGCTAACACTAACAAATCCCAGAAAAGCCAAACGAGGAACTAACTGAAAGTACTCAGCTACTCTGAGTGCTGGCATTCCCACAGTTACTTGACAGCCAAGGCAGAATAAATAATTAGCCTTTTTTTTTTTACATTTATCTCCTGGGAGGGGGAATCAGGAAGGGAATGTAAGTTGCCTTCGTGGAATGTTGTCAGAGGAGAATTAAAATTCCAGTCTTTACTGAGGCCTCCGCTGGAATGTGCAAAACACTGGGTACATTCCCCCGTGCACATACACACTTTGTGTTTTATTTTTCCATGGCATGCTGCTTTAAAGGCTCACAGCTGCATTCTTACTTGGTTTCTCAGTAATCTGGGTACATAAACACAGTGACACCCAAAGATGCCCTCCTCACCGTGGTACCTTGGCTGAAATAGAAGCTGTTTCACCCAGGAGTGAGACACATCTGAAAGTCCATGCTGGGACTGAGACGAAGTTGATGTATAGTAATCTTGAGGTTTAGTCTGCTGCCTCCACCAAAAGCTTCTCAAGCACACTACCAGCAATGGCTTAGCAAATCTTCAGTGGTCAGCAGTGGGACAGTGAGGCCCAACAGCTCTAATTTCACTTTCAAATAGTTAGAACTTGGCTTATGCACTAAACCACCACTGTTAATATTAACCATCTATCACACTGTTGATTGCAGCTGCTACACAAAGCACTTACCTTTCACAAACAGTAAGATATTCCTTGAAGGGAGAGAAGAGGAGAGATGCAATTTTTCTTGCCATGGCAATTTCCCAGAACATGTCTGAACATCACAGAGAAGGAACGCCTGTAGAGGGGACAAACACATCCCTTCAGAAGAGGAGAGTTCATAACCGAATTATAGAAATATTTTTCCTAATACCAAATAAACAAACTATACAGGCCAATCATTCTAGGCAACTATTTAATAAAACATAAAACCACACTGTGCAATAATGAAGTCAGATGCCAATTACTTCAGTCTTTTTACAATCCCTTCCCACTCAAGTCAGAGACAAATTTCTAGGACAATTATAAATGGACACTTGGAGCCGGATTTGCTCTAGCACTTTTTTTTCAATAGATGCCTCATGATGGAGACAATACTTTAAAAAATATCACTGTATACCTTAATATCATTTGCTTTGCTGTAGATGTTTGAGATGTGCAACTCTGATAATCCCACTAAATATTATCTGAACTTCTAGGAGCTTAAATAGCTTTGAAAAAATGCATTCCTGCATGAAATTCAGCCTGTGCTGGGGCCAGAAGAGGATTTTGCCATCCCTGGTGAGAGCTAAGGTATACCAAGGCCTTGTGATGTACTGAGCAATGAATCTCATCCTGATTACTCTCTTTGAAGTTGCACAAGCCATGCTCTCTAAAACTCAGATCACAGAGTACAACTTCTGTATGTGAGAGGAATAGAATAGCTCACCATACAGAGCCAGGCTGTACATAACAGCAACTCCTCCTCATGACACAGTCAAACGCTGTATTCCTGGAAGCCCCCCAGTGCCAAAAGAGATTCCTCTTGCATGGGAGCTTTCCAGAGACCTCAAGCAAAGTCCAGTTAGCAAGGGCTGGTGACACAGAGTCCTGCCCATGTACCTTATCACTGGTTGGAATGAGTCCTTAGTCACTACCTGCAGTTTCTGTTGGACTCACTGATAGCAATTAAGCCAACAGTTGAGTTTAAATTTTAACTCATAAGTAATAAACATTGCTTTTCTAAGAGTAGTTCAAGCACAGTCCAAATATCATATAAAAATCTCTATTTTCCAATGGGAGAAGAGCTTCTTGGGTTGGACAGCACTGAGCATATTCAAGACAGCACTGTGCTTCACATGACTGTCACCAAATAATACCAATCTATGAACTCCATGAGCACAGACACTGACAAAGCCAGTTTTCTGTGCCCATCACTGCTGCATAGCTCATCATACAGTCCCTCTGTCACAGAATTATTTGGTCTCTTCCTGCCTGTGATGCTATTCAGGCTAGTTTCAGACACTGTTTTGCTGTTAAAACTAAAGTTAGCCAGGGAAATCCATATTACTCACACAAACAGCAAGGCTGCATTGGGTGTCTCCCGGATTTAGGAATCTAGGCTAAAAATAATCTATCCTCTGCACAACTACGGTTAAATTACTGTTAGGACAGATCAGGAAGAGAACATTCTTAGCATTCTGAGCATGTTTACTCTGACTCTGAATGCAGAATTCAGAATGAATTCTTTTCTGGAGGCCAAACTCCAGTCAGCCTAGGAAAATATAGGATTCCCCAGACCTAATACTGCCTGGTTAGCAGAACAGTGCCTGAGTCACAGGCCTACCCAGGTATTTGGAAAGTTAGTATTTAACAGTTCTGACCTCTTTTACCAGGACAGCCCATGTTTCTTCAACCCATCAGGGAAAAAATCAACTTGCTTCATTGGAAGACACAGTGAGATGATGAGCCCACTGTGTTCACAAAATTCACCCAGGTTCCCTCTGGCTGTGTTTCCATTCCAACCTTAAAAAAAAATCCAGGAAGAGGATAAGCTTTAAATGTTAAAAAGAACATATAGTCAGTTGACCAAGACATGTCCACTAACCAAACAGCACCACTACTAAGTTACTTTAGAGCTGAGTAAAATCATATTATGTTTCCATCATCTTCTGCTTGTTAAATGAGACAATGGTATATATCATTCTCGACTTCAATATTTTTTTTAAAGATTGCATGTTACTTATAGAATTTTGAACATGCAACTGGCCAGAGTGAACTAAACACTATTGTATCTTCTAGAGAAGGAAAATGAGCATATTGGACAGATAATCTGAAGTGCATGTGGGCAGATATTTTCTAGTCCACATAGTCACTTCCATTAGATGCTTTGGGTGTTTTTCGTAAGGATCTCAACAAAATTACTTACGTTTTTCTTGAACAAATATGATATTTAAAAACACATTTGTTCAAAAAACTGTCTAAATCTAATCACAGTCTCAGATATACTAAAATAAAACAAAACAAAAATTCCACAGTATGAAGCCAACCTTTCCTAACTGGTATAACCAGCTTTTAAAAAAAAAATTATTTCCCATTTCTCTCTTGCCTATATATAAAAAAGGTTAAATACTGACAGACACTGTTAAAATGTATCCCTTTTTTCTGTGGTTCTAAACATGTTTGAAAAGGAGTCTGACACAGATCTTATCTCCTGGGTGGGGATTAAAAGGACATATGGCCCATTTTACCACCAGCTGTGAACTTCTGACCCCTTACTGCTTTTCCCTAACCATAAACTTCTCTTTCTTTCATTTTTTTTCATTAGATATTTTCAGGTATGACTCTGAAAAATTTCTGCAGTCCCTAAAGTTTCAGATTGTAAATTTCAAATTCAACACATTATAAAGGGAAATTATTTGCAGTGAAATATGCATCAAAGTTAAATCAACACAAATGAACTTACCAAATTACTTCCATCAAATTCAGTGGGACTGCTTGACTGAGGACTTACCATTCTAACACAAAAACATTTAAGCAATGATGTCTTTAGATCATCTGTTCTACAAGGAACAGAACGAAGTGACATCTAAAGAGTTTTTCACAGTACACAAAATAATAATCAGCCAAATAGTCCAAAGGCAAAGATTACAAAATGAGTTCAAATTGGGGAAAAGCAAAAAGGGAGACTGTAAGCTGCTGAAAGTGAGTTCTGAAAGTGCCAGGAGATTGCTGGCCTTTGAAGAATTATGATTTGGTTTACTGTGTTTCCTCTGTTAGTTCACTGATAATTCCCTCTGGTGTTTTGGTGTGATGGTAGGGTGACATCAAGCCTACACCTGAGTGATGATCCAAGCAGAGTTGCCTGCCTTAACAGGCCAGTCTCTGTGAGAAACTTTGGCACCACAAAGCCTCAGCAGCCCAAGTCTACCAAAGGCCAAACCTCCTGTCTACCTGCCAAAAAAGGACTGCCCATCTCCCCTGCAGTGTGGTACTGACTGGCACCTGGGAGGAGCCCAAAGGAGGAACATGCTGAACACAGTAAGCAAAAGCCAAGGGAAAACAGAAGATTCCTCATCCTTTGAAGCCTCCAATAGTATGACTTTCAGCAAGGCTACATGAAAGAAATTTATTGTTACTCTGCCAAAGCCAAAGGCAGAGTCTGTGGGTATGCAAAGAGCTGAGGTCCAGCAGATCAATCAGGCCTGCAGCACAGGTATTCTTATTGACACATGAAGCTGCACTAAGCAGTTAAGCTCTTTTTACATTCAGAAATACAATTGTATATTTCACCTTTACAACAGACAGACTACAAACTCCAGACCAAAATTCCCAATGCTACAAACTTCACCAGGAAAATCCCCTCTGGCAACATGGTGAGACAAACAGTCTTAGTGCAGTGACTGCTACTACACAGCAAAACAAAAGTCTGTGGATGCACAGCCCTCAGTTTACTTGGTTCAGCTGTGCTCAATTTGTCAACTATTCAAAGAAGACACCCCAGCACACACAGCAAACGAACGACACTACCCTTGAATGACTTATGAATTTTGTTTATCCATTTCAGAACGCACAAGGCACTCAACTCTCTCACTATTTTCATATAAGATTGATCTTTTTACCTTGCCTCAACTGTTTTTGTGTGTGATTCTACCATGCACACAGACCTGTATTTACGGAGACAACATTTGCCTATGGTTATTTAACATATTGTGACAGAAGCCCATGTTCTAATCCAGTGGGAATTTACTAGCGGACACTTTTGAAGAATAACATGGTGCCACAGTCTCAAGAGGTTCATAACGTATTTGTGGAGCAAATCAACCCTCTAAAGAGCAAAGGGCAAAAGCATTACAAATGCACACTTGAGACTCCTGTTCTAATGCTGTGGTTTAAAGTGCTGAGGGCGTTCCTGCACTTAAGAGATTACTTTTGCTCTCTTCACCCCATATACCTCCAAGGTAAACTCTCTCTGCCATTGGTTGATTTGCTTTATATTAAAGGAGGTGATAGCAAAGGGTATGGGAAGAAACAAAACATTCCTCCTGAAAAGCAAACAAATGCCCTAATACCCAGGGAAAGCTATAAAATGTGTCTCAGATTCTCCTAACCCACTCCAACTCAGTGACTCATGCTCATTTGCTCTCACACGGCTTTGCTGGCAGAGGCATTAAAGCAATTGGCCTTATTTTCAATGCCTGTCACACTCGGGCAGTTGCTGATGAGAGAGATACCACTCCTGCCAAAGGGCTGGGTGCTGAGTGCATCCAGTTGTGCTTCAGGGTAAAGGCGGAGAGAAGCTGTTCCATAAAGTGGTAACAACCTGCTGCTTTTCAGATGAAGACTTGTAGGGAAGGTGCAAACATTGAAAGCATCAGATGTGGACACCTGCTCCCCCATCTCCTCTACTACTGACAAAGATGGAGTGTTTCTGACTAGATTTATCCTTTGTTAAAAACAGTGGCAATAAAGAAATAACTTGAGTGAAGGGAAACTGTTGCCATAGTCCAATGGACTTGGAGTGAAATAATGCCATTTTTTAATGATTAACAGGAGTATTTATCATCATATAGAAATAAAAAGCTAATAGAAATTAAGGTTCCAAGCTGCATGCTAAGTATTGAAGTAATTTTTGTAATATGCAGCAAAATAGTGCAGTGTTTTTGAAGTTAAAAAAAAAAAGGAGATGCATATTCCCTTCCTCGAGAGTGCTTTTTTTTCTGTCTGGGTTCACACAGGATACTGAAGCAGATGGCTCTAATCCAGTATGGCAACTCCTATGTCTCATTCAGCACAGCCTCTTTTTCTCTTTGATTACAAGGGATATACAAATACATTACACAGTTACACAGCCTCTGCAGTGAGACAAAGGCTCTTCACTGGTTTTACAAAGTACGGTTTGTGTGTAGTAAATGATATCCCTCTGCAAAAAGAAAGCATTCCATTCCTTTCTCCACAGCTCAGAGCGTGGGTGGACTGCTCAGCGAGCACACGTCGGCCTTTTTCTTGCATGTTTCCCATTGACCAGAAAGAAGGGGAAAATCCAGCACTTGCAGTTAGAACAGGTGGAGATTCCTGTGCCAAACCCCCGGGAGAAAGAAACACGGGGGAAGGGAAGAAGACAGCGTTCTCTCCTCAGGGGACAAGGGACAGGTCAGAAATCTTTGCGGCCTGACCTGCAGAGCAGCGCCGTTCGCTCTCCCTCCCCCGCTCAGCGGGAGCCGCTCAAGCCTCGGGGCTGCGCAGCGGGGAGGGAGGCCGCGCCCGTTCCCCGGCATGGGGAAGGGACACACACTGTTCCCCTCGGGAAAGGGGCACACGCTGTACCCCGCAGGGGGAAGGGGCACACACGCTGTTCCCCTCGGGAAAGGGGCACACACGCCGCTCCCCGCCGCGGAAGGTGCACACACGCCGTACCCCGCCAGGGGGAAGGGGCACACACGCCGTACCCC
>VXBB01009322.1:436808-544968 GCA_013399915.1 Illadopsis cleaveri
AAACGGGCAACGCCGGCCGGGCCCGCCCGCACCGCCGCCCGCTCGGGGCCTCCCCTGCCCTGGGTGTCCGCCGGACTGCTCCTCCTCTGGGTCCTCCCGATCTGTGGCTTTAGCATCACATTCCAGGCGATCCTTGAGATTGAGCCTAGTAAACAAGGATATGCCAGATATCAAAATCAGCCACATTTCACATACTCCCTCATTTTCAGCAGCAGGAAATGTAAAAGAGAACGTATCTGAAGACCAAGAAGCCAGGGTTTCTGAGGTTTAACCTTTCCTTCACCAGCGCTTCTCCCTAAACTTGCCTAGCGTTGGTCCTGACAGAATACCACTTGCAGTAAGGTTCATACATCAGAAGCGGAAATTTCCATTTCACAGGGGGACGATTTTGTCAGGAAGAAAGTAGCTGAAGAGAGAGCCTGCCCCTCTTATGTGATTCTCACTGTAATTCAAAAGCTTGAGATAACCCAAACAATGACCTTCAAAGCCTCTCTACTTCTGCTAAGATCAGAGAGACATTACCCTATATCTTCTGAATGCAAAACACGTGCTCCAACCAAGGTAAAAACCTTACCAGACAGGACTTTGATCTTATCAGGCCCTACCTGCACAACAGCAAGCATGCAGCACATATGTAATGTCTGAACCTGCAGTTCAGCAATAGTTTTACCACAAGGTCACTGAGAGCTGGAATCCATATTCCATCAAAGGGACTACAGAGTTATACTTGGCTGGGCACCTCACTTACCAGGAAACTACATTAATTGCTGATTTCCACCTCTCCCTCACTCTCAACAAGCCACAAAACTTGGTACACTACATTCAATCTTTAGGGCTTAAACAGAAATTACTGGCTTGGCCCTCTGCCTGGCTGAATGAAGTCAACCTTGAACTCTGCAAGATGACTACATTTATAATGTAGCCAGCAACATTTGTCTTAGGTCCCTAAGTCCTCACTTTGTGGCCTGGACACAGCACTTTGACACAAGCTGCTGACTACACTCCTTCTTGCTACTCACTCAAGCCCAATTGTGTAGAAGCCAAAATAAGAACAGAATGTGCCCACCAGTCAGAAATCTGTCTCTTGCATCAGGATTGTTTGGCTACTTTACACCTAGCAGGATTATTGCTAGCATTCTGAGAAGTCAACTTAATCACAACAGCAATAAAACTCTCATTCTAGTTTTTCTTCAGTAATTATGCTAACTTTGACTCCATTTTCTTGCTGCTATCATCATGCTTGTCACAAATGGAAATCTGAACTTGCCTGTTTTGAACCATCTGAAGGGAACAGACCCAATTCTATACCAACAGCTCTTTCTCTTTATCTCCACACAGAGACATACATATACTCTCACTTTTTATGGGTTTGGGATTATTTCTCACATTGAAATCTGTATGCAGGAAGAAAATAAATAATCACATACACAGCTCAGTCATGCTGCCTTTTGTGTCGTACATCATGCAGTTACAATAAGGACACACAGAGATACACAGTTTACAACTGGTACTGTAATTATTGCCATCTCACAGCCTTTTAAGTGTTTAGCTGACTGCTACACTGCACGGTGGCACAATCACATGAGATTTACCAATACCATGATTTTTCTACAGACCAAACTCTTAATCCACCAAGTGTTAAAGCACACTTCAGAACTAGAGGCTAATGTGATGTTCTACCCCCTACTCCTACTTGGCAGAATACCCTTATGGCAGACAATATATTTTGGTAAGCTTATTTACTGCATGTGATTTTCTGGCAAGTAATGGTATATTTAGTCAACCAGACTTGGAACTAATATCTTTGATTTTCCAGTTTTCTATGCCATACAGCCAGAAACACATGAGCTGGAATGCTCTGTTACCCATTTTTGAATGAATCTGCACCTTTGCACCAATGCAAAGTGAAACCTCCCAGGGCTGGGATGGTAGAAGTACAGGAGCTTATTTACATCTCTGCAAACAAGAAGAGAATCATAGCGGGGTCTGTCTGGATTAATACATATTTAATTTGAAAGTTTTCAAAACTGTTGTTTTTCTTGTAAAAAACAGCATGTTCTGGCCAACAATCTTTAAGAGGTCTTTGCCAAGTCATGAACAACGCTTCATCAAAACATAGTATTGTGCAAAGCATGTAAACATATGCCATAAAGGTTATGCTGTTATTCTTTCCAGCCAAAGACTACTCTTGTTTTCATAAAGACGTTTCACGAGGAACATCTAATTCAACTAACATGATTCTTTGGTTTTGAAATTACATGCATACTTTTCAGAGGCATCACCAAAGTTTAATCTCCAGGATGCTGAAAATAATGCACCACAGTTCCCAGAGTGGAAATTTATATGCAGTTAAATTACATATTCATGGTGAACCCAAGAGCAAACAGACAGACTGCTGAGAAAGGAAGTCTCAATCAAGTCAAAAACCAAAACAATCTACTTAGCCCAAACAAATACAGAGATAAACTAACCTTCCTACTTGGGGATAACATATATTTTGATTACTAAACTTTAGTCACAAGTGTAGGAACATGCAACGTAACAGAAAAAGAGGGGAAAAAATCTCTAAAAGAGAAGGAAAACAAAAGAAAATAACAGGACAGAGAGGAGGTGTTATGACTGGCAAAAAGCATTCAGCATTTCTACAAGAATAGGAGTATTTTCCAACAAACAGACAATGACAAAGTTAATAGGAACAGTGGAAGAAAACTTTGAATGGGAGGTCAACAGGAAAAAGAACTGAAAAAGCTGAGGCAATTTAGTGAGAAAAAAAGATGTATATCATATATAAATAAATAAATTCATTAGCTGCATGAGCCATTTGGAGTCTATTAAATTGATAGGAAATGGCTGACATGGTACTAAAATCTAGCAGAGAATTTAATTCCTTATACTATTAAGGAATGTGCACAATATTCTTTGTTCTTCAGCCTTTTGGTATCTGTAAGTAGCAGCTTGTACTGCAGTAACACCAATACCTGATCAGGGTTTCTGCATGTCCTGTGCTATGAAAAGTCAAAAGTCCCTCTGCCTAACAGGGCTCAGTTCTCATGGCCTGGGTTCATGGGGCAGCAGGGTTAGAGGTGGTGCCGTGACCCTGCTGTTGGAGGTGTGGCTGTGGAGGCTGGGATGAAAAACCCAACATTTGGCAGGATGTTCTTTAGTTTTAGACTGAGCAGTTTTGGATAAGCTAAGCACTGGCTGTGCAGACCACCTCAGGTCCAGCTGGAAGCTGTGAAAGTTTTATACTTGATTTAGCAGCCTCCAACTCGGCATCCAAAATAAAAAGTCCAAAAGGACTGGAAAGTTTTGAAATAGTTGAGATTAATGACTTGCCAAAGGCCACATGGGAGATCTGGCATCTTACTGGCTTTACTCAGGAAAGCAAACATGGCACACATGAACTTCAGGGGGACTTTATTATTTCAGTGGCACATTTCCTAGATTCAAGTAACATAACAGACAAGATATATCTACGAGCAAACTTTCATGCTTTTAAAAATGTTCCTTAAGAAGGAAATAATTTTGACCATTCTGAAAACATAACCCATGAGACACCAAGATGTTGCTGAATGCAAGAGTTTTTGAAAATTTAACTTCAGCAGTTTTGGACCCAAGCAGCCTGTTAGTCTTCCAGTGTTAAGGTAATTTATAATGGAGGAATTTACATAGGAATTGACTATCTAAAACTAGAATTGCAACAGCTTCCACCCAGTTCAGGAGAGTTGGCTGCTCTGTCTTGAACTGCACCAAAGCAGCAAGCAAATAATAGTGATAGAGTCCGCAGTGAGGATAGGCGCAACACAACCTCCAGCAGCTGGAACATGGAAGTAGCTGGGCAGAACAAGTTATAAAGAAACATCTGTCTGTGTTAACACACTGCCTGGCTAAATTAGCATGGGCTAGGAAGGAATCGCTGTTTGCAATACAGGAAACCCCACATCAACATAATTCATACTTGTGCCCCAAAACTTAATCCTAAAGAAAAGTAAAATGTCACTTGGACCTATTGTAAATGCTTGGAAGACATTTTTTGCCATGAACATAAATTTCCAGCCCCCAAAGATGAGATATGTCATTAGGATTATGCATAGCAGAGGTTAAGCCACTAGAGAACTATCTAGTTGCTAAATTCAAATTAGAATTGAATTGTTTTAAATGCAACTTATTTGTTTCCAGTCTTGTTCCTCCAAAGTCTGAATCAAGTCTTATTAAATACTTCTCCAGCCTTGTTTAGGACTTGGGACAAAGTGAATCAAGGAGAAATAGAAGGCAACACAAGTTGATGCAGTTTAAGTAACACAAGCAGAAGGTAACACAAGTTCATAGGAATCCCTGGGGGATCTGTAGCACAAAATACATTTAAGAGATCCAAGGCTTGAATATTATTTACTTTTGCACAGCACAGGGACATTGCACAGACTGATACGGCTGAGAGAAAAGAATTCCCATAACAAGTCCAAACCAGTACATGTCCTATTAGGAAAACACTTCGGAGTTGTGGGCAAACCCTGAATCATAGGCATTAAACTACATATTTTGCTTAGGCATTAGTCCAGGCAGAGAGATCAGACAGACACAGTATGACACCCTTACTAAGTATTTCTTCATCAGTTCATATTACAGCAGCTGACAAACAAATGCATAATACCTGATCAGGGTTTCTGCATGTCCTGTGCCATGAAACCCTTGGAGGAGTATGTAGATTAACCAATGTAATTTTTTTGTAATACGACATTTCTTTCCCACAAGCTCCATATCCCACAGGGGTTAAATGGTACAGTAACAGAGTTAAAATAGATGCAGGAAAGAACATAAAACTTAAAAATAGATGAGGAATCCAGGAGGCAAAGATACAGGAAGAGGTCTTTGATACAGGCTGCAACAAGCATATGAGGGGCTTTGAAAAAAATCACAAAACTTGAAATTGTTTCCCTCATTTGAGTCAGTGTGGGTTTGCCAGGGCTGTTTAACTGAGGCAGCACTTCACACAGAGAGAGAAAACTTGGATTTGATCATGAAGTGAATGAAAAACCAGTGTAGTAGGAGACAGTGACAGACAAACATTTCACTGTTTATGTGGAGTGCAGAGTCTGGTGGCCCTTGAAAGACAGAGATTGGCTTCAAGTCTGCCTTTATGCAAGCAAGTCTGATAGCTTTTACATGAAAGTATTAGAACAAGATATGCTTTTGTTCTGCAGGGACACGACACACTACCCCACCCACTCACCCCTCAGCCTTGTGTTTTTAAGGAAAAGCAAGGTTGGAAGAAGCCCCACTGGGTCTGAAACGATAAAAGTTATTAATTCACAGATCTTTAGCCTTAATGCAGCAGTGCAGCAGTTTCAAGTCGTAAGTACAGTGCATGCTTAAACACAAAGACTAACTACACAGCCGAGTTTGTATACATTTTACAGTGACATTCTTGAGGTTCTTTAACCTACAACCTACAAGTAACTGAACTTAAAAAACCAACAGTATAACCAGTTGGTTACACTGTAGCAGCAGTTCCTCAAACACCTATTAGCATGTGTTGACAGCTCTGAAAGGAAGGCTGTTGAGCAGTTATGCTGGGAAATAAACATTGCCTAACCCTGAAGAGTAACCACAAGAACAGAAAAACAAGTGTTACTGCAGCTATGTCTGCCTCCCACAGCACTGATCCCTGACTACTGAAATAAAAAGATTGAAAGTCACCAGAGTGAGGACCTGACATTTAAATAACTTTCTTATATCTATATAGTCTGCAGTTCAAAAGTCTGGTAACCACTTCCAGCTCATTACTCTCCACCCCTCCAGAAAGTCTGGCTACTAGCAAACCAAAATATGCTATCTTTCCAAAACTTTCTGTTGAGGGAACAATTTCCACTGCCTATGGCTCATGCACAGATGAGATGCAGCACCACGCTGACAACCAGCTCACACACTTCCACCACTCAGCACATAAAAATTATCCAATGGCGGGGATGATCCTCCATAATGAGACCAGCCCACGGCAGAAAAAGTAATGTGAAATAACCCTGAGCTCTAAGTTTAAATTTCAGCCAAGAGTAAAACTGAAGCAAATAGCAGGAATTATGTTTGCTATGAGGCATGAAGCCAGAGCTAAAAGAATTGCCTCTATTCAGTGTCTCAGCTTTAGAAAGCAGGAGTGGATAAACAATCAGACAATGCGTTTGGTGTACAGTTTCACTGCACTGAGTCAGAAGTGGCAGGGATGTATAGATTGGTACTCTTGGAGAACCCACACTTGCACGAGGATGAGCACCATTAGTGCTGATCCATGAGAAACAAAGAAACCTGGCAGAGATTGAAAAGCACTCCTTCTCCAAGCCATGGATACCATTTACTTCAAACAACCAGGAATGCCTGCTACAATTCTCCAATGCCAGCATTAGACTAAACTGCATGGAGTAGTAAACACAGGGAAAATATTCCAAAGCCCTTTGTTGGGCTTTGGGATAGGGGTGAGGGTGGCCAAAGAAGATTTCTGTACTTTAAGCCCTTGGCAAGCACAGTGTTCATCCAGGCTTGACTACAATTGTGACTGCCTACTTTATTCATCAATTTCAGTAGACACTGGCCTTCCTCCAGGTACTGATGGGGATTTTTAAGCAGTTTGCATTTCCAGCAACACCCCCACTATGCCTCCAGCAAGCCATCCTGGGCCTCTGCAACAGCACTGCCGGCCCACTTGCTGCCAGCTGAGTACTCCTGTTTTATCAAAATTCCAGGACTTTGGCCAAAGCTTTTAGTTGCTCCTTAAACAAACTCTCAGCCTCAGGTCTCACACCTCCAATAGCACATGCTATAAAAGATAACACTCATTAAAGCTGAAGTTTGCAGCACCTCTAGGTTATATTTTATTCTCCAGTAATGGGAAAACACTTGTGCAGGTATCAGCTACCTCATGTCACCACTCCCTGAAGAACAAGCTGTGGTTTGAAGCTCCATTCTATCAGCAGACAACTGGCAGTAATGGATATCCACTGCAGGATTTAATCCACTTTTCAGTTACTAATGCCAGCCCACTTCTTTTCACTGGCTGAGTGTCCTTAAACCTAGATACAGATATTCATATATAGCCCAGAGCCTATTGTTGCTTGCTGAGCAGCAGTCACAGGATTGCACACAAGATTTAAAAGTTTCCTAAATTTGTTCTGTGACTGGCAATAGGAGATGGTGGAGAAGAATGCAAATACTCTATACAATTAATTCAGTGTTACACTGAGTCAGAGCCATGCATCTGAACATCTGATTCAATTATAGACTTGAAACCAAGAATGTGAAACCCGTTCAGCTTGTCTTGTATCCCTCACTGGGTATTTTCTGCCTACTGCTATGTGCTCAGGGGTCAGGAGGAAAAAGGACAGACCATACATCTATTAAATACTGCAATATTCAAACAAAAATCTCCCAAATCCTTCACTTTGTGTGCCATTTTCTGCTCCTTAGCTCTCGGCTCTGCTCTGTTCCAGGTACTCTCAGGTCTTCATCCACTTTTTTACTCCTTCCCTTGCTGAAGTGCCCCTCTGCTGGCTTGTCCCCACTCATTGCTCCTGGTGAAGAATGTCACAGATGACAAGAGCACAACTCCTCATGACCAAGTGGCCTGAAGGAATTGCACAAAGCTGCTGTACTGACTGGCAGCCCCTCTCACAACATCTCATCCTCCTCTCTCTTCTCACTGCATGTGCCACTTGTCAGATCCTGATAAGAATTGCTTGCTCTCACTTGCAGCACAAGGAACAAAATGCATCACAACACATAGGTACAAAGTTGATCAGAAATCACAGCTCTTGTTTTAATTGTTTCTCTGAAGTATGACTCCTACAAAGAATGTGTAAAAATAAGAATCATTCCCTGTAACCCTCTATTAGTCTACAACAGAATCTTTTTCTGAAAATAACTGACAACTTGAGGGCTAATCTCAGCGGAAGTCTCAAAATATTATGTCAAAAGGGAAGGTAAATCATTACTTAGATTTTTTTTAGATTTTTACCCTATATACAAAAAGGAAAAAAAAGCCCCAATTATGTAGGTTGTGCTCCCAGCCTTCCTAAAGGGCAAGGAAGAGAGGACCCCAGACTCAAAGGCTCTGCATTCATATATGTCTTATTAAAGAAGCAAGGATTCAATGGGCTGTCACTATTGAAATTCAATTTCTAGCAAACATATTCAAAAGCAGCTCAAGAGCAGACAACAATCCACGTGATTTAGCACAAGAATGCAGCAAGCTTTTACCTAAAGATAGCAAGTTTTGTCCCACACCACTCACTTCTTTATTCATTTCAACGTTTTAATGTTGGTTTCCTAAAATACTGTGAGGGGGTCGTCATGGCAACAAGCACAACAAACGAGTCCTCTTCTGCTGCCCTGAGATACAATCCTTTTCCCCTCACTGACGGCTACCAGCTATATTAGGTAACACAGAAGGTTGATAAAAATCAAAGACATTTGTTCCACCTTTCCAAGCCCGACTCACCCCCTCCTCTCACTGCAGGTAAGCCAAGCACCAGATGCTCTCCCTCCTCTCTTGGCCAAGAGCCCTGCTCTGAAAGGAGCAAGCCTCCTTCCACTCCAGCACTCACACAACCAACCTTCTTCACTTGCCTCCATGGAAAAATAAACCTCTTCTTCCTGCTCCTCCACACCCAGCTCTTTAGGAGACAAATGTTTTCCACTACCTTCTCTCCTGTCTGTGCCTCCCCTAGCACCTGCTGAACTGGGAAACATCTGTGTCTCCTGCTTATTTTAACGGCAAGATCTGTAGCAGATGGGACTTTCCCCCAGCCCACAGCTACTACCAGCATGGCACTGCTTCTGACACCAGAAGTCCCAGGCTTCCTGCAGGACAAGAGCCCTTGAAGAACTTTTCTGCAGAGCTTGAAATCTTTGTTATCAGAGAATTAAACAGGGAGTCTTAGTTGATGGGTTACTTGTGGATAATCCATATAACAGATGCAATAGAATGCTAAAACTCCACTAATTGTTCCTCATCTGTCTCTGACCCACAGTCCTGGGGTTGGCACCAGCTTGCTGGAAAGGTGCACTTCTACAAATACTTAATCAGACCTAATTTAAATAGAGTTACGGTGGAAGAGGAAGAGGGGTGTTAAAAAGAAATTGGAGAATTAAAGAAAGGTGACATGGTGAGCCTACTCTAGCAGGAAACAAGAGAGATGAGATTCTTCTAGCAGTTTCTTCACCTAATACAAAACTGTAGGACTTCCCTATTGTTTATTTTGCATAAACTATTCACAGGAAATATTCCTACAAGGTAAATGCAGTCTTCACTTAAGCAAAATTTACAGGCAAGCTTTCACAGCCTTCCCTCTCTTGATTATCAGAGCATCTTTATTTACTACATGGAACATGCTAATTAAGAGTGTGATGATTTATTGCTCAAATCCTCTCTGAGACATCCTCCAAAGGCTTTGTCTGCAACTGTGCCATTTACTTCCTTCAGTACACTACATCTCTGGAAATGTACAGGAACAGTGTGTGTGCAGAATACAATGGGCACTTTGTTCAGCAGAGCTAATCCTTTGGGTTACAAGCAGTGAGCTCCAGGGTTGGAAAAGGCCCCCTTGGAACCCTGTATCCTTGCCCCATGGTTCACTCAGATTAAGAATGCTTTTTGTGTTTTTAATTATGCCATTCACTACTTACATAAAGTCCTTCTAGTAATCTCAACTAAAGATGGTGCATGGTTCATAATATATATGATTTATTTCCTGAACACAGCTTTGAGAAATTCAGAGAGGGTTTCCAACCCTAGGATAGGACTAAGTATCTCAAAGTGACTCTTTGCTGCTGCTATTGTCTTTTACATACTTAGCCTTCTCCTCCCCCTCCCCCTTGGTTTCCTTGTGTTTTCTCCCTATTTGAATTTATTTGCCTTAGTTTTTCTTATTAAACATTTCTGTTCTCTGGATGCTCTCTATTTGAGCTGTACCCATGCACTGCAGCACCACCAGCTCTGCTCCCTGCCTGTGTGAGAAACTCTAAGGTCCTACTTCAGAAAAATAATTGTTGATTTTGGTGGACCTTAAAGACACAATTAGGCAGCCATTACTGAATACAGCTCTTTCCAAACCAGGGACACTGACTGGAGCACAGCTCCAAGGAAAAAAGCTAGACCTGAGAGGTAAAAAGGCCTCACTGGTGGCAGACAGAAGGGCTGGAAAGCAGAACCCCAGTTAAGGTGAGCACCTGATGGACTCCTTCCTGCCCAAAGGAAACCACAACTCACCTGCCCTTTCACTAAGGGTCAGCTGCTGTGTACTGCCTCATAGTGTTTGTTGCTTCCTCATCTGCAGGTTTCTCACCCGGGGAATCCCCTAGCCCAAAGAAAATCTGTTGTTTAGAGATGAGCTATAGAGACAACACTATCTTTGTGCAGCTACTTTGAAATACAGAGGCATCTTCTTCACTTCTGTAGGTTCTGTGAGCTCCAGCTAGAGGGTGTGTGCTCTGACTCATAGTACTGTAATGTACACATTAACACTTTTCACCCAAACAATGGCATCAAGTGTATTATTTAATATTTTCACCATATCATCAGTAAAGCATTTCCATATGTTATTAAGTATCATCACATTCCAATATGAACTGCCTGTATGGGATTATTTCTGAAAGGTATTGCAAGTTACAGCATTGAAACACAAAGAATGAAAATGAAATTTACCTTACTTATTAAATGAAGGTTTATAATTTACAAACAAGTGCTGTCATGGCGCTGTGCTAATTACTGCAACAAGTAATTACGCCTGCATCCTTATTTTGTCTGTACAAGATTCCTGTTGCAAGCCTCAGCCTTCATAGTATAGCTGAAAAACCAGACAGTTATGGGAGAAGGACACAAACACGTCCAAAGTGACTGAATGAGATTATATAATGATGTTATTTCTCTTACTCTGAGACACAGCATGGCAGTTCTGCACTACGGAATAAATACACTGCTATCAGGAAGACCCAGCTGGTTCCCCAAAAAGCATCCCACTCACTGAAGACGTTCATTATGAATTTTTTAATATCTAGGTTTCTTGGAAAATGCATGACATCATGTCCCTCACTCACTGTGCTTTGTTCAGCACTTGTGCTATGCAAAATCATGAAAAACTGTTCAACAGTCAGCCCTACCCCGTGGCGTTTTGCTGTCAGCACCGTGGGACAAGCAGCCCCTTGTTCTGGGCTGTTGTTGACCACAGAGATGGTTCAGATGAGGCCTGACATGCTCAGCTGGACAGAAGAGCCCTGGCAGCTGTGGGACAAACACACGCAATTAGCCAGCACCTGCCAGCACAGCACGCACAAGCCTCATTCACAACAGTAAGCTGTCCCCTGATAGATAAGGGGGCTACTAAAGACAGAGTAACTACACTGAGGAGAACGCTACAAATCAGACAAGCAACTGTTGCATTGCCTGCATATTATTAGTGAAGCACAGTATATCCCAGAAATTAAATGTAATGTTACTAAGGGGACATTTCCTGTTCCTCCCAGGTAGAGGCAGGACCAACTGCAGAGACGCCGTGGCTTCTGCTGCAGGTGTTTGGCAGGGGCAAGACAAGAGAGGGTGTGAGCAGAGCTACTCACAGACTGCACCAAAAAGCTAAGGTGGTTACTGTTATACAGACCACTAAAGCCTTTCACTCCTTCCATCTCCAGCAGATCCTAAGCTCATTTTCCACTTGAAGTACACAGGTAAAGCTTTGTCCTAAATCCAGATTACTACCAGCATGTCATGTACACTGCTGAATGTCATCCTCTTACTGAACAAGCTTCTTTTTTCTTTTTTTCTTAATACACAAACCACCAAAAAGGAAATGAATCTTCTCAAGCAGGCAATGAATATTCCCACTGCAGAATGCACTGAACCACGTAACTGCACAGAACACAAACCCATTGCCTAGCAGACCTAGCCAGACCACATTTTCCACTACGTTTTTATTTTGAAAACAGCTGAATGCACAAAACAAAAGTCAGTTTCATTCCCCAAGTAAATAATCTGGGCTAAGAGTAAATCAACCAATGCACTTGAAAAACTATCAGTCTGTATTCTAAACACATTCCAGTCAGTGCTATTTGAGCCCTTCTATGTTTGTTCTCTTTGAATCTGAGTGAATGCATTTGATTCTGGTGAATGATAAGTCCTCTGAAGAGCTAACTAAACCCACATTTATTTTTTTCAATATTTACTCAAAGTAAATTCTGGATTACATAATTACTCTGAAGCAATATAAAAAGATGCATTGGAAATCCATGCTGTCAGTGCTCTCCTGTGGCAGTTATATTCAGGAAATGGAACTACTGCATGAATTGGGAAACTAACCAATAAAACAAATGGCAAATTTTCAGTCACCTGGCTGCAAATCTGCATACCTAGAATTCCCCAGGACAATGTGTGAATAGTGCTAACCAGCAAACCATGTTTGTGATATATCCACAGGCAGCTCAACAAAAAGCAAATCGTTCTGTAGGGAAATGAATTGAAGAAAAACTATTTCCTAGGCTAATCTGCATGGGATAACTTATGCCCCAAAAGGGGAAAATTCTGCTGCAGCTTCCCATCACAGACAGGCACCTGTCCTCTAGACACTTACCTCTTTTGAAAGGACATCTATGACATTACTTGTTTTTATCACTTGAACTCACACACTAAGACGAAAATGTATTAGGTAAAAAACAGACATGGAATTGAGTAAGCCTGGCTTCCATAACAAAAAACCCAAACAACCAACCAACTAAGAGGAAGTAGGATCATGCAAAGGAGAGTCCAGTAATTTGGCTCTGGATTTTTATGTATTTCCTTGAGCAAAATTTATGTGGTAACTGCACTGGTTCCTCAGTAGTCTAATGAGATCCACATTTTCTTTCCTTTAATTCAAAAACACGTGCTTTAATTGTTGATGCTAAGTCTGAAGTGTTACAAGTGAGGTACCTTTGATTTCAGTCATATAAAAACCAGGATTGTACACTAAGGACTCTGAAGATTTACAAAAACTACAGTAACAATCTCACCAGTCATTAAAGGAATGAGAGGAAGAGGTTTTAGGGCTCACCTTTACTGTACATAGCCATTTGCACCAAGAAGCTCTCTGGTAAATCTGACTCTGCAGAAAGATGGCCCATTCTCCTCCTCAAACATGGGATGATCAGCCTGAATGACAAATGCTGGAGATTTAGAGTAACTCCTAGGGAAAACCATTACTGTGAAAAATCACTCCTGATCCTGAAAAAGCCTATTTAAGTCTGAGCTAGTGAGATAGTTACTGATATGGTAAGCCTTTCCTGAAGGACATTAGGTGATTTCAGATGTCTACAGTATGTGGATCAGCGTGCAAGTCATAGAATCACAGAATCATCTAAGCTGGAAAAGACCTTTAAGATCATCCAGTCCAATCTGTAACCCAGCACTGTCAAGCTCACCATTTAACCATATCCCTAAGTGCCACATCAACACATCTTTTAAATTCCTCTAGAGGTGGTGACTTAAATACTTCCCTGGGCAGCCTGTTCCAATGTCTAATAAGAAATTTTTCTTAACATCCATTCTGAACCTCCCCTAGTGCAACTTGAGGCCATTTCCTCTTGGCCTTTTGCTTGTTATTTGGGAGGCTGACACCTGGCTGCACTCTCCTTTCAGGGTGTTGTAGAGGTCAACGAAGTCACCTCTGAGCATCTTTGTCCCCAGGTAGGAAACTAAACATCCCCAGCTCCCTCAGCTGCTCCTCATCAGACCTGTGCTCCAGACCCTTTCCCAGCTCTGTTGCCCTTCTCTGGACTCACTCAAGCACCTCAAAGTCCATCTTGTAGCAAGGGGTCCAAAACTGGATACGATATTCAAGGTGCAGCAGTGCAGCCTCACAAGTGCCGAGTGAAGGGCTTTGCACACTGCACTCAGGTAATGTGTTCTAGGAAAAAAAATGTTTCCAGAGCTCAAAGAGAATTACTCTCATATAGCTCAATGTTGCACATAGGCCTGCTTCAGAACAAGTTTTCAGGCAGTAAACCAAACTACTCTTAGCTTATAAAGAAGAAACCACTGCCAGAATTTACAAAATGGTTGTCAAAGCTCTCCAAAATGACACTAAAGGAGCCCAGTTCTCAAAATGTCTTTGAGCCCAGGGCTCTCAGAAATGGAGAGCATTGATACAGCTTTGCAGGGACATACTGGACAATGGGGAAACTTGTGGGCCAGCTCCCAGAGCATCAGCTGGTACAGCTCATGCTTCTGTGCCATATGACATGTCCAACTTTCCTCCTTTGCCTGGCTTTCCTGGAAATATCTCTAAGTTTCTGCACAGCACTTAGTCATATGTGTGATCGTTTCTGTACTTAACTCTACAAGCTGAGCCTTTTTTGTAGTTTGATGACATATTTCTGCAACTGTCCTCTGCTATAGAGATATGATCTATCTTCTGCATCAGGAACTGACTCAGGAGAGGAGAACATCCTGTCATGTTAAATGATGTCACTGTCACCTAGCGTTCCTGAAAAAACCCCAAGAGAGCTCTCTGAGGTCTGTCTGCATATGACACACAGCACCTAAATTGCGTGTCTAGCACGTAACCCATTTATTGGCATAAACTGTGCTGGTAAAAAGTATTTGCTTTTAGGGTGTCAGCAAAACCTGTGCCTGAGCATTTCTGAAAATGCAAGGATCAGATTCTCAACCAAAACACAAAGGTATCCCAGTTCTCATTCTACAAGATTGTCACTTGGTTGAACTTGAGAGTGCCTTTTTGTAGTTTATATTACCTTCCCACATGGATTAAGTTTGGGCATCTATGAATTATTATGGAGTAACTCATCCTATCTCCATCAAAGTATCTGGATTTTAGGCATCTGTGTGGCTGATACTCAGGTGTCAGTATGTGGGTTTCAGGGTTATTGTAAAGATGCAGTCATAACACTGTCATGAAGGAGGCCAGCACAGTGGGTCAGATGCAGGCCTTGTGCTCATGGTGGATATAGTGCAAACATGGGCAGTAAACAAGAAGAGGAGGAGAGAAGAGCAAATCACTGGTTCATAAAGAGTTTCTGTTCATAAGGAATCATACAAACACTGCATGTAAGAGACTTCATGTGTTAAATACATAGGAGGCAATGAATCACAGAGTTTACAGGAATAAGGCAGTGAAGCAGTGTGTGGTCACAGATGAGAAAGGATGGCTTAGCTTCTCAGCCCCTGTTTCTGGGAGCAGGATTATCTGCTGTCTAAATCTCCTTTGCAAAGGTGGCAATAAAAGTTCTTGGCTGCAGAAGAACTGACAGTGGTTCCAAAAAAAAAAAAATTGATGCAGGCAAATCTCTTGCTGCTGCCAAGAAAATCCACCGCAGAGTAGGAGTCACCAGAAGCTGTGGGTTGGAACAGGTGAAACAGAGCACCAGGACACTGCCAGAGGAGGCAGAACAAGGAAAAGGGACTGTTTTTCAAAGAGAGGATACAGCAGTAGGAAACTAAGTCCCACAACAGGTGCTCCCTAACTCTCCCCACAGCGGGATGAGGGAGAAAACCGGAAGGGCAAAAGTGAGAAAACTTGTGTGTCAAGATAAAGATAGTTTAATCAGGAAAAGGGGAAACAAACCAAACCAAAAAGAAAAACAAGTGATACAAATGCAATCACTTAGCACCAGCTACACCAATACCCAGCCAGTTTCCAAGCAATGCAACCCCTGGAAAACTCAGCCCAGCCTCATTGCTGAGTATGATGTTGTAGAATACAGAATATTCTGTATTGGTCACCTGGGGTCAGCTGTCCTGGCTGTGTCCCCTCCCAGCCTGCTGCCCACTCACAGCCTCCTCACTGCAGGGGCAGAGTGAGAAATGGAGAAAGCCTGGCCAGTGGGTGGGCTCTGCCCAGCAGTAGCTAAAACAGCTGGGTGATATCAGCACTGCTCGGTGACAAATCCAAAGCACAGCACTGCACAGCTGCTGTGAAGAAAATTAACCCCATCTCAGGCAAACCCAATACAGGGACCCAGTCAAAGCTGACTGAACCTTGTCAACCGCCTCCAGTTGCACTGGAGTAATGGTTTCCAGAGGAGTGCAATTCAGGCTTGGGTGCCTCACTCTCGTTAATGAATCAGTAAGAGACAGATTCACTTATTATACAAGAAACTCGGAGCTGACTTGCACAGCTTACACAGAAGGCTGTGTGGATGGATGGACAGACCACACACCTGGGCTAGCGACCTAGATGCAGACTAAAGACAGGAATAACAGGAACTTTTACTGCACAAAGGCCAGTGAAGAAGAAATCTGTGCTGATAAATCTTTTAAAAAAGGACACACACTGAAAAACTCCGTGTTCCTGCCACAGACATGGGTAACACTCTTGGACACACTGCAAACTCTGCTGGATTTGGTTTTTGCAGGGCACTCCTACCCTGGGGAACAAATTTTGCCACGGTGGGATCTCCTAGACCCATCTACATTCAGACTCTTGGGTCAAAGTCTCCCAGTTAAGTGGAGATTTTGGATTAACAGTTTATTTATTGCCTAAAGTGGCAATCTTCAGGGAAAGCAAATATACATATCACATGAGCCTGCTGAAAACCAGTTACTTTTACTTTACATATCACAAGTTATAGGCTCATATAGACACAATAACCACACACATGGACTTGCCCACTTTTTCAGCAACCTCACAACTCTCTAACATGAGCAATCTAGTCTTTGAGCAACCTAGTTCAGTGTCATTCAATCTCTGACTCTCTCTCTTTAGCTGACCTTTGAATCAAGCAGCAACAAAACAGATTTCTCTCCCTCCATGTCCTATCTTTCCTCCACCAGCAGTATGCTTATACTCTCCTTAAAAGAAAAAGGCTAAGCAGACGTGCTTTCATGTATAATTTGTAGCTACTGTGCTAAGCTCTCATCAGCCTCATCACAATAATCACTGCTCTTGAATCTCCATTACACTCTTACCTTTATGTCCAGATTCAGATTACAAATAATGCTTTGCCATGGAAAGCAGCCATTTTCTTACTCATGGAGGTTCCACTGGGATGCACAGCTACCCAGAAACACACAGTATTTCACCACCTCATGATGCTGTCTGAAAGAATTTATTTTACTCTTTGCAGCGGCTCAACTGAGAGGCCAAAGAAAAATTGACAGAACTCCTATTCCAAATTCAGTTTGCAGTCTCACACAAACATACCAACTGCCCAATAGCAAATCACCAATTGTATTCAGTACTCATCAATTGTACCCAAACATCATATCTTTTTAAAGTGATTCTGCAAATATAAAATGATGATTTTTGAGCAGTGACTACTCCAGTAGGCTTAAAATGTAACTCATCTGACATATCTGCTTCATAAAGCATATTGCAAAAATATCCAGCATTTTTTGCAATATTTTGCAGTGGTGTTTTCACCTGTGAGTCATTGCTGACTTGCAAGCATGAACACGAATGAAAGTTATGCAACTTTTACTGAATAAGCTACTGGATCAATTCACTCATCTGAGCACTTCCTGATGACATGTTGGTATTTTCTGTGCTTTTGAATGAAAAGAAGCTTAGCAAAAGTGACAACATGCAATATTCACACATTGCAAAATGCACAGAGAAGTTAAGAAACAGAAATAATAAATGGGTAAATCATAAAAGACCAAAACCAACACTTAAACAAGTTAAACTGAGCTCAAAGTAATGATTCTGTGGATCAAATCCAGTGGAAGTGATTATGCTCAATACATGGCTTCTAACTTCATCACTTTCTGCTTCATAGCTGGCAAAACCTGACAGAAGTCTGGTTACAGAGTGTAAATAGAGGAAGTAATTATTTTATGTTTTACCTTCCCATGTTTGCTGTACCTTAACTTCAACATTCTCCTTTTCTTTGGTAAGCTTTATTCAACTTGATGTTGCATTTAAAAGAAGTTAGTCTCTTTTTCTGACCATATTCCTCACAAATACATAGCAGGCACAGAAATTCACATCATGCTTTCAAGTTCTACGATTTTCTTATGGCAGGAAATTTGCAATTCCCAATATTCTTAAGCTTTTACATCAACAGTTAGAAGGCCCTTTACTAGTGCAGCTGCTGACTTATGATTGGATGTCTCAGAACCATCAAATATAACTCCTTCACCTGGAAGTTTCTTCATAGTGTGTTACAGACCACTAACCTACAGCTTGGCTCTCAAATAGCAACCTTATAGAAATTAGAAAGGTAAAAGGAAGATAAAAAAGGAAATTAACAGCAGAAATCCTGAATGCTTACTTGTGGGTCACCCCTTCAGAGGTGTGACCACAACAGAAAAGCAGGTCTGTATCTGGAAATGAACCACAACACTGCTGTGCCCCAGCTGCAGAGGTCAGGCACAGCATGGAACAGGCCTGCTTGGTGTATTCAGTGATGTTGATCACTGTGCAGCTTTTGTCAATGACCAGCTCATCATTATTGCAAGAAACAGCACTGGCACCTTGAAATCCTCATTTCCTGCTTCATGGCTGAAAGAAACTAGAGAAATAGTCTTTTACAGCCTCATACATGATATTTCTTTGATCACAGCTGTCTCAGAGGTTGTCTGTAAGAAAGAATGCCATCAGCATAGCAACTGCAAGTGTCTCCTGTGATCTGCTGAAATCAATGCAATATCTGACAGCTGAGGCAGAAACTGAATTTCAGGTAACAAAATTTAAGTTTGCTCTGCACAAAGGAGTGCTTGACTTCTGCCTCTGGGCTTGCCAGTATGGAAGGGGTAATGCCCAGAAGCCACAGAACCTCATAAGCATGTAAGGCACCCCACAGCCCCCCACCAGTGGTGCCACTTAGAAATTCACAAGCATTATTTGCACACACAGTGCCTTTGATGATTCTGTGGATGGTGTCATTGTGTCCTCTCAAGAAATCCATTAAAATCGATTCAGTTTACATACAACATCACTGCTGCTCACTTCTAAGATCTAAACTATCATTTCATGCTTCATGACAGAAAAGGACTAAGCATTGAACAACAAAGGTGCTTCCTTTTGCTTCTCAGCTTTCAGCATTTTCCACAAAGGTTCATCATTATCCAGTAAATACCAATTCACTCAGAGCAGTGGGAGGGAGCCCAGTTGGGACTCTCCATTTCCCTGCCCCTTACATTGCCATACTGGGCACTTCAGTCTCCTACTGCAGAAATGACCAGCTGAAAAAAAAATAAACCTTTCAATCACTGCTCAATGCAAGAACATGTTTACATTTAGATTAAACTCTTTTCCACAGTACACACAGTAGCACAAACTGATGTAGTACACAATCTCTTTTGTGTCCCATCTTCTGAAAGTATCAAAATGCCTCTCAAATGTGAGATTTTTTTTCAGAGTTGATTTTCCAATTATACTTTTATCACTGCCATGCCAATATATTCTCCCATTTTGTGTGCAATCATTAGTTGCAATCAATAGCACAATGGACAATATTCTGGCAGTCTGGATTCCTGTCACAGCCAGTCCAGGGAGCTCAGTGACAGAGCACACTGCTGTCACTAGAGCTTACAGCGCTTTCCCTGCCCTCCAAAGCTTCTTGCTGTGTTTCTGAAATGTCAAAGTTGCTGACTCACATGTAAAAATGGCTTCCTGACATTTTTAATATTCGAGCCTTACCTCCATCTTTTGCAAAAGTACTGCCAAATGTAAGCCACTAGAGCATTTTTAGCAACTGGAGACTTATTAGTGATCTTGATACAAATTCAAGCAATTACTTGATGTAACATAGTGATTTGTCCAAATTAAAATGAGCTAAAGGGATTCTGAAGATGAGTCTGAACTTCTGATACTCACTCTTCTATTAAGACACCAGGACACCTGGTAAAAACAACACTGTGCAAACATCCAGGGGAGAGTGTAGCCCACTTCTGGCAGGAATCTGTTCATTCCTTCCCTCTCTTCTTATCTTCTGCATTTCTGCATTATTATTAACCTGATACCAACACAAGAGACAGTGTTAGGCAAGCTTATCTTTGAGAGAGTTGTAGGCCATAGGCTTTATAATTCTGTCCCCTTTTATGCCCTTTTCTTTCCAGAGCCCCCCTCAAACCATGAAACCACTAAGGAAGAACCACAGGAAAGCATCAGTACAGACTGATACATTCTCTCAAAGTACAGGATTGTGGCTACAAGTACTGCAAGAACAGGCAGAGGCATCTGCCATTTTCTCCGTTTCCTTTCTTCCTTGCTTCTCCTGCTTTATTGGAAAAGGAACTATTTACATAGACAAAATAAAATGAAACTACATCTTTTCATCTTACAGATGCTTTGTAGGAACTGAAACAGGGAGAGCAGCTATGTGGCCTTTCCCTTTTCCTGTTCTCATAAAGAGCTTCCTGAGATGATATAAAATAATGTTACTTCCCTGAAGTCCACAGAACTCTTGTGGCTTACACTTTTTGTATCTCACTCACTGGATCTAAAGCAGAAGTTATGAAAAGAGAAAAAATTACTGAGCAAACTCAGGAAAAGTGCTGCTACTGTAAAACTGCATGTTTAGATCTTATAATGTTCTTCAGAATAGTAAACTAACTTCTCTCAGATAAAATTCCTCGTATCTCTCACTCATAAAATTCTTCCTTCAGATTGCCCAATTTTGCATGTTGCAGTCTTCCACTATTATTTGGTTTGCAGCAAACTTTTAATTGGAATAACAGTTTTTACACCAGTTACAAAAATTGTTGCTAGAGCTCAATAATTTATTTGTTTTGGCCATGCCATCAGTCTGGTATTTGTAGAAGGACTTTGTTCTATTCTGTTTAAAGTTCCTGTTAACAGAGTCCATAAAACTATTTTCATTGCACAAAACATTTTAGAGTTTCTTATTCCTGTAAATTATAACAATCATCTATTTTGGGAAAGGCAAAACAGGGTGGATTCCATGTAAAATTATTCTGCTTCTATGTACTTTCAGCTACACAAAACTCTAAATTATGTAATACGTAAACAATAAATATTAAAAACCTCTGCCAAAAAACAGGCTTGAGTGGATCTCTTGAGTGGATAGAAAAATAGTGCCATAATAGAGGGAAAAATTCTCACCTCAGTCTGGGGGACAAATACCTTCAAGTAAGAACACATCAACAATATAATCAAATAAAAAAATTAAATAAGGATGTAGGATCTATTTTTTTTTTAATAATCTCAGTTTCAAAATGCATCTTCTTTGGTGAGAACAAATCAGGTATAAGTTGTTCAACAGAGCTGAATTCAAGATTTACTGTGTACTTATAGAAATTCACTTTTCCAGTTAATCAGAAAAAATAACACACAATAATTAACAATTAACTAATAAGCAGGTAAATATATATCACTATAAGAAAGAGAATGGGCACAGTATTTTGTCTAGTGATTTTCCATAAATTGTTTTTGTTCTAGGGATCTAATGTAATGACTGTAATTCCTTGAAAAGCAGACAGACCCCCTACCCCTGCTATTTGCAGGGAGGTTATTTACTACTGTTAGTTCACACAGCTGCATTTGAGATTTGCAGTCCTGCATTGAAGCCAAAGCTGGTCCCACTGGGCAGCTGGAACTATGTCCATGTGACAGATACACTTACCTCACACCCTGCCCTTGAACATGCAGCGACAGTGACTTTCACACTCACTGTGTGCAAGACATGACAACTTTTTTTACTTTTAGTGAGCTATTAAACAGTCAGAGGTGCATTTTTGTTCATAGTTATGATTTAAAAGAGAGCAAGACATGAACCCTAACTGGACTACATAAACATCTACCAAATATCATTAACTTTTCTTTCGCATACAAAAGCTTTTCTATTATAAGTAACCTTCATAACATTGCTCTTTCCTAAATGAAGAAGGAAGGTCACAGGGTTCATCCAGCCAAAGAAGAAGCAAGTTTTCATCCAGGCAAATCCTCTCCCCAAGCCCCCTCCCCGGCCCTGAACCCCACAGCGCCACATTCCCAGCCGGGTACTAACACAAGCTCTCACTGCACAGCGGCAGAACGACGGAGAGGCCATGGACCACGGGAAGCCTGGTTACAGCCACTGGTTTTACTGGCACTCCTACACAACCGCAGCTGCTATCAGGACAAGGCTTTAACCCTACAGATCATTTGAAAAAAGAAGGCCGCTCCTCTCCCGGTCATCAGCCGTACCCGCCATTACCTGCTCACGGCCGCCTCTGCCATCGGGCCCGGCTCTTCACACGACGCTGCGCCGCTCTCCGCTGGCCAGAGATCCCAGGAACGTGGTGAGCCGTGTCCTGCCCGCTCACGCTATGAACACAAAACAGGAGCAACACCAGACTGTTGCCCAAACAAACCCCCGGCCACACGGACACCACCGCGTGCACCGTCCACGCCAGCACCTGCCTGAGGGGCCCTGGCACGGCATGTAAGGGCCCTCCCCATTGGCCGGCCCTCCTCCATGGGGCCGAGGTAGCCAATCACAGTTCTCGTCTCTCCCGAGGGGCTCTCCCCTCACGGTGGGCAGGCGGTGCGGGCCAGGCTGAGCGCGGGAATTCCCGAGCTCTGCCGGGCTCCGTGTGGGCTCTGCCGGCGCCTCTGCCCCGGCCGGGGACTGGCCACAGCGGCCCCTCTGACTCCGGGAAAGCCACAGCTACACAGCGGGAAGGAGTACGGCCAGAACAGAGCGTGACCGGGTGAGAGAGCGTCGAGGAGAGGCGGTAGGAGAGGGGCTCAGCAGCGCTGAGGAGATTGTGTGGTCTGAGAGCACAGAAAACACCAGGGAGCCTCTGGAACCCCCATCAGTGCTGGGGCAAACCCTGCTGGTGGTTGGCAACCAGGATAGTCCAGGTCTCCCTTTCACTTTACATTTTCTGATAATTGTCCTTGATCCTGGAGTTAAGACTGAGAACTTGTGGATTGCCCTTTCCTCATTTCCCTTGAAAACGGCCCCTGTTTCTTCTCAAGCTGAAAGAGCTGCAGGGTTTCTTCTCTGAATCTTCTACTAAAGAACTGCCAGGTAGGTCTACATAAGCAATTCTTCTCTCTCAAGAAGGAGGTTGAGCTCGAGCACAACTAATATTTCTTATAAAGATGTTTCCCACAGAATTCCTTTTTCATCTAATGGGTAAGTCCCAAACTCAACCTTTTTATTTGGAAATGTGTTAACATTTCCTGTAGATCTGCTCAGCCGAACAAATGGTATAGTACGGTACATCTGCATCAAAATGTTCTGTCTCGATTCAGCATTAAACCACATCCTCCTGCACTGGTTGTGCCTTATTTCTCTCTTTGCTAGAGACAGCACCACAGGCTACCCTGTTCTGAGCAGGCATGGGGACACTGTGGCAGAACAGGTTACCCCACGAGCCTTGCCCTGAGGGGCAATGCTGCATGTGAGCATAAATTCAATTTTTTTCACAAAGCACAGTGGTAGCATAATCAGACTTTACTCCTGAATGTGGTATTTTTGCATGTACGAAACCAACTTTTTGCTCAACCAAGCACCAAAACTATTTTGGTTTTGGAACAGATGTTCACTTCCTCTCACGCCCCCTCAAACGCCACAAAACTTTTCCTCCAGAAAGAAGGGCTTCCAAAGTAACCCTTCTCTGATCATCTCTGTCTCAGAGAAAAAAACTGCCTTTTCTCTTTAGCATGAGTTTCATAGGAATTAGGCTGGAGAAACATGTTCCGGCAAAAGGTAATAGGTATCACAAGTGCATTCAGATCTCCATTGAGATGCATTTCTTTACTTCTACTCGGTAAGTTACACATACAACTCTCTCGTTGATTGAGGCATTAATCTCTATAAAACTGGCTGAGCTGTATCTTTTACAAGCAGAGAATATTAATGAAACCCAAGTTATTTGCATTTGTACTTCTAAATAATTCAGAGGCTGCGGAGTGCTAGAGTTTTGACAGGAAGGTGATTTCAAGTGCGTTCCCTGGCAGTTAACTAAACCTGTCACAACCCATTAAAATCCACACCCGAGCTCCATCTGTGTAGCTGCGGACCAAACCGGGCAGCCTTGTGTCGCTTGTATCAGTTCCAACTTCACAACGTTTTAATCTGGTGAAGTTCAGCGCCGGTTACATTGTTCCTTGCAACGCGGCTGTGACACGGGTGTCACGGAACGGCTCACGTCCGTCCGAGGGTGCGGGGCAGGGAGCGAGAGGCGCGGGAGCTCCGCGGCCGNNCTGACGTCACGCCCAGATGTTCCCCAGGCCACGCCCCGCGGGGTCCGGGCGGCTCCGGGCAGCGATAACGGGGAGCGCCGGGGCCGCTGTCACAGCGCGATGGGAGGGCTGCGAGACCGCATCGCCAGCTCGCCGCCTTCTTGAGAAAACGGCATTAATCCATACTCCGAGCAACAAGCTGCCAGTGCCAGGATCTGTCTGCTGTTCTTCTTCTCTTCCATTGGACCGCCAACGCTTTTTCGATTTAGTGACAAGCTGGGTGTGATCGTCACGAACAAAGTGTGGGTTTGATGGCTGCTAAATCAGCCTTTACTCCTACAAACCGATCCTAAGAAATAAGGGAGGGAAAAGTCTGCTTGTGTAATCTTTTTAAAAAGGGAAAGAGAGCTGTTGTGTTGGGTTTGTTTTTTTCTTTTTTTGTCTTCGTCTGTTTGGATTTCTTTTTAAACTTATGAAAAATGGCAACAGCAGCGTATGTGGATCATTTTGCAGCAGAGTGCCTTGTTTCTATGTCAAGTCGTGCTGTTATCCATAGTCCCAAAGGGGAGCCTGATCCCCAACCTGATGCAGCAATACTTCCTTCATCCAATGGAGAAGATAGACGGGAAGTCAGAGAAACCGGGAAAGACAATGGAACATCATTACTTGTGGTAGCTAGCATTTTAGCAGATCTGAACCAGCATGTCCCAAACTCACCTGCTCTAAGGACGGAAAATACAGAGACGCTTGATTTAACAGAACAAATACACATTTCTATTGCTCCTAAGGAGTTTGGGGAAGAAAGTCTCTCTTCAGCTGGTAAGCGTGGAGGAGAAAGAGCAGCCACACCTACTAGCCTGGCTGCAGTAACTGAGCCAAGCCCCAGACAAAAGAACAAACGCATAAGAAGCTGGACTGACCCTGGATCACCCCAGAAAAAGCACAAATGCCACTATGTGGGGTGTGAAAAAGTTTATGGCAAATCTTCCCATCTTAAAGCTCATCTAAGGACCCATACAGGTTAGTTACAATCCAGCCAGAGATTTATTTGTTACAGCTTGGTAATTAAAATGAAAAACAAAACCAAACAAACTTTTATTTGGCCACTGTTATGGTTTCACCTCTCCGAACGCAAGCTTGGGAAAACCAAACAACAACAACAAAAAAAACCCTCTGGGAATAAACCCTTACTGGGCATAGATTCAAAGCTAATGTTGCCCTTTTTTATTAATGTCACAGGGAACGGCATGCGGGTCATCTGTGTGGATTGTACCAAGCTGTAATTTTTAGCTGCTGGCCTTCTTGTTCTGTGTGTCTTCTACTTCCCTTTCCAGTACTTACCTCCCTGTTTTTCCTACTCCATGCTCCAGTCCCTCTCTTTATACCAGCTTATCACTCCCCATGCAAGTATCAATATTCTTGGTAATTTAAAATTAAATGTTCTAGAGGCACCTACATGGCTGTGTATCTGTTTCTTTCTTTAGCAGACACTTTGTGAAAGCTAGAGTAAGCAGAAGGTAGATGAGAGGCTGAACACGAGTCACAAGGAGACTGAGTGAAGAGAGAGGGGGATATGGGCAGTGGCTAAAACACTTTTGGCAGCTGAGTAAAACCGAATTCAAAAGAAAAAAATATTTGAATGCAACCAGTAACTTGTACTCATCAGTGTTGAGTGCTTGTTTCTTGGTGAAGGCTGAGCACTTTCTTGTTGCTACTGTAATTTATGAGACACACCCACAGAAAAAGTGGAAGTCTTGCAAGCGTTGAGAAAGTTGTACTGAAAGTATTAGGAGGGCCATCTTGAAATGGGCCCCATGACTTGCCACACCTCACGCCTCTGCCTGGTGCTGAGAAACAGGATGGCTTCCAGTCAGACAGGGAACACCAAAGTTTGAGGAGACCAATCTCTGCTGAAAGCACCGATCATGTGTCGAGGCACCACACGGACTGGAGCAGACTAGTGCAAGATGTTCCACTGTGTGATTTCAGATGGCAAATTAGTTTACTAAGATGTATGGTCAGTTCTCTTAAGAAGTGCAGTAAGAAAGAAATCCTCAGAACTAAGCGTGACATAACTCCTGAGCAGTTTTAGCTCTGAGGTGTCAGCCTCACCCATGCTGGCCCTACTTTCAGTATGCCTTCAGCTTTTCCTGTTGCCTTCCTGAGGTAAATAAGTGCCATTCTAATTTGACGATATGCTTTGCTCTCTGTGAGAGAGAAGAAAGCCCCATCAAATTTGAACATATGGATGGACAATTCCCTGTGGCACACAGCCAAAGGAACAGCGTGTTCCTGGCACCCCAGGCAGCCTGTCCTGCTTTGCACTGTGTAACTGCTTTTTGCCGCCTTGGGAGTTACACAGAAAAGGTGTTTCCACTTGGCTTCCAGGGAATTGTCTCCATTAATTTTCAGTTCTTTTGCATTCTTATTGCTGGCATTTGCCATTGTCCTGAAAGTGAAAGATAAATTTAGCAACGTTTCTAGGTTTCCAAACCAACCAGAGCCCAAGAAGGGGAACTCCAGCCCCTGATAAAGAGAGGAGGGCTTGGCATGTCCGCCCTGCGGGGAGAGGAGGGAGGGCAGGGCCGGCGGGGAGTGTCGCTCCAGGCTGCCGGCAGAGCGGAGTCATTCGGGGACGCTGGCTCGCCTCCAAGTTCTCTTTTTTTCTCTTTTCCCTTTTCTTTTTTTCTTTTTTTTTTTTTTTAACTCTTCATTTCCTGTATTTTTTCCAGGACTGTAGGGCTCAATTGGTTATTGCTGTAGCTAATGGCACTAAGAGAGCACGTGTGTGTTTGTCTGAGAGCTAAAGGAAAAGCAGCGAAGGGACTGTTTTTGCCCAGAGAGTGGCAGGACCCTCGGGGACTACAGCTTCTTTGTTTTCTTTCGTCTCCAGTGTCTGTGTGGGAAGCTTTAAGCAAAGCTGCCAAGTTTCCCTCCTCACTGGCAACAGGTCTGTCTCTGTTTGGATTGAGTTTTAAACAGGCCTAAATGCCTCTTACTCTTCTTGCAGAATGTTTTCTAAGGTGGTTTTTTTCTGTCTTTAAAAAAAATTGTGACAGCCTTGAAAAAAGTTTGTAAGACAATAAGAGTTAAGCTAACAGAAAAAGTGAACACTTCCAGGACTGGTAATGTTTCTTTTACAAAACAAGTAATGGTGTTTCACTGCTTTAGAAAGAGAACTTTGGGTCTCCTCTGCTTTCTAGTCATCCTAGTTAAGTAGCACATCAGTCTGCCCAGCTGTCAGATAGATAGGGTCACAGAGCAGTGGTGGAAGTACCCCAGGTACACATGGAAGCAGCTTTAAACAGCTATCCAAATAAATCCCAGACCTGTTTGCCAAGGACAGTCAAAACTTCTGCTATGGAGCAAAACTTCTTCCATGTGCTGTGTGACCAGATGAGCTGGTGTTTAGGGGTGACCTGCAGGCTGAGAACAGCACTGCAGGCTAGAAGATAACTGATGAAGAGATACTTGAAAAGAACAGTTTATCATCTGCTTTAGAAAGTTGCTTGTCCTTGTCTGCTGCTGTGCTGAGAAAGTAAAGGCTTTGCTCTGCATGGTCCAAGGAAGGATAGACCAGATCCTTGAGCTTATGTCAAAGAGATACAGATCCTTCCAAGTACTACTGCATCAAATCCAGCCCACATTGATAGGGACTGAGAGCTGGTACTGTTTTCCAGCTGTTTGGTGCTCTGTGTGAAATCCTTCTGATAGTTATAGCCAGGTATCAGAGCTTAAATATATAAGGTAAAAACCAGAGTGCAGAGGATGCTAATTCTCCTATTTAAAGCAGAAGAACCAAGATGGAAATGCCAAGAGCATCTGCTTTTTTTCCTTTACAGTGTACAGTGTTTTTTAGTACTCCTATTAGGACAAAATGTGCTGGAGCAATCCACAGTTTCTTGTGTGCCTTTTTGGTACACTACTGGTTAACCTATCTCAGCCTTATGAATACCTCATCTTTATTAAACTGAAAACCCTTGAACCAGGCAAAAAAAACTTATTTCACCAAAATCTACTCTGTTCTCTCCACCAGCTTTCAAAGTTCCCATCCCCCTATGTTTCTTTTCATGTTTATGTTTTCCACTCTAGTCTCTCACTGAATGTCCTGGAGTTCAACATGATCATCAGCCACAAAGCCCTTGAAGTTTTAATGTTTACCAGAAGGTTATATTTAGTAGTCAGTGGGTAGTTGTCAAGTCCAAATACTTTTCCACTAAGGCTCCCGTGGATCTCAAAAGCTCTGTTGTGGTCTACAGAGGCAGAACCTCCATTTGTCCTGAGCTACACTGACCCCACTGATACAAAAGGTTTCACTGATGCACGGATTTTAAAAATCCTCTCCACTGAGAAAATTCCTAAACACAAAGGACTTGCAAAAAAAAAANATACATACATAACAAATAAATAAATAATTTGCATGACAGAATTCCCCTTCATCTAAGCAGGTTTTCAGCACAAAGATCTGGACATTTTCTGGAGTTACTGGAAACCAGTACTGGAAATCAATCTCTTGATGCACCAGTGGTAGGAAGGAGACAGTACAGTCTAATAGCAATCTACAGGCTACAATCTTATAGAGCCTTGTCCAGGACCACTGTGTTCTGAGAGGCTGTAGAGAGTCCCAGCTTATTCCATTATATTATGTAGTCATATGTAGAGAAAAACTGATGGGATTTTGGGCAGGGATCACAAGAATCCTATATATTGCAGCTCCCCACCAAACCATTATGACCTCTCAAGTTTTTAGCCTTGTCCATTAGCACACCATCACCATCATGAATGCAGAAAAAGCACAAAATAAACCTTCATTTAACTCCATTGAACTGACCTTCTAAACTTATTACTTGTAAACATTAAGAAGCACATCATAACACAGAAGCAGCTTTTCAGTCAGTCATCAGAATTAAATGAGTCTGCACAAATTAGCAGAAGCTAAGGAGAAGTGGGCACCAGTCTCAGCCTGGAGTCTTAGTCTTGCAGCAAAACCGACGTAGGGGCCATGTGGCTTAGCAGTAGCTCCTCTGCACTGTTGCTAAACCAACTCTATGGTGGCTGTTGAAGCACAGGAAGAAGAAAAGGCCTAATTATATTATCCTTGCTCATACCTGTCAGGTTAGGACTCATCCAAGAGAAAGTGGTCAAGACCTTTGTCGATCTCTAGCTGGCAGAGTGAGCATGGGCAACTATATGTTCTGCCTGCTTAACCTTGCAGTTGTGGGAGATATATTATTTGGCATATGCTGTTCTTTTTAGTCCAACCTTTATTCATTAGCTGAATTGAAATAGGTGGAAAAGACCAACTCATTTCCATTTCTTTACATCTAATCTCTATAGTCACATATTTGAGGACAACACTAAGGAACCTGTATGAAAAAAAGTTCTTTTTTAGCTTATGTACCCTTTTTTACCCATCAATTGTTATATCTTGTTTCCCTAAGCAAAATTTCCCTGATGACTTTGTAGCTGGTGTATGTGAAGATGGAGAATTTTATAATGTAATTGGTATTTGAAAACAATCTGATAATAAAGCAATCAGACCTCACTGTGACAAGTATGACAAGAGCATAACAATTAGGCTGGGCAAACAGGAGTAGTATGTGGCCTATTTTCAGGCTGGTAAGGAGGCCTTTATATGAAGTACAAATAATCCATTTTAAATAGGGGTTTGGATTTCAGTTCTAGTAAGTCTGATTTGCTCACACTGTGTTAATTCAAAACAAAACAGTAAAGCACAGCTTCCCTTAAGTTATGAATCAAGATGTTACCCATGTGTGTAGAAACCAATTAACCAATGTAAGATGCAAGTTTTTCTATCATAGAAATAAACTTTTTCTTCCATTTTAGCACCTGGCAATTACCAGAAACATAGCTAGTTAAATAAAAACCCATGGACTAGACCTGGCTGAGGTTCCTTTTGGCTTGTCCCTAGACACACAGTGACTCTTGAAGGCATGTATGTGTGTGTAGCAGGTGGGCAGTGTTGGTGAAGACCCTTGGCTTTGCAGGAAGAGATTACAAGAGAAGAAACCCGGTCTCAGGCCTTCTGTGCCACTCAAGAGCAGTGCACAGCAGGACTGCAGACAGCTCTTGTGTACAGCAGGATGTAATGACTGGTGCTGGTGCTTCAATCCATGCCCCTGAGCTGCCAGTTTGGCTGCTCTGCATACCAGGGCTTACGGAGAGCTGCACTCCCTCTGAACAGGATGCCATAGGAGATTGAAAAGGCCTTTCCCCAACACAGAATTCCCAAAGGTGAAAGAACAGACTAAATGAATTTGTCTCTCTGCATGTTGGGCCTCCTGGGTTTGATTTCTTTTGTTCAAAGTTAGGAACAACTCACAGGCTCTGTATGCTTCTTTCAGTCTCATTACCATACACCCAATTATCCAAAAGCTGCAAGGTGCCTTTAGGCTGTTGTGTCCCTTAAGTGCCTTCCACCTCCTTACTTTGCTGAGTGCATCAAAACATTTTCTCTGAGGTGTTTTTTTCTGAGATGGGCTCAAATGGTAGCTTCTGGACAGATTCAAATACCAGCCTCACAAAAGAAGTTGTCCTTCCAGCCTAAGGCATATGCCTTCTCTCTCAGTATTAGGAACTTCAGAAGCCTTCTACTTTTCTTCTGAAAACTGATAATCTTAACTCTTTTAATAAGCCTGTGTTTTTAAAGACAATACAGGTTTTCAAAGCATTGTTTGTGTTTCCTCTGAAACAGCTCTTCAACTCCTTTCTTACTTCCTCTAAGAAAATTTCAACATGTTAACAAAAATCAGTAGAAAACATAGAACAACTTCCCTCAAAGCCCTGCCTGAGTCCTCACCCTACAATGCAATTCTCAAGACTAAAGTTCTTATTTAAAAGTATTGATTTAAGCCTGAATCAAACAATTTGTGTTCATTAAAGAAAACAAAAAATATATATGCTGTAAGTTTCTTAATGTTAAAGTCTTTGAAATAAACACAGGGCATAAACTTCTTCAAGAGTAAGCAAATTTTAAAACATGTTTCAAAAGGAGCTGAAGTCAGGAAGAAAAATAGAACTACTCCTACTCACTCCTTTTACATGACTGCTTCAAGACTGAATAATAAGATTCAGTTAATTCACCTGCAAAAGAGTTAGGGCTAAATTAGCTGCATGGAGAATCCATGGATGACATCTGTACCACACACTTGATTAATATTAGCTATTAGGGGGAACTACCTCTCCTGCTAGTTATACAGATTTCTCTGTGAAAGGCTTCCTTTTATTTCCTTTTCCCCCTCTTTCTCCCCAGTCTTTGTGGAGATAGCAATCATGCAGAAGACCAGAAATTAAGTTTCTGATAACAACAGAATTTAGGTATTGTAGCTAAAAAGCATTTAAAGTAAAACTGTACTTATCATTGTTACAACTATGTGTCTAATGAAAAATCAGAAACATCACAGTCTTCTCTTTCCACAAACCATTTTTCTTTTAGCATGGAAGTGGGACTTGGGTCCAGTGTAATGAAACCTATTGCTATTGGAAGGAGTGAGGATGGATGACCCTGCAGTTGTTTTCCTCATCCTAGACACTGGTGGTAGCACTTTTCTTCTCAGTGGCAAGACCTCGGTCGTACAAATAGTTGAGAGTTAACTAGCAATGTTTTTAATGAATGGACAGTTGCAATTGATTGCTGTGTTTGTATTAGAAATTAATCACAGCCCTATGGACAAGAGTGTTCAGAATGATCTGCAGAAGACTTTTCTGCAGTAGCATTTCTCTGCAAGACCCTGGAAAGTGTATGTGACAGAAGTTTTGCATAAACAAACCTTTTGCTAAATTCCTAAATTCCTTATGAAACAAACTCACAATTGGATTCCATCTGAAAAGAAGACACCTTTAACCATTTAAAACACAACTGTTCCATGGTGTTATTGTCTGGCTGAACATGGTTATGGCACGTCCAAGAGCAGAAACCTGGAACTTGTTTATATTGGACATGTGGTTTCTAGTTCTGTTTTTTAAGTTAAGCACGTTCCAACTTCCCCCCACCCCCTTCCAATCTTGGATCAGCTGTCTGGAAGTCGGTGCTGACAGAGCCAAAAAAATACTCTGCTGTTCAAATGCAGGACAACTTTTGAAGGGTCCTTTCTGTAGAATTTCTATAGGTATACTTTTTTCCCTTTGTTACCCACTTGGCTTTTATGAGGTAGATTTGCATGGGCAGTGAGATCATTATCTTGCTGTGTTCAGTTTAACAATAGCTAGACAATGTGGGTTATTTAAGTGCAGGCACTGAAGTCAGACACACATATCCTGTATTTTTCAGGTCTTGCAGATTCAGCAGATCTTACAGGGCCTCCACTTAATATAAAAGAAAAATTTTTTAAAGTTCAGAGTGACACCGTTGTGGTTACTTGTAGAAAAACAACCTCAGAATCTTTTTTGCAGCCTTAACATGAAAAGCATTTACTAACCAGGAACTTGGCACAAGTCAAATGGTATTAAAGTAAGCATATCCTGAAATGACCTCTAGTGCAAGGAAAAGATTTGCTGTAATCACTTACAGCCTTTTTGGAGTGCTTTCAGGAAATACAGGCAAAATACTGGTGACTGGGTATCTGCTGATGGTGCAGTCAATGGATCAATAAGCTATCTTAGATTTATTGCACACTGTATTTCTACTAAACTGCTCTCTATTATTTGGTTATAAGTTATGTGAGTTTTTGGAATAGAGTACCTTGAAAAAATCATATAAAAGAACAGTGTTGCTGCTGCATGTTTCACATCTTTCCATCTTCCTTGGTCCAGCAGTCAGCTAGAATATCCCTTGACAACAAATCCCCAGGCAGAACGGGCATGCTGGTTCTGGCCTTACTGCCTTCAACAGTAGCTTTTAAAGCTGGTAAAGGGGAGCAGCAGAAATGCTAACTTGTCCAGAGTAAGATCAGGTGAGGTACAGCAGCCAGAGGGGATGTATTGAGCTTTTTAAAGTAAACAGCTGTCAGTATTTCCACTAGAGGAACTCAGAATGGAGCCAGCTGAGAAGGATTAGTACATTTTCAGATGTTTCCTGCAAATTTTTTGGTGAAATGATGAGCTGTTTCTTAATAGATCAGGGAAATATTTGTTTTGCAGTTTCAGGGTAAATAAATGCAATTACATTGGTACAAATTTACTTACTAGACTGGGACTTTAGAGACTATTTTACATTCTTGCAAACCTCCCAGTTAAATATAGTGCTTTCCTACATTCTTAATCTAGTAGTTTAGGCCTTATTCTGCTAAAACAAATAGAACAGGGACGCTGTTAAATCCTCACAGAACCAATCACAGAACCAATTTTTGGACTAATTTTTGTTATTTATGTGTAGGGGGCTTACTGAACTTTAATTTGCAATCTCTTTTAAATGCCAGCAGAAGGAACACAGACGAGCATTAATACATGGGGGCCATGGCAGTTTTTGATTGCTCTGGTGATTGATGTATTTGCCAAGCCCTATGTGAATTGTATGCAGCTTTCTTATGCATGTGAAACTCTTCATAGAGCACTGAAAGCCCCTCAAAGTCAGTGGAAACTTCCATTTGCTGGATATATGTCTATACAAGCAGTGCCAGTAGAATGTTTAGTCTTACTGTGTAATAAATCCAGAATGTATTTGTAAATGTGTCTTCTAAATTCTCCTAACGTGGCCAAAACAAAACTGAATTTCTTAGATAACCCAAAAGAATTACTTTCAGACAGGATTCTCACCAATACATTTTTCTCTTTTGTTCGAAGATGTACCATATTTACACCTTTTATTTCCCCCAGCTTTCATCATTGAAAACTACTGAATTCTTCTCACTGGCATTTAAGAATTTCTCAGACTGGCAATATTTGGAACCAAATTCTAGCTTAAATAGAAAGGCATGAGCAAATATATGAGCAACCAGAAAAGCAACTGTTTTTTAATTTATAGGTATCCCTACATAGTATTACTAGCATAAACAGACCTATAAGAAATGTATGAAAAAGTGCCTTTGTTGTTTTTTGGTTTTTGTTTGGGTTTTTTTTGTTTGTTTGTTTGGGTTGTTTTTGTTTTTGTTTTTTGTTTTGTTTGGTTTTTTTTTTAACAAATGACAGAGAAGATGTAGAGTTTGGTCATGGGACAATAATTCTAATTACTGATTACTAATTTTAGTAGATGCTAGGTGTGAATTTAATAGAATCAGTCTTACTTCAAGTTGTATGACATGAGGTAAGACTATCTCTAGCTAATCACCTACCCCTTGTCTTAAAAAAAAAACCTCTCAGTGTCCCTAATAAGGAAATACACATGGGTTTTTTTAAGCACAAAATCTTGTGTTTCATTTGGAAAGAAACCTCTTCCTAGCCCACCACCTGCAAATATAATATGCATATATATAGCATTTCATTGATGATACACATAAAAGTGGGTTTGCACCATTAAATGTGACTTTTAGTGAACCCCAACTCTGATTCTGCTGCTCCTCCATGTGCTGCTGAGGCTTTGAAAGGGGAATGGGGCAGTTGCAACTTTAGGTAGATTAACTCAGCATTGCTCAAATAGTGGAACGTGGAGGGAGAATTCTCCCTCTGCCCAAAACTTCCAGCTCTTACCTGGGCTGCAGAATCCCTTAGGCTGTTGCTAAGGTAAGTTTTCAAATGACTGCCGGAGTTTGGGGGTCTGAAACAGTAACCTTAAGAGGAGAGTAGCCCAAAGTTGTGGGAACACAATGCTACTCAGGCTTCATTCTGGTCCTCCACAGCTTTCTTAACATGGCCTCAGCAAATGAGTTCAGATGTCACACGAGATCGAGGTAATTACCATGCTGAAAGATTTACACCATTTTCCACATTTTCCTTCAGCTTGAGTGAGTTTTGTTGTGTTGGCATCTCCTTTCAGTCTGCAGGACAATATCATTAAGGGCACCACCTCACTGACGAAGTCACCCTTGATTTAAGCCAGCATCTGTTGGAGCTTGGAGTGCAAATTTAGCAGTCTAGCTTCTGGGGAGCCATTTTAATTAATAAGTGTCATTGGTAGCTTTCAGAGGATGAAGTGGTCGGGCACATTACAATGTTATCTTTGCTGTGCTCACTGATGTAAGCAAATATTGTACAACAGCTGGCACAAATGTTTTACCATGAACCTTGTCCCAGACTTCTATAACTGGGACATGTGCAGATGAAATGTGTTTAGAAACATGATTGTCAGATACCTTATTTTCACGTGATAATTTACAAAGCTCTAACTCTATACTGCAGAGACAAAACTGTAATGAGAAACAGCTTTTAAACACTGCTTGTCAAAGTACAGATGTTCAGCACCAGGGTCTTCTAAGAAAAGTTTCAGTCAGTCCCCAAAGGGGTGTTCCTTTAAAAAGAAAAAGAAAAAGACAACAAAAAGAACAGAACATTTTGTGATTCTGCTTCTTACCCTACTGCAGTATTTGGAATTGGCTGATGTTTCCACTAAGCAAATACAGCTTTCCTCTCCAAGCATAAACTCTCACCCGACTCCTACCAAAAGGGCCTACATGGTGAAGGGCTACACATTTTAGAGACATTTGCTAACACTGCCTACTGGTGAAAAGTCATGTAGAACTTGTCTGTTTTCTCTGCATTTCTCAATGAGATTTTTCTGAGCAGTATGGCCTTTGGAGAAAACAATATCACTGACCTTATCAAAACAAAACCACTCTGTGATAATATGCTATTTTAAACCCATGTTTTTTGCTTGATACTTCCTTTTTTCTTCCCTATAATTTCAAATGAGATGGTTTAATAGGCTGCTGCTAATTCTTTGAGGTTTTAGGACTCTGTAACATGAAAAAATCCTAGTTCTCCCCTTTCACTATGTTTGTGTTCATAAGAATTTGAGTACTTCCCTCCTCTCAGTCAAACACCAAACCTCTCAGTGAAAAACGGAATCCTGTTCTTAAGATTGTTTATAGGAACATAATTTAATTTCTATATGCAATAGACTACTTCCCCTTGATTGTATGTTGTGGTGCAAAATTCGGGTTTTCTAAAGTTGTTATGGTTTTTTTCTTAATTGTCTTGTAATGGTTCAATCCTGTAACATCCCATCCCCAATTCCTCTGGTCTTTCCCTGAGATAAATCCTGTCAATCACACTGTTAACCACACCCCAGGCCTCAAGAGTTCTAGTAAGACCCCAAGGTGACTCAGCAAGGTATCATGCTCCCCACTCCCCTTTCTTTCCCTAGATGGCTCTGCCCATTGTCCCCTGCTCTTGGTTGCTCCTCCCCCTTACCTGGGACAGCCCCTGATATATAATGGGCTGTTTGTGCCCCAGACCCTCACTCTGGCTCAGGATTTACTCTGGCTCAAGGAGCTCTGGCATGTAGAACTCTGGCTTGTGGAGTTCCAAGAATAAACTTCTCCAACCCACGCCAAGAGTCCGCTCCTTCCTTCCACGCCTTCTAACTAACACGTTCCAGCCTGAGCTGCAGACCCACGAGACGCCAAAGGTACCAAGCCTTCTTCTTATGTTGATAAATGAGCAACAGCTGGCCGGTGAAGCAGCTCAGGAAATCAACGTAAATGTTGTACAAATCACTAGATTCATTTTTGTCTTTAAGGAAAAAAATACTAAAATTTATTTTTTATCATAAAGAATATAATAAGTTACAAAAACATTCTGAGAGAATGTTATCTATCTGGTGCTTTGCTTTTGTAATGAATTCTTGAAAAAGGTTGAGGTTATGTCATCAGTTCGAACTCCTAGGGTTAGCATTTGCAGGTGAATTACAGAGTAATTCATTTGGACAAACATTCCATACCTCTGCTGAACTTCTGTGCAAATGTTTGCTTAAAGCTTCTTTCCAAGAGCCAACTCTGGTTCTGTGTGTAGAGTATCATTGGAAAAATGATACATATACACTGTCAATTGGATATGACCACTGTTGTTTGCTAGAGAACTCAAACTCATTCGGTATAAGCTACATCTTTCTGGTGTTGGCATGCAAATTGCTTTCTTAGATGTTTTGATGAATTTCTTACAGAGAGACAAGGAGCTGATGTGATTGGTGTGCTTGTTTTTCTTCTTCAAATGCTGTGAAGGAACTGAGTTCCAGTCTCATTTGCAAAGAAATCCAAATTGTCACATAACTGTTTCCTCAATCAAATAGTTCTAAGGAGGCTGCACAATTCTCATCTGTGCAACGTAAGGTCTGTGGTATTCCCTTTATAAAGAAGTGACTGTGCTGGCATGTCTTACATTTGAGTGAATTTGTTGTGGTTTCACAGACAAAGACAGTAAGAACAACAGTAACTTTCACTGCACAGCTGTTTCTCACTTGGAAGTCAGTCCACCTTTGAATTTTTTAAAATCTAATTTTTTAAAAATATAAAGACAGTCCTGAGTTCCCAGGTCAGTCTTGTGTGTGACTCTTCTGATTATAAAGCACAGCTTGATGAGCATGCAGACAGCATGGTGTACACAACTTTATAGTGCTGAGGTATTTCTGTTCTGAAAAGAATGCTAAACACATACCTGGTTTTGTGCAGTGTAATGATGAATCATTTTTCTAAGACTTAAGTTTTTCTCTTATTTGTCCATTATTCAGAAGTTCTAAAATTGAGCTGTAAAAACTAATTTTAAAAAGAAAGTAGAAACAAGTTCCAACCAATTGGCTGAAAATCAAGTTCAAAGTACTTTGTGGATCACGTCTTTTGGGAGGAATAATAAGCTATCACATTTGGCACTGTCAAGCTGCAACAGCAATAACTGGATCATCTCAATCCCTCAAAGCTAAGTCAGGATACAGCACCACAACTCATGAAGCTGCAATTACTGTTTTCTTTGGGTTTATTCACAGTCTGTCTGTTGTAACAGAACCTCCCTATTGCTCAAGTTTATGAACCTTGCAGTTCTGCATATTGCAATTCCTGAATCTCAGCCCAAGACCCACTGTTGCCAGAGTTGTGCTCAGGAGCTAGGAATATGGACAGGAAATCAGGTTCAAATAATTTTGTGGTTCTCAGATTTCGGACTAGATTGAGCAAGAGTCCAAAGGGAAGTAAGAACAGCAGGGAACTTTTGTGATCTTTTTCAAAGTAAAAATTATATCCTGTGCATAGGGGTTTGGAGCGTGCCTGCAGACTTACATGACACTGATATCTTTTAGAATTTCATAGTAATGGTGCAATTCCTATTATATTTCATAGAACTTCCCTATCCGAGGAATCTTCTGAAAACTTTTGGCCACAATAAGTTCCTGTATTTTAGAGTACTTCATTAGCCCCTGTGCGTCAGGCATATTAAGTGTGGTCAGCTAATTTCCTGCAAACACAGGGAACAGGTGCTCCACCTCAAAAATCCAGACAGGCCAGTGGGTTTCCTCTCCTCACCCAGAAGAGCAGGTCTGTTAGAGAATGGACCTGCACACTTAATTGTACAAGTGTAGAAGAGCAGCAATAAATGTGCTGGAGGCACTAGGAATTTATGTTTGGGGAAGTAATTGGGATCTTTCTACTACAACTTGTCTACATTTACAGCTACTGAATTTTTACCTGACATATATGGACCCATAGAATTAAGAATCTCTGCTAAAGAGTCATTGATCTCTCACAAGGTGGAAATGGTTTACATGTCAGTAAGGTTTTTAAATACTTACAGAGAAAATGATGACTGCTGGGCAGCCCTTCTGGCATGATTCATATGTATAAACCATATTCTGCAGTGAGGTGTAACTGGGTTTAACAGAGTTTTAACACTTTACAGAGTGATCTGTAAAGGCAAGCAGTGAGGACATGGGTGCAGCAGGCAAGGGAAGACAGAGCTGCTAAAGGGGCCATGAGGTATATATGTATATTTCAGTAACTTTTAAAATAGCATAGATGTTTCTTTCAATACTGCTTTGAGATAGAAAAGTAGTGAAAGTAGTATTTGTCATGAAAAAGGCAATCCACTTGATTTCTCTCTGTGAGTCCATGGTAAGATAGTTTTTTGAAAACACCTCTCTATTTTTGAGTTATGCATGATATGTATATATCAAGATGCCCTTGACAAAGCTGTCTTTTGAAGTATATCTGTGTTCAGTGTAAGATCTCAGCTTTTCAGTTATGTTTCACATGCAGAGTCATACTCAGATCACTGGCTCGTGACTGGGATCCTCCACAGTCCAGCAATGCTCCACTCATTCAGTTCCAGCACTGGCCGTGGCCCCACACGTCAGGCACAGCTGGTGGGGCCGACTCCCTCAGACCCTGCACCAGCTGTCCTCAAAACCAACATCAAACACGGGGGTCACAGCAGCTGAGCTGCTCTTAGGCTGTGTCACACCCTGGCTGTTAATGAGAGAAGTGTTGGAAACCTTCTCTTGCTTATTTTCTGATTCGATATGAGAATGAGGGTATGTGCTTAAAGCATTTGTAGTTTAAAATATTAACACATAGAAAAGGCTGAAAAAAGCTGAAACTGGAAAGGAGCAGGTAACCGATGCTCTTTTTTCCTTTTCATATAGGTAAGGAGAGGTAAGGAGATGTGGTAAGGAGGCTACAAGGAGATGAAAAATAAACAGGCAAGGTATTGACAAAACAGGACATATAAATGAGACTTGCAAGAGTTGAATGATGAATTGCAAACTGTCTTTTCTAAAAAGTTGACCTGTTTTAAAAGTGGGCAGTTTAGAACCTTACAACTGTTACAACAGAATCTAATTCCTCTATTGTATACAAAAAGCCTGAAGCCTGGTTTAAACAGGGAGGGTGGTTTAACAATCTGGGCAGAAGATTTTGGTGTGTATGCAATAGTTTTATGCATACCTTGAATGGTAGCTGCCTTGTGTCAAGCAACAGATTTAGTGTTTGATTATCAGCCCATAAAACTACTTTCCAGAGCTGCCTGTTCCCTGAAGCTGGATGCTCAATATGGCCATTGGCAGATGCTGCTCATAAAGTACTTCAACACCACCTTGCTCTCTGGCAAACAATCTACCCAAAATGAGACTAAAATAACAGGAAATCCCACTCCCTCTCTCTTCCATACAGTTGCAATAAACTCTCAGTATCAGATTTTTCACTTAGCTTTACAGCTTTAGCTGTGCTTATAAATGCTCAAGCCCCATGTTCCAGGCATGCTGTGTTACTCTGATGTTGTTGATTGAGCAGTTCAAAAGTTCACAAGGAGACATTTCACAATTACAGCCAAAGACAACTTCACTAACTTCTGTTTGCTTGGCTTCTAGCAAAATGAAATCTCATCCTGTCCCCAAATCCTGGGAGCTGCTGTGCTCATGAAATGTCATAACTTACCCGCAAGGTCTATTCATGCCAAAGTATGTGCACTTCAGTTGGAGGCAGATGACATTCAATGTCTTCCAGAACTCAGATAAATAAAGTACAGGTCTCAGATTAGATGAATAATCCTTTAGTCTGTTATTTTGCATAGCAGGACAACCTTTCGTTAATTTGATAAGCTTTGCTTTTACAAGCATTATCCTGTTTTTAGTAGAATAGAATAATAAAAAAAAGCATTGATATGTCAACAGAGAAAAGACTGATTCATGAGGTCATATGATTCCTTCTTTGCAGCTATTCATGCAACTGCTGGGCAGAGCTCATGGATCCAAAGTTCCCCAATTTCAGCATGAATTCATCCACAGTTCACACCAGATTAATATAATTGGTCATTACCTATTTAATTGCTCTCCCACTTACAACATTTCCACTGTCTAACCAGAGATTATGAACATTACCGTGCAAATGTTTTTGAAAGCCACCGCAACTAAAAATTTGTGAGGTAGACTTTCATTGAAAGCAGTCTGAAGCACTGCAGAGGTCTTTCCTGTGGTCATTGTACACGCAGAGATGGTTTATGAAGTTTCAGTTCCATTTCAAGCATTCTTGCAATACGAGCATCTTCAGGTTCAAGTTTTTATCCATGCAAAAGGATCTTGTGAAAAGTTATGACTTTAAGAAGTCACTGTGTGCCATTTTTGGTGCCTGCCATTGACCTATGAGGACCTATTGGTTAATTCTGCTACATATATAATTTCTCTATGCAATGACCACATCACTGAGAATGAACGGCTTGAGAGCCTGTGAGTCTATTGGTACATGAACCTGGGCTTCACAAAGAGAAATTCCCAGGCTGGAAGGAGAGGCACAAGTGTCCTATAGTGAGAATGAAATGTTTTTGTCCACTGTAAAGAGTGGGCTGAAGAAGGATGGGATGCCAAGGAGTGTCCATGGAGCTGCCGACAGTCAGATCTGATCTGGAGCTGTTCTGGGTTTGCAGAGTGGGCTGGGTAACAGATTGAGCAGTTCTGAGGTAGTGCAGGAAGGGTCCAGACAGGAGTCTGTAATGGAAACCTTGTGCTTCTGCTGGTACCTTAACTGCACCTTCCCAGTAGATACATTTGGATCTGTGTTTCTGCTATCAGAAGGACATTTTTCCTCCTGGAGGAGAAAGAACCAAGTCTGGGGAGTTTGTTTTCTTGGCCTCTAATGCTGTCATTAATCACCTTGTTTGCTCTAACTGAGGGTGGGTGGTGCAGCTGAAATCAGCTTGTGGCAGACAAATCAGCACTGCTAGCGTGCTGCAACAGGAGTAACACCAGAGCTCAGGTGACTGAACTAGGCCTCAGTCCAGCATATGGGTTCATCAAGGGCTACATTATTACCTTCAACTTTTAACTGGACTCATTCAATAAAAACAGTGCTTATTATTACGTGCATTTGGAGAGCCCTCCTCTAGTCCACTTTAAAAGGTTTGAATTGGCTCATGAGCAAGACAAAAAAAGATCCCACATACCTTCATCAATGTTAGTCTGTTTCAAGACCCCAGACTTTTCTGATCTATGCTGAAGCCACAATCTTTGTATGAAAGGAATGAAGAAAGTTCCTTAAACAACAAATTTTTGGCTCAAGGCAAGAATACAAGGCTGAAATTCCTTTGCTGGGGTGATGCAATAGGTCAGATTTGCTGATTAGTACATAGATTTTTTGGATTTTCAACCCCAGTATTCTTTTCAAGTATATTTATTTAAAAGTGTAATTGACCAATGGAAAAGGAAAAAAAATCCACCATCAGTTAGTTTTGTCATTCAGTAATACTTCAATGTGTTCAGAGGCTCATTTACAGTGGTTTTTTACTTTCTAATCACAATAGATGTTTAAATAATCATCCTTTGTTATTACATTCATAGGGCTGAATAGAAAAAATTAGAGAAATGTAGTAATTAAAGGGCTACTATACTAAACTTCAGAGTTCTCTTCTTTGCTGAGTGTCATACTTCAGTGTGGTTTGCAAATGACAGCTAAGATACATCTTCCTCTCCCCAGAATTCATCACTTCATCATTTCAGCATAACACAATTTAATTATCTGGCATTTAAGTGCAAAGTCAAAGGGTCAGCTATTGATCTCTGTTCTTGGAACAAGTGACAGGAGAGAGAAGATCAAGTGAAAGTTGCTGCTCTTTTAAATTAGTGGATTTTAGCTGTTTTACTGAGCACTGGTCTAGGATTTAATGCCTCAGAGATAAAGAGACCCAGTAAGAGTTTTAGGTTTAGTGAACAGAAATTTTTTGAAGTGTTTGCTGATACTTCACTTTGATAAAAGGCCCAACATTTAGTTTGTATTATTTTACAACATAAACTCAATGTCACTGAGGCTGTTGCCTTTCATTTTTTAGGTTAGGCTTTTCACTAGTATTCAGTATAAGAGCTTTATTTACCCATATATTCCAGCAAGAAAGTAAAAAATTGCTCCTTTTATAATTGGATGTGGCCAAAGTCCATGTTAACAAAGGCATTGCACTTCATGGAAGCACAATCAGTAGGAGTTATTCCTGTGGGGCAGACAGTGTCCATCCCAGTCTGCACTCACCTAGATATGGAGGTTGTCCCTGCTAGTTGGGTGCATTTCCAGCCTCATGGGTATCCTAAGGGCTCAGATGTCTCCCTTTTGTTGGATGAGAGGTCTCCATTTTGGTCATGTGTCAAAACTTTTGAGAAAGAGTGAAGTAGTGAACTTTAGGCTTCAGAGTTAAAAAAGAATCCACAAAGAGCATTAGGTAACAATGATAAATCCATATAGGACTATAAGGAGATAAATACTTTGGTTTTGAAATTGTATGTGTTATAAAGCCCATCTCATACAATTGTGTAAATTACCATTTTTCTGGATGATGGATTCCTACCTTTGTAGGAGATGCCTAGAGTTTTGATTGTTCACAGCTTTACAGACTAACAGATATTCCTCTACTGGTAGTGCATTTAAAGTGCCCATGCTATCAGTCCCACAGCAAAACTACAGCAAATATGACAGAAAAGGGTCAAGAGAATGACTCTTTTTGTAGACTTTGGCAAGGCCCCCTGGAAGACACAGCAGCAATGCAGTTGCTGCCGCAAAGATTTTCTAGCCATGAAAAGAAAACTACCTGCCCTGTGAGATGTGGGGATCATGTGAGAAGACACAAATGTGTATCTCCTCCTTACCTAATATGTCTAACCTGAACACCCAGGGTATCAAGGAGCAAGTTTACATGCAAGAGGAGCTGCTCTTACCATGTTTGTGTATGATCAACCCTAAGTCCCCCAGAAACACCTTGCTAAGGATTTGGAGCTGTTTTGCTAAATTTCAGTGCTTTAGATACCAATAACATTGACTCTTCCCTTCTTTGTTGTGGCTCCTAGCAGTTTTGTGACAGGACGCTGGGAAGGGGAGCAAAACCAAAGATGCCCACATCACCTTTCACTAAATGACCTCCCATCATTTTGCTAGTAATTGCAGATGATTTGTGACTGCTGCTTTAAAAGAGTGATGAGGAATCCCTAGGCCATAGGAGTGGTTTAGACATTACATGTCTCTGTTCCCTCAGCCCCCACTTTCTCAGCCTTCACTTTCAGAGTTGCCTTTTTGCTGGCTTTTCTATTCCACTGAATTCTTCTGATGCATCAAATTAAGTCATAAGATGCACACATTCATATCTAAGTGATGAGTGGATGGTTTATTTATTATTCAGAAAGTTATGGAAGTGCTGTTGGTTCAATGTGTTATTCAGCTAATTCAGCTTCTTTGCTGAAGTAGCTTTAAATACTCCAGTTACTTCTAGAGAGGATGATTTCAAAGATTTCTGTCCATACATCTAGGCCCCATAATAAAAGAAAGGAATCTTGAATGCTAAACTCACCTTAGTGATTTTGTCTCTGGTTGCGTTTCAAGAGANTGGCTTTGACAAGCATTATGTATCTTAGTACAAGGGTGCAGTAAAACAAGTAGCACCTCAGTGCTCAGGTCTACAGATGTGAATTTCAAACTGGAAATCCTAAAGGGATTTTAATGGCTTTTTAATGATCTTCAGTTGATGGGAAAGAATTTAATTTCTGAGTTGTCCAGCAGGATTACCTGTTTGGAGTACTGTCTAGCAGAGAGGAACAACAGTGTGAACATAGCTAGAGAGAAGAGAACCAAACAAAATTCACTATATATCTATGGAATTGTACTATATCAGTGCAGAGAAGATCATAAAAAAACATGTTTGGAAAATATGCTTGGTTTATCTAGCATGGGCTTTGGGTTTGTTGTTTCTTTGCCATGGCAGTGCATGGCATATTAGTGCATCTTTGTGCTTTTGAAGAGAGAATTCAAAACAGACACAGGGCTTTTACGGCTACATCACTTTGCCACCAGTTTGCAAAATTCTCCAGAGAACAAAAGTACAAGGAAGTGAAAGCACCTCAGCATAACTCTGGAAAACATTTCTTGTACTTAATGTCCTGTAGGGAACCACCCAAGAATTTTTGGGTCATACTGCAATACCCCAGGGCATATTCTCAGTCACATTTTCAGCATAGATCCAAAATCTGTTCCAGGATTTCTCTGTGGAGGATAGACTTTCATAGTCCTTACCCTTGGCTGTCTTTGGAATTCCCTTGTGCTTATAAACACAAGGAGTTTAGTGGAGTTGAAAGCACAAATGAAATTGTTCCCTTCGAAGATCAGATCTCCAGTTAGTCACTTAATAAAAATGTCAAGCATTTAATCTTCATGGATAGAAAGCTGCCATGAAATGTTAATGAAGAATTTGAAAAAATTTGTATTTCTTTGCTAGAAAGAACTACAAGAACTATATTTTTTGGTGAACAGTTTTTCACTGACAAGTAGTCAGCAAATTGTTTATACTTGCTTTTTTCTTTCAGAAAAATTATGTCAGTGTGTTTCATTAATTCATTTCAGATTAACATCTTCATTGTCTTGAAAACTGTCACCAAAGCTAAAGGAACTTAAGTAGTGTTACCAAATCCATACCAAAAGAAGTAAAACATTTTGGTCAACTAAAAGTGAAATTACTATGGGTTTCTTTGTTTGCAAAATTCTTCTACAGTTCAATGGGTTTTTTAAATTTTTCAAAGGAGGAGGAAAAAAGTTATCCACATAGTTCTAGCTTTTATTTCCCTTTTCCATTCAAAACCTTAGCAAAGGATATAAAAATATTTCTTTTTATTAGATTTGTGGCCATTTCATTTTAAAGCCAATTTGCTGTAAGATTTATTTTCCAGATCCTGAAACAACTTCTAGCTACTTGCTGGTTGTTTGTGTGAAATGGTCTGGAACTAGGTTTCAGCTGGAAGTGGAACACAGAGCCTAATTTACTGTCCATACAGTGGTGTGCAACAGACATGAAGCAAGAACTAAGCAAGAGTCAATCAGGAGTTAAAATGGCAGGCAGAAAATGACTGGTAAAGCTAGCAGGTTCAAATTTCAGATTCTTAATTCACTGTGCAAAAATGCAGGATAACAAACATGGATATTTTAAAAATGCTAAGCTATAGGTACTTGGAGCAGTTTAGCTTGGGCACCTCTGTTTTAAAAGAGATTCAGTAAAGCCATGGAATATGTATTTTAGACAATAGAAAGATTGATGTGATGGAGGATCCTGGGGCAAAAAAAGATGGGATAGGCTTGAATTATTCTGCTTTGACAAAAAAGAAGCAAATGTGGCTGATAAAAATACAGTTAAGTAGTTACAATTATTATAAATTATGTTTTTAAGACATTATTGAACAAGCTGGAAATAAAAGCCAAGAATATAACTGATAGAATGCAATCTGCTTTTTAAAAAAATGGTTTCCATTTCAGTGAAAGTGAGTGTTAATTTTTTTAAGAGGATCTGCATGGGACATACCAAAGGAGCTATTTTGGTTCTCAGACAGACCTGTCTGTGGTTAAGGCTAGGGTAGGGATTTTTCACTACTTATATTCCTCTGGCATTGTAACTGTTATCATTATAGTATCTGAGCGCGTGTGCTGGTCATTTGCTATTCGAGCTGTTCTCGTTACTGTGGTTGCAACAGATAAATCACAGGGTGTANTGTCTAGTGACAGTCTAATTCACCCTATAACTTTTCTTTTCACTGGGAACATTACTAAAACATCCTCATTTCCCTGGAACTAGTGAAGCTTAATACTGCTGGATTTGCTACCTCTGTTAGATGTGTGTGAAGGTGGCCGAGATACTCCAAAGCTGTTGGACAGACACAGATGCAAAAAACCCAATTGCATTTGGATTACTTGATTATTAAATAAGAAATATCATCCTCAAAATCATTAATTTAAAACTGAGTGGTTTCATTTTATAGGAATTTGAAACTGTGAGGCTTTGGAAATTTTTGATCCCTCCTTAAATACTTGGTAAAGAAACCACCATTTGCCTAACATCAAAGCTTTATTCTCTCTTGCACTGGGATTATGGATTTATTATTTGACCATGCAAAAGGGCTTTTTTATAAACAAGAAAATATCAGAAATTAATTTAAATCAAGTAAAAAATACATATCAGTACTATTGAAGGATGACCTTTTTTTTTTTTTTTTTTAAGTAACAGCCCAGTCTCAAGGAACACAGTCTGCTTGGCTGAATGTTTTTCCCAGGATAGCATTTCCTCTCCTGGAGGAAGGCCTCTTCAGTCACATCTCTATTTAACTGTCTGCCCCTCATCCTCCCCACCCAGCCTGCTGATCTGTGTTTCCAAATATACTCCTAATTATGTATATGAAAGTGTAGCAATATAAGAATAGTGCACAGTGGCATGTTCAGGCTTCTAGTCTTTTTTTATAACAACATTCAACCCTGTTCTGGGAACCAGCAGAACAGATTAAAGATCACAGAAAATTGTTTCTGGTTTACTGTCTCTGGTTTTGCAGACACTCATGGAATTCCCAGGATACAAATTTCTTTGTTACTGCATGGCCTTGACATGTACTTGAAGATGCCAACATAATGTGCAGAGCTATTACATGAGTTAAATTGAAAAAAAATAGCCCCCAGTACGTGGTTCGACTTGATAATACTCTAATCTGTAGGGCAGTGGATATGACACTTCAAATTCTTCACATAAAATTACCTAATCTTTGCATTTTAAGTTGGAAAATGGTTAGGTTCACAATTGTCTCAAACTGTTTGGGCATTTAATTCATTAGTAGTCTAAGTATGCTCGTGTCTATACAGAAGTTGCTATATTTTTTTTCATTGCAATTCAGATGCTGGATATCAGGCAGATGAATTGGTGAAGCAGGAAGCACATCATTCCAGGGTCTGTACAGGAGGCTCACCATATATGAAAAGAGTCCTTAAAACCATATGTGCACTAAAAGGATTGTACAAATCAAGCTCAGTGGACACCAGATCTGGTGCCACCATCTCTGTAGATTTTGTTTCCTGTAACTACATACAGTTGCCTCACTATATAATGATTGAAAAATGCAGAATAATACAAAGGACCTTTATGTAATATCATAAGAACAGGCTGGCTCTAGTTGCCTCTGAATCCTTTCCAGCAAGAGAGGGTAGAGGTGCATTTTTTTAATGCTGTTTCTATAGCTCAGGCAACTCTGGGTTTCCTTTGGCAGGCTGCTCTGCCAGACAATATGAGCAGCAGGGCCCGTGCCCCTGAAAGGAATTCAGAACTCGGTGCACCTGCAGAGCTCACGTACTTTCACTTGGTGGGTGCTGCAGGTTTCTTAATGCAGCTTTACACTACCTGCTTTTTTATGGACTGGATGGAGTCCAGGAAAAAGCCAAAAATGTTCTTGCTTGTGTAATTTTCAGTTGAGATCAGCTGAATCTAATTCTCAAATGTGATGTTTTTCCTTCAGTTTGTGTAACTTAAACACTTGTTAGATGTCACGTGCCCTGGCAAAGCTAGAAAGGTTACCATTCAGTAGGATTTGGAACATGGATAGCCAAACTTATTTAAAATTGTGAAAAAATAATTTACAGTATTCCTTATCTTTTAAAGGCATCTCTTGCCTGCCTCTCCAAAGATAAAGACAGAGTTGCATTTTGATTAAATTATTTTCAAGCACCTTGATCTTTTGGAAACCTAGGACTCTTGGAGACCTGTTAGTAAGGCTCATAATGCACAAAGATACTGCTGCTGCCAAGGCACAGCATTAAGATTCTCAGTATACATATTCACATGCTTGATGTGTTTCCTGCCATATCCAATATAATTGAAAACACTTCTACAATTATCTAAAAGATCAAATTCTTCTCTCAGTGTATAAAGGTAAAATTCTGACTTCAACATTGCCTGAAATGGAGCTGAAAGAATCCTTATTGTGTTGTGTTACAGCCATGTCAGTGGTGAAAGCTGTCTGTTGAGTACAACACGTCCATGGGTTGCTGCTTATGCAGGAACTTTGTACTGTGGCTGCATGTTCCCTAATGAGATTAGGCAATCAATTCATATAATCTCTCATTTTGTTCATTGCTTTACTGCTGGTAAAAGGACATTTGTATAACTTACCTGCACAGAAAACCACATCCCTTTTGTTTGAGAGATGAGAATGATGACGGACTCTGAATTTCCATGTGTGGTTTTGGAGCAGCAGCTGGGTCTCGCCTCAATTAATACCCCCCAGCAACTTTGTTCCAGACTGTGTACTAATTTTTTATGAACAATAATGACTCTTATATCTCCACACAAGGCATCCAGCATTTCCTCACAATACAGTTTTTCTTTGAAGAGGAATTGCTAAACCTCAACAAAGCTGGGAAGTACTCTAGAGAACTGAACCACTACTAGAGTGATGCCAGCTGCCAGTGGAAAATCATTTGACTGAGAAACTTAAAGACAAGTACCAAGAAGATATAAAATCAAGACTAGAGAGGACTAAGGGGGAAAATAGTCCCTAGGAAGGAGAAGGGCAGGGATGGTAGAAATACAGGGGAAGAAATACCACATATTTTGGCTCAGCACCCAAATCCTCACCACCATCAACATCAAATCAGACAGATGAGTGGGAACCTGAATGTTCTCATGCAGACCTGATGTGCAGTGAGGAGAAGGGGAGCTCAGCTGTGCAATACCTTCATCACCTGCTAGTACTGGATACCACTGAGCTTACACAATCCTGCTTCAGACCCACCTCTCTCTTTAGGAACTGGAATGTTGTGCCCACTGCTGGCTCCCAAATGCTAGAATCTTGGACAGGAGCAGCTGGTGCCATTAAACTGATCAGAACAGAAGGTACCATTTTGCCTGTGCTTCATGGTGGTGTCAACAACAGATGCAAAACATTGCATGAAAACTTTTGCCTTCCTTGTCTGAAAGCACTCATTTCATGGGACAGTTCTTCAAGTGGAGAACATTTGCTGATACCATTTGTAATGGAAATAAACAGAGACTTTAACTCAGGCAATAGAAACCTCCAAAGGCCATTGTCTTAGCAAAAACTGATGCCATAGCTCAGGGATGAGGAACTCTGATTCTGCAGGCCAGATCTACCCCTCAGACCGTGCCTCACTGCCCTTTTTCCCAAGGGTTCCAAAGTCCTCTTAGATGTATATCTGTAGTATGACCAAAACATAGGGACAAGACCAGTGAATGTGGTCACACAACAGGGCTGTCACACCACAGGCATGTCCCACCACATGCAGGAACATATCTAAGAACACAACTGGATATATGACGAACAGCCAAAATACATTTGTTTCCCATTTCTAGCAGCAGATGGAGAGTCCAGTCCCTGACAGTTTGCAGGCAGGATAAGGAGGACATTGAATGGATTTGCAGGGGTTATTTTAAGCAACAAGACTATATCCTTTAAATCCAGTTGGTTGTGGTTTTATTCTTAAATTCATTTGTGAAACCCTGAATTTTTTAGGCTTTATGTCAGGGGAAGGCACAGTTCTGTTCATCTTTGCTGCCTTAGGCCAGTCCCTGGGCGGGGTGGTCACAGCTCTCCATACGACAGTATCTGTGTGCACTGTACAGATGCAACCACTGCATTATGCATTGTGGTTGTAGGTGTAATGAAATCCACCAAATGTGCTTAAGAACAATTGGTTTTAACATGCCTTAGTCTTTCTCATAAATAATCAAGGAAATACAAGGGACTCTTGCTTTCTCCAGGCTCTTGAACAAAATCCTAGTTAAAAAAGACTTGCTTTTCTGTTCATTGAGACACTGAGATTTGGCTGAAGGATCCTGGAGGCCTCATGAACAGAGAGAAAAGGAACCTATAAAATGATTTTTCTGAACAGGAGCCTCCTAAGCAGATTCTGGAGATAAATGTTGTTGCCAAATCTGTGAATTTAAAGCAGATTATTGGCTGCTTAGATTGAAGGTTTGCTGGGGTCAATTTTTATCTCAGACAGTTTTAATTAAGGTGTATCGAATTTCTCCAAGAGGCTAATTTCTTTATTTCCTATTTAGTGTACTATGGAGAGAACTTTTATTTCTTATTTTGGCCCAGAATTTATGTAGCTCTCTGGGCCTCTTGAGCGGGCCATTCAGAATTAGAAACATTAGGATTAGTGCTAGTAGGAAGTTATTAAAATTACAAATACAAAAAATACTAAGTCTAGGTGTTTATGTATTCACAAAAGAATAAGATGTTCTCAATTAATAACAAGTAAAGAATGTGTGATGTTCAGACTCAGTGACAGTCAGAACCAAACCAACAAGCAGAAGCAGTAGACAGCAATTTTCATGATTTAACGTTTTCATTTTTATGAAACGGAGAAACTAAGGATGGAAGCAGATAAAATGAGGTGCCTAAGCTATGCAGCACATCAGTGATGAAGCTGGGAATAGATTCCATCTACCCAACAACAACTTCCCAGGCTGCACATCTACCACAGTGCACAGCCCTAAAACAGCAGCAGGCATCTGTCCCGTGTCTGAGATCTGTTCAGAACTGCACCAGCTCACCAGAGCTCTCTTTCACTGCTCACTGCTCCAAGCTCAAGTGCCACAGCTCATGGGGTTTATGTTAGCTATTCAAAATAGGTAACACCTGTCCCCTGCTGGAATACAGCGCTCCCTGCCTCACTTCGGAGTGAGACCTAAGGCAGTGAACAAGGGAAACTGTGGTACTTTGTAGCAAATGCAGAAAACACAGGCACAGCTGTGGAGAGTACAAGGTGAGAGCCTCACATCCAGTGCCTCAAAACTGCCATTTTGCATTTTTACCATAACTTTTTTAACAGCTGAAGACCTCATGCCTTCTGAACTTCATCACTGAGTCAGACATATAGGGACAGCTTGGAGGAATAACTGAATATACTACAAAGCTCAGTACAGATATTATTAAGTCATAAAGTTCAACAGACCACAAGAGATAGGAGCTATCCATTAAAGGATCAGGAGCCCCAGCATCCCTGAAGACCCAGTTATCAAAAAAGGTATATGACTGGTTTGACTGACAGCATTTTTTTTAGTGGGTTGGAGTACCACAGCAGCCTCCTCTGGCAGAGGGTAACATCTCCATCCATTTAGTGCCAAGTGGCATCCACCCTGCTTCCAACCTTTTTATGCTGTACTCTGCATACAAAAGAATAGCCCGTGGAGACACTGCTGTCCCTTGTAACCGTGCCGTGTTTGCTCCCTGCAGGTGAGCGGCCGTTTGAATGCAGCTGGCAGGGCTGTAACAAGAAGTTCGCTCGCTCGGATGAGCTGGCCCGGCACTACCGCACTCACACCGGAGAGAAGAAGTTCAGCTGCCCGCTGTGCGAGAAGCGCTTCATGCGCAGCGACCACCTGACCAAGCACGCCCGGCGCCACGCCAACTTCCACCCCAGCATGCTGAAGAGGAGGAGCGGCGGCGGCTCCAGGACAGGCTCTGTCAGTGACTACAGCCGCTCGGACGCCTCCAGCCCCACCATCAGCCCCGCCAGCTCCCCGTAGACTACCTGCACTGGACGTCAGCACTTTGCCTCTAATGCCTAACGTGGAGTTTTGTTTGTGTTGCACACATTTAAAAAACTCTGTTGCTTCCCCTCCCTCAGTTCCCACCCTGTCTTTTTTAAAAATCAGTAAATAGCTGCCTCCCACTGCAATTTTTAGTCAGATTTTCTTTACCCAACCACGCAAGTGGCTATTCTAACCTCATGGACAGACAGACTTACATGTTACACTTAGTGACTCCTGCTGTCTCAATATTTCATATATTTTACAACCATTTATGGATCCTCTTCATTATTCTTTATAAGAAAATGAAAAAAATCTAAAAAAAGAAAAGGAAAAAAATCCGCTTAATTCACCTCAGGTGTCGAAGTAGTTTGTAAAACCGGATTGCACAATATAAGCATACATACACTTAAAAATCAACTGTGTTGGATTTGTGTCCCCCTTCTCCTTTCTCAGGGATGGATATTTATGTTACACAATAATTACAATGAAGACACACCCTAACCACGGCCTTACTCTGTAAATATAATTGCACTCAGAAGCTTTTTGTTAGGTTCTTTCACACACTGGGGAAAAAATAAAAAACAAGCAAACAGTACAGAAAGCAACCCAATACTGGAATGTAGTACCGGACTCTTCCACTGTTGGCTTTCCTCATTATACACCTGTGTTGGGGAGTGTCCAAACAGGAGTCATGTCTCTCTTCGAGCTGCCCTGTGCTTACTGTAGCAAGCTGACTTCTCACTTCATGCTGAAGATGCTCCAAAACCAACTTCCAATTGCAAAAATCTCTGTGAGGTTGATAAACTGGTTTGTTGGTTTGTTCCATGCTAGATAAAATTCTGAGAAAAAATTTTCAACAAGATGCCTTAAATGAGTCACCTAAATCACAAAGAAACAAATTTACACTGGGTAACATTTTATGGCAAGGTGGCCTGGAATCTCGGAGGCATTCTCTTGTCACTCTCTCCAAGTTGTTAAGCTGTCTGCACTGCCTGTTCAGTATGGGACCAATAGAATATTCAAATCAAACCACACTGACTTGAACAATTTCCTTTATTTCTTCTTCCTTTGCTTTGTTTGTTGTTTTTATTTTTAATGAACTACAGAAATAGCATTACTGAACCAATGCCCACCAAAACTGTTATCAAGGTACTTACCTACTGTACAGCTGTATCTTAGTAAGAAAAATTGGCTAAGACAGTTTCTGTGTTCTGTTGCGTCAAAATCGTGGCTGTTGATAAAAGGAAGTGAAAATCATAAGGTATCTTCTGACTGGAATAATAAAATGTGCATTTTTAAGTTTAAAAGAAGATGACATTATAGCTCAGCACTACTTCAAGTTTCTCAAAAATACACATACCAGCATAAAGCAAGGTGCTCTTATTTCTGAATAACTGCTTAATAACAGAAAGGGAATATTGGCTAGTTTTCAATAACTTTCAAATATTTAACACTAGGTAGAGCACAAGGAGGTAGATTTTTATGTTTTATATGGTAGAAAATACAGTAAAAGACCAGGAGCATAGTGATGTACTGAAAACCTCACTGGCAGCAAATATACTTTGCTTTGTTTGTCTGGGTCTGATGGTGCATATTATCAATTCAGGTCCTTTTGATTCTGGAATTTTGGGATGTTTGCTGTTTTTACTGTAGGGTATAAATGCAGTTAAGTGTAGCACGGTGAAAAGAAACTCTCTGCGCCAAACCTGTCATTTGGTATTAAGTGAATGCCTCCAGATTCCCCATGAACCTGTATCTTACTTGCTGCTTTGCATTGATCCAGTTTTGCAAGGTGTTATTGTACTGTATGTTAACTGTGAGAAGCTAATATAGTAGTTTCATAGGTACTTCCATAATATGCATTATTCCTAATACTACATGTTCTATTAGTTGTATAGATAGATACTCTAAGTATTTATCGATACAACTATAAATCTAAACAAGAGCAAATGTTTTAGTATTTTTTTTCATGTTCATTTGCTTGAGATTTCACCTCTGTTAATTTCCCTCTTAGAATTGGAAGTTGTGAGAGGCACAATTCTACTGTTTCATTTCACAGAAGATGAAAGAACATAGTAAGGGTTTTTTGCAAGATGACAAATAGAGTTAATGTGATGAGTTGCCCAACCTCTGGAGTTAGGGGAAAACCAGATCTGTTGACCTCAACAGATTTCCTCTTTTCTTTTTTTTTTTTTTTTAATCTCATGTACTGAGATGTACAATTTTAACAACTTGATAGAATTCAGGTAACAGGAATTCACATTCCAATAATTTCTGTGACTCCTAGAAGTGCTCTTGTGCTGTAGTTAGTAGAGAGGTATTTCAGATATCTAGCTCAAGGAATTCTACAGGTCAGCTGTGTCTTGTGCACATACTTCAAAACAAGTCAAACACATTTCTCATTAACATTACACCTTAAGAGAGGTATATGGAGGACAGGGATAACAGCCAAAATCAAAAGGAGCATGAAGTATTGACAAACATTATAGGCTTCATGTACCAAATTAATTTTGTTGTAAAATCACCTTTTCCAACAAGAGCATGATTTAGTCTTCAGGAAAGGAGGAACCACTCCAGTTAATTTATTTAGGACTTAATAATTCAGCATGAATCAGTTTATGCATTACAAACAAGTTGTTTTACTAGCCTGGAGAAGGAATATTTGCACCAGGTTTTATTAGTACTGAGACTATAGGATATAAAGGTTATGGGACTACCTGTTCTGAGGGACACAGGACTATGTAATCTTAAACTAAAACAGAACTAACATTTTACTCATATTCTTCATAGATATTACTATTAATTCTTTGAGCTTAAGCAGGAAAAAAATAAACTGGCTCAAAGTCAAATTTCCAGTTCAGTCAGCTCATTTAATGAGAACACCATGGGACTGTATATAGCCAACATAACGACACTTTCAGGACATACTCTGAAATTGGTTGTTAAAACTTTTTTTGTTTTTGTATCTTAGCTGTAAATACCTCAGCATGTATCAGGCTGACAGTCAAGTTACTGTGTTTTAAAATCCCAGACAGAGTTTCAAATATCTCCATTAAAAGTTTAATACATTATAGTTTTAGGATAAAATGATAAATTTCAAACCACTAGTATTTTCCAAAACTGAATGTGAACAAAAATATTCTTTTAATATTTTCATATGAAAAACGAGTGGTTGGGGTTTTCTAGCATCTGCTAAAAATGTCTGATGATCAGCAAGGTCATTAGACTCATTCTCATTATGGTTCCTCCTGAGTTTTGCAGATATGAGAAGTCAGAACAGCTCAAATTATGTTTTGAAATCTGTGTGCTTATCCAAACTAACCTCAGATTTTTACCCTTCTGTTGTTTCACCCAGCAGTGAAATCTGAAACAGTCTCCTGGCACAGCAACAAACATGTCACACTCAGGAAATACTGCTCTGGCAAGGTGCAGATTTCTCCATCTGGAGGAGTGTGCATCTCTCCTGCCTTCTCCTTTCCCCATGCAATCTGTTGAGGTGTTCTCACAAAATACAACATTGCCATAATGATTTTTTTTTTCATTTCAGATGATAGCAACAGCTTTATTATTATTAAGAAAGCCCTGAAAGTTTGTTCTTCTCCAGCCATGATTCTAACTTCTTCTCTAAGTGTTAAGCTGAACTGCCTTGCTATAGGAAATAGGTGCAAGTGAAAATCATCACCTTGCTACCAAGTGAAGCTAAAGATGCTCTTAGAAACTCATTCAGCCCTTCCATTAACCTCTCCCTGTGCAAAGGCCTAATGGCATCATGAATTCAGTTTTCATCCTGCTTCTTAGAAAGCAGTCCTGGTAAATTCCTGGCAGCTAGATTTTATGAGGATTTTTTTGTATCTGCAGATTAATTGTTCCTTGCTTTTATAACACATGCCTAGTATCTGTTTACATAACTGCAAAGGTATATATTTATGGCAAGTCATCAGAAGCCTCTGTTCGATGGTGACACCTAATTCCTGTCTGTATCCCACCCTCTTTACTGCATTAACCCTTGCAAGAAATTGTAGCTGTGAGAGCCTCTGTACACCTTTAACCCTCATTACCCTCCACCCAGACATTCAGCCCTCTCCTTGTCTCATGCAGCCAGGCATTAAAGGCTGTGTGAGGAGCTTTTCATTTCACAACTGCTTGTCTCCAGTGCTTTGTCATGAGTTACAGAATTTGTGCTTTGTGAAGTGCAGTGTTGTTTTTGCCTTTTCATTGCTGTTAGATTTACTAATTTCATCAGGTCATGCCTACAAACTAACTTGCAGGTGCTCTTTTACTCATTACACCATCTGTTTGTGCATTGGGTGCTAGCATCTAGTCTATGTCAGTGAATGGTATGATGAACATCTGTATTTGTAACTCTCGGGGATAAGAGCTATAGCCTTAGGCAGAAGAAAATATCCAAATTATACTTCTTTATCCCATAAGCCAAAATATAGAATGCAAAAGCCCATCCACTGGTATAGGTTTTTATAAATATATATATTTATATATATGGATTTATATAAGCATATGCACACACATATATATAAATAGATATATATGTGTATATTGTATAGTGTATGTGTGTATACATAAATACACAGCAGTGTGTCTATACTACACACTGACTAATGAAGGGATGTCTACAGAGCAAAAATAGGTATCCATTTCATTATAACTAGTGATGGGTCTGAACCAAATTCCTAGATCCAATGCCATTGCATTTGGAATTTTTGAACCTGTTGGAGATTTGTGGTTGAGTTTCATCTCTGGTTCTATGTGCATTTCCTTGTGTATTGTACATTTGGAGGACATGTGTGTGTGTGCACATGTGCTTTTCCAGCAGCACATGCCTGAGTGGGGGACAGGGGACACGTGTTCCGGGGAGTGTGCACGTGTTCACAGCTAAACTTACAGCTGTCAGTGTCATCCTCACTTGTACAGGTCTATCAGCAGCACATGAAAGCTTCCATGGCTCACTTTTCAACTCTTTAAATCACTACATTGAAGTATTACAGTTGTACAGTTACATGTTCATCTATTCTTGCTCTGCTGTAACTTTTTATGTATTTTGTATTGCATAGATTATATATTGTGATAATGTCCTATGCAACTATAAAAGGAAAAAATGAAAAAAGGAAGAAAATTAAGATCTGTAAAATATTGTCTTAACTTGTATGCATGGTTAGTGAGGTTTACATTTTCCAAAATAAAACTTATAACTATGAAATATTGGTTTTCTCTTTATTTCCTTCTCTATTTATCACCTAAATAGCATCAATTGTTAAGATTTCTGCTGTTCATTTGAGACTTGATATCTTGTTTGGTGTCTTTATTTAAATTTCACCCAGTGGTATTGTTTAAAATGGGATTTCTTTTAACATTTGAGAGAAAGTTTTTATGATGTTTGTTTTCTGTTCTGTGCTTTAACTGGTATTTTGTGGTTGCATAGTGAAATTCCTTTCTCAAAGGTGGTATATATTGCATTTTTTAAAAAAGATGGTTATGGGATTAATATTTGTGACCTAAAGTTCAGAGTCAGCCATCCTTTCTTTCAAAGCCCAGTTCTTTGCAAATGTCTGATATCACCTCTGCAAGTGACAGTAGGATGTCAAAACAGTAGCAATGTAATCTCTCAGTATCCTGAAATGTTCTTTCCTAATTTTAAAGATGAGAAAATTGAAGTACCAATCTGAGCCACTTTCTTAAAACCATAAGGCATACACAGACGTGAAGGAATGAATCTGAACTCTCTTGAGAATACAGGTTACACAACACTTCTAGGCACTGTTTGTTACAAAAGGCCCTAAACAGTAGCATTCCCAAAGTCTTCCTATAATGAAAGATCCACCTCGTGTTTGATAACAGAAGGGCAGCCAGAGATTGTTTCCTGAATTTGCTAGGAGGATGAAAAGGGAAACAATTCCCTCCAAAGGACTACGCCTTTTCAGCTTAAGTCTAGAGTTGCTTGAAACTGTAATGTAATGTGCCTCCCCACCCAGGCACCCACTCTGAAATGTGTATGTTAACACATCCTGTCCTGCTTCTCCTCTCCAGTTACTAAATGCAAGGAGTGTGCATCTCTCCCACCTGCTTTTTCTGTCTTGCAAGGGTTTCTGTCTTGCCTGTGACTCAGCATTTGCCATGAAATGTTCATAGACTTGGCAGTGGTCCAGCATTTCAGAAGAGAAGGAAGAACAATGCTAGAATTAGGGTGGGATTTTCTTATTTCCATTTACCTGTGTATAATTTCTGGCTTCAAAGTAATCCGTCTTAAGATTCATTGTGCTGGCTTTTCAAGGAACAACACTCATGGCATGCTTGGCTAGTTGACTGCAAGAGATTAAAGTGACATAAATATAAATATGCAGTCAATAGAAAGAGATAGGAAAGTGAGAGAAGATGAAGACTGAAATAAAAATGAGGTGAGGACAATGAGACAAGTGTTTGTAGTAGCTGACTAGAAAGCCTTGTACAGCACCAGAATACATGTGGGGCTTCCGACAGAATTTCAGAGCAAGCAAGCAAGGCAGCACCTCCCGAGATGGGCAGAACTGCAGCAGTTTTCCAAGAACAGCAGAGAAGGGAGCTAAGTCAAGCAATAATTGAAGCAGGCAAGCACGGGTGTTTAGCCAGCTACACTGCATTGCTGGCATAGCCAAGAGGATAAAGAGAAAGGGAGGAAGTATCTGAATAGATTTCTCAATGCATGCAGCAGAAAAAGGATGGAGTCTGGATGCCCAGATACGTGAGCAGCAAGAGGGGAAGAGAGAAGCATGACTGACCACAGGCTTCGGGGTAGATTTGTGCTTTCAGCAACTCAGAGAACAAGATTATGGTAAACAAGTCATCAAAAAAAACAAGATAAGAAAAGAGACAGAGAAAACCTGAGGGGTGTTATAGGCAAGAGCAGGCCCCAGAGGTCTGCTAACAAAACCAAACCACTGAGCTTAGTCATGGCTCTACCTCACCAAGAGAAAACAGCCCGAGAGCACAATTGCTACCTCATCATAATTGTAAATAAAGGATCAACCTGTCCCACCTGGTTGGCAGTGGCAGGAGTTAGATTTAATCTTTGGCTCCTGCTGGCTGAAACAAATATTCAATCTAAAAGGAGAGGTTGGCACCAGGGGCTGGACTAAGGGAGGCTCCAGGATGCTGTTGCTGCCAGGTTTCTGCTGAGCTGATGTTTCTTCTCTGCATCACTGGATGATTGTGCCTGGCTGAGCACAGCACAGCAGGTCTGGGCCTGCAGCACTAGGACCCATAGGGAATACTCCAAAGGGTCCCAAAGGTTTCTAGAGCCCAAGGCATACCAGGTGGGACTGGAACATCTCCCAGAGGGAAGGTGTGGTATTGCCAAGTTGGTGGATATAAGGACTCCATTGAGAAAAGGGGCCCAGCTGAAGGACATGAGAGATGGTGCTGGTTAGAGACTTTCATATGTGGGGCAGCACAGGAAGAGGGATGAGATGAGCCAATGTGAGGAACAGGTGACAGGTGCAATAAATGGGGAAGGTAAGTATAGAAAAATGAGAAAGGGGCAGAGGCTAGGGAAGTTTGATGTAATTTTCTAGAGATGAAAGGCCTAAGGTACAAAATCCTAAGAGGGTTCTAAAGAAAGAAGTAAAGTAGCAATTCCAGCAGACAGAAGGTGAGGCATGTCAGTGGGTGATAAACAGGGCTGTGTGTCTTTAAGAGACTAATGTTTGTGTTTTCCCATGCTCTCCTATTGTGGAATTAACTTTCTGAGTCACTTCTCTGATCCTGGAGACAAACTGAACAGATACAAAACATAACAAAACACAATAGCAACGGGAAGAGAGTAATTCCTCCCTCCCCCTTCCACCACACACACATTTTATGTCAGTGATCTGAATGCACTCAAAGCCTCAGAGTGAAAGAGAAGGAAGGTAGAGACTGACAGTGTTTTTTGGTACACACTCTTTGAATCAAGCTCACCTTCTCCACCACTGCATGAACAGTTAAAACACGAAAGGCACACTTCCCCAGTCTGTTACTTTTAAATGGTATCCAGCCTCTTTTGTCAAAGTCTTAGCTTTCAGATTTTGCACAGACAGTGAACTGCAACAGGAATTTACTAGCTTTTTTTAAACTTCAAAGCTTTGCACTTCAAAGACCCTGCATTTTTTTTTCAAGCCTCATGCCCCACCCTTTGCAAAAAAAGATGTCAGTTCGGGACTCTCAAAATGCCACACTTGGAAGCTCAGATATGTCTAAGAATCAACATCACAGCTACCATCTGCCCAGAGGGGAGTAGTGAGATGGGCACACCCACAAGTGGCTGGCCCCAAACCCAGGCTGTATCACGACTTCCTACACCAAAACACAGAATCACCACTCCTCAGGGCCGGGTTTGGGAACCAACTCAAACCCTTTGAAATCAAGGCCCCATGAAGTTGCAAGGCCTTGCAGGTTCAGTTTAACTCCCAAGTCTTTTGTTGACTTTGGAAGTCGTAAAACAAATCCCAAGATTTCCCTCTCTGGGGCTGCTGTACAAACTGCATTTGCAGCTGCTGGGAGGAACAGGATGACTTGACAGGAAGAAGAAAGTTTTGTTCAGGAATGCCGTCCCTCCTCTGCTGCCAGCTGACAGGGCCAGCCAAGGGAGACACCCGTGCTCCCAGGCACAGCAGCTTGGCAGATCCCTCAAAAGAAATGACCTACATGCACCTTCCCCCCTGCCTGAGAGGAACTGCTCTCAGGTGCAGAGGGTTTGAAGGCAGCCACACACTCCCCAGCTTTTGTAACCTCCCCAGAAGACTGGGTAGGGGATGGCTTCCCCTTAACCTGCCCTTGCAGGCAGCTGTACTGATTAACTGGGTGAGCAAATAAGAGCCAAGCCTGGAAACAGGAACCTGGTGCAGGGTGGGTCTGCACAAACAAGACTGGGTGAATAAATCAGGTCTGGCTGTTGGCTTCCCTGCAAGAAACCTTTCATTAAGGCTCCACTGGATGTTTTTGGACCCCAGCTGTCTATTTTTAGGAGGGATAATTAATGCTGAAGGAAATAAGGAAAAAAAAAATCAAGTTTTAAGTCCAGGAATGGAAAATTTGTTATTCTCCACAAAATCACTATGATTAAGGAGATCTAAAACGGAAGGGTTGTATTTCAGGAGTAAAAATATGCTACAAGTTGCTGTAAAAATTGCATATTATGTGGTATATGCTAGAGAGGGGAAGTTTTTCAAGGAGACAGCACTTCACCACTTAACTGCTATTAAATAGGAGTAAAGGCACAGCTGAATGGCCAGATTCAAATCACAGCTGTGCTGTGGCTGTGTTTTTGGCTAGGTCTGTTCTGTGCTCAGGCTCCCTCTTCTCTGCGTGTTGTGATCTGGCTTTGGGAGGCCCAGCTGGGACCTGAGAAAATGCCCAGGCCTGTACATGAAGTAACACAGTGTAAGAAAAATCACAGCCAAGCTATGCAGCACCCCCACCAGGTCCTTCAAATTATCTGCCTGAAGTACAGGGCAACTCTAAGGCCAGAAAAGTGGCTTTATGAACTGAGATAGGAGATTGTTGGGGAAAAAACCCACCCTATTGGTTACAGGAGCTGAAGTATGATGGACAACGTGTGCAATGCTTTCAAAATCCTGCTGTTTTACTGATGCCAATGGTTTATATTCACATCCCTCTGCTGACATAGGCTTCTACCAGTGTTCATGTTACCATAGAAGACAAAAGGTTTTCCTTGGTCATCTTCTGTTTGTGTGCTCACATCCCACTGCACTCCAAACAGCAGCTGCTTCCCAGCAGGGCCTCCCTGCCTGCCTGCCTGCTCAGCCTCTTCTGCACAGCGCCTTGCAACCAACACACTCAGGGATGGCATCCTTGCCCTCCTCCAAGGGAAAAATGTGGCTCTCTACCATCCAATTGCAATCTACATGCACTGCTACATACACTAATCTTTATATTGTAGGGGTCACCTCAGTCTGGGCTGAGCACAGCTTGTAAATTCCTGACAGCCCAGGGAACATTGGTGTGAGACACCTGACACAAGTGAACAAGTCAAGGGGCAGCAGTCAGGATCTAAAGCTGTACCTTCCTTTCAGGTGCCTCTAAAAAGATTTGGGGAGTATCAGGCAAAAATTATCTTTTTAACTTAGAACTGCCATTTCCTATAAGCATCTAGGAAGGCCTGTTGCTAGGAAAATCCCTGGGAATTATTCAGTACTATTCCTAATTATACCTTTCCTGCCTGATGAACATTTGCCCTCATGTCTCCAGTTACAGAAAACCTCTTTGCAAACATGCTGGATGAGGTTCTGTTTATTTTTGAGCTCAGGGAGGTAAATGTCATTTCCCACAAATAGACAGAACAATTGAAAGAATGAGGACATACTACAGAGTATCTTTTCTAATGAACAATATTTCTAATTTTAAAAAGGTTTGCACATGTGACAGGGTAATGAGCATTTCAGCTACTTGGTGCTATCTGCATTTTGATAAGATGCACTGTACGGTAAATGTGATGCTGCTGCATTTATATTTTGTATTTGCTTTCAATTATTTTTGATAATAAAATATGACAGCAGTATTGTCCACAAACTTTAGAAGCCCAGATTTGTGAGATGTTTCTGCTATAGCTAATGAGCTCCTGGCTTCTCTGATAATTTCCTCAAAAAACAAGAGTCACTGTGAAGAACAGAAGCCAAAGGCAAAGCAGAGTGGCTGCAGTACAGATTTTATCAGTTATGGAGATACACAGCCTGTCATGACTGCAGATCTAAGGCAGAGGCACTTCAAACACCTCACAGGCCACCAGACAGCAACAGATTGAACTGGGAAATGAGCTTGGTGTGTTCATCCAGCCCTCGGGCGACAATGAGCAAACAGCAGCCACTACCCTCCACATCTGTGGATACCATGCAGGGACACTGACAGAGCTGACACCAACATGGGTGTTTTCCTCCAGAGCTGCATTCTGCTCCTCAGAAAAGACCTGGATGCTGTAGCAGAAACAGTGCTGCCTGTGAGCACAGCCCTGCCTAAAAACCATCTTCCTTCTTGCATGTGTCCTGCTCTCTCAACCCCCAAGTTCTTTAGTTCTAATGGCAGATTTATAACACACTTGGTAACACATTAGCCAGCCTTCTGGAAAGTGTTTGTTACGGTATTCAAACCCAGCTAGCACCCAAAAATTCTGGAAAATTATCAGAACAAGTAATGGCTCAGCTTGGTTTTTTTTACTTACTGATAAAAATGTATTAATTGCTGGGTCCTTCACTAGCCATTGCCACTTGCTCCACCACCTTCCTCCTCAAATGATCCAAGTTTTTAATCATAACTGGCAGATGAGGTCTAGGGTCTAATGTCACATTTCAAAGAAACTTGACTATACCATGACTTACAGGCTGTTGAATGTTGTGGAAGAGGAGTGGATGCTTGCATGTGCCATCCTTTCATTCCAGTCTCTCCAACAGTTTTCATCCTTTACAGGTATCCTGAAGATGAGTTCCTGTAGAATGAAGAAAGTCAATTCAGTGTCGTTCTGCACAGCACTGAGACATCTGGCTTTTTTGCTCAGATGGTTCTGTGACCTCCTTGAGTGAACACAGTGAGTTAACATTTTTCTGTGCAGAAAGACAGCATTTTGCAAGCATAAAATGGGGCACAACAGAGGGAGGGTAGGAATCCTGCAGGAATTTCTCCAGCTCAAGGAGCTCAGGTAACTGCCTTGCCTTTGCTTCATCAAACAGATTTCTCTTAAGCTGCAAATAGCTAAACATTTGGGCAAATACTATGGTTACAGGAATAATAATAATATTTTTGCTCTTCTTTTTCTTTTTTTTTTTTTTGTCTTAGATTCACAGAGCTTTGTGAGTTTTGATTAGCTGTTTAGCAGTCCCTTATTATCAGGTGCCAGTGTAGCCCTTTAAGTGCTTCTCCTTGGAGAGGCCTTCATCACCACTCTTAGGAGGCACATGGCTGGCATGTCAGCCACAGCTCCTACTTCCATTTCAGGATCCTTCTGCTCCTTTAAGCTCTTCACTCAAGCTACCCTTGGCCTTTTTCCTTCCATTATTGCCCTCAAGGGGCAGCCCCTGATGTGGGTAACTGTGACACAGATACTTTTCAATGGTGCAATTCCATTGCCACCATTTCTGAGGTGCAATGGAATTAGGTAAGAGAGAATCCCTACAACAGGCAAGAGAAACAAAATCTTTCCCACAGGACTTGTACTTGCTCTTGATCTGAGGTTTATAGCAATGTCAGGCTGCTTGAACTACTTTGGCTTTGTGTCCTCTGAGGTAACAGTATTAAGAGCTTGATTTCAGCAAGGTATCCAAGCTAGGTGGAGTTTTGGGAAGGGACTCAATTTGTTATTTAAATGCACTTTATGGCAGCAGTGCACAAGGTTGTGCTGAGCCAACTGCCCCCTAGGTTTGCAGCAGCCCCTTGTCCTTTGCTTCTTCCCTGGGCTTTGGGGTCTGCCCAGCATCACCCTGAGAGTGCATGCAGAGAGCAAAGAATTCAAGCAAACAGGTACTTTAGAAATAAGTTAATTTTATTGAATAGGCATTGTAGCTTCTCTCAGATTCAAATAATGGAGAAGCCAATTCACACAGATTACAGAGCTATCAGTTACTTTGAGTAATCTTTCATAAAAGAAAGAAATTAAATACAGTTCTGCTATAAAAAGTGCGACAGTTATAACTGGAAGTTTTTCAAAACAAAAGCAAGTTTTACTACCTATTGCAAAAATTGGTTTAGTGCTTTAATACTTTACAAAGTAACAATCCAACTGCTAAAAACAGCTCTTACACATCATCTTTGTCAAAGTATGGATCAGATTAAAAATGACATTTAATTTGAATGAAAACTGTATGTAGAAAAGGTTCTCTAGAACTCACATTTTTCACAACAAGAAATATTCCTTATTCTTTAATGTTAATTAATGTTCCTGTTTCTTTTGAACAGTGGATTTAAGCAATATGGCAGTAAGCTTAAAAATGATCAACTGTTTTCTTTTGCAGACAAAGGCAACTGCAACCAATTGTGTTTTGAAATTATAAATAGGGAGGGGAAATGGGAAAAGATAAATTCATTGCTTTTTGCATGAAAATGATCAAACAAGAAATCTGAAAAGTAATTTCAGCTTTAAATAAATTTCTGTAGTTTCTACTACACAGTTTATTGAAAGCCTAAATCAATATTTGCCAGAAGAGTATGAACTTATAGAAGGCAACAAGAAACTCAGATTCTGAAAAATTAGAAGAGTGGTAAGACTACAAAGAAGTTGAATTCTCAGCCAACCAAAATCAATGAGACTTACTTTATTCCTTATTAACACTTTCTTAAGCCCCAGCGAGAGCCAACTACTTTCTTTGAAATAGACTTCAAGTACAAATGCATTTATTGTACATTTCTGTGGGTTAAAAATGCTGAGTTTACCAGGTTATTAGATAGAGTCAGATTACCAGTCCTCACATTTTAAACTTCATATAATTAGCTTTGGTTATAATTGAACAGAGACTCTCAGTTAATGAGTAAATAAACTTCTCTAAGCCAAGGGTGTGACATCTGTTACTTTAATTCTTGTTTGGGAGACAAGCCACTCTGTATGCAACCTGAACTGAGAAAGCCAAATCATCTTTATTGGAAAATCTATCACAGGCTTTAAGGACAAAGAGCTTTAGAATTTGTCTAAGAAAGTAGAAGATAAAAAAACCTGGTTAGCAATAGGAAAAAAGATGTACAAACAATTAGGGGGGGCATATTATACAATAGCAACAGTAGAGTTATGATGAATTCACTGCATATACCTTTTGTAACTGATTCTTCAGACTGTCCTTCAAGCTTTGCCCATGTCTGAGAGGCATTGGGTTTTAACAACACAAAGTGTACCAAATGGCAGAAGTGCATGTAAACAGCAGTGATACTTTCAATGGTTCAACTTTTTCCATACGAAAATGTTAGTCACAAGAATCAATGAGGAAGAACAAGGCCTCCCAAGGAGAACAGAGTCTTTCAACCCCACAAGAGACAACTTCAAGACATTATGAAAAGCTCATAAAAATATTTTATAACTTAAAATTGAATGCAAAGTAAAACTCAAGATGGATTCTGAAAACAAAACAAGAGCTCTATGGAGATTTTAAAAACTGCTTCCTAGCTGAATCATGCTAAGCCTGCCACATTACAAATACAGGAGTCAGAGACTAAGAGCAATGGGCTTGGAAAAGACACAGAAGTAATTGCTCCTCCCCAGGAAAGAGCACAAACCTAATCTCAGTCATTGGGATGGAGTTTTGTACAAAGCTGTCAAAGCTGGCCTAGAACACCATGGCTGGGAACTCGCAGCTGTTTAGGTCTATGTGGCTAATTTCATCCATTATTTAGTCTAGGCCTAAATCCTGTTTGTTCTCCCTGGTCATGGTGAGTGGGCAGAGTTGGGCACCACGTGCATGCAGAGCTCTCTGGTGGCTCAGAGAGAAAAGCATTTCTGTACGGTACACACACTGGGCATTGTACAAAGACTGTATTTACAGTACTGGAATCTGGAGCAAATAAACAATAAAACCATCACTTTGTTTCTGTTAGTATTAAAAGTGCACACAATTTGCAAAGTTGAGAGATGAGAGCGCTCCTGTCGCGCCCACATGGCTGTGTTTCAATTCATACCTGATTGCAAAGCCCATTGGAAGGAGATGAGGGGCATTCTCTGAGCCTGAGATGTCACATTCTGCTGCTGCATCTCCTGCACATTTTAACCAAAAGCATGGGGAAGAGGCTTTTTGTTACTCCAACTTGGAAGCAATGGCAACAAGGCAGTGCTCCATCTTTACTACAAAGATACTGTTCAGACACCACGGGCCAGACTGAACTGCACCTGTGTTAAAGGCAAGAACCATCAATGCTGTGTTGGCTATGGCAGTCGTGGCTCTCAGGCTCCTGACATGCTGTCAGGCTTCACCAGGCAAAGGTTCTGTCCCAAGGGGGTGTAATTTTCCTCTGTGGCAAAGCAATTACATGGAATTTACCTATAAAGGTGGCTTTTGCCTCTCAGCAGGGGAAGTGTAACTCTTTTCATGTTTATGTAGATTCCACACGTGAAAGAAGGAAGAACTGGATCATTAACATACAAGTTTAGTCTGTAAACTTCCCCTCCTTTTTTCTAAAGAAATGGTGTTTGAAAGGGGCAAAATGGAAATGAAATACACAATGCACATGGGAGTTAGGCACTGTTTAGTTCCAACATTGGATCATATTTTTGCAATCTCAGATGATTCTGCCAGTAGAATTTGCCTTAAGAAGGGAAGAGAACTTCCTTTCCTTGCTTCTTCCCCAAGAGCAAACCTCTGCAACAATGTAAGAGGCTCCATTAGCTGCAGAGATGAACGGCAAAAACGTTTCTCTGTTTTCCCAGAATACAGGAAGATCTACAAAACACACAGTCTTGACAGGAAATAGGTTTTGATACATCTTAACTATTTTCCCCCATTTTAGTATTTTGGTGCCCTGGTTACTTCACTAGCTATGATAATTTCTGTTTTTTACTCCATCTCCTCTTTTGACTAAGGTTTCCTGACACACTAACACTCATCAACCAATCACAACTTTTTAAAGCAAATTTTCTGTTAAGATGACAGGGTATTCAGATGAATATGTCTAGAGACACACAGACAACTGCAGGCTTGAGTGTTTTACAGTCATGGTTAAATGAGGAAGTAGGACAGAGGCTGCATCCAGTTAAGTGACTCTCAGTCCCCAGAGAGTCGTAATTTTAAGGCTGTTTGGAACACGGTGGCTTTTACCCACATGGCCTGTTCCACAGTGCAAATGTGCATCAGCCATTTCAATTCTCTTGGTACAGTACAGGCATTCAGGTAATGGGAGATAAACCATCAGAAAACAGCGATCAGAACAGAGTATTCACTTGAGAAGAATAATCCAACCAGACAAATAACAGGATCACAATACCTAAGGATAAAATAAGGTCTTATTTCCCCACCCCAATAGTGGAATACAAGAGCCCCATTAAGAATGCGACAGTTAAACAATTCTATGGTGTTTTGGTACAAGGCAAGTCTCTCCATAGTCAAACAATCATTAATGAATAACCCCAATTGTTTGTTCCCACATGGAAGATCACTAAAGCTAAAATGTAAATTCCATTGACTGAAAATACTTGTAAGAGTGTTAATAAGGAAAAGACCTGAATATGTGTTGGAGTAACACTCAACTGATTTTCTGGAACCAAGAGGGAGCTTTTCTTCCCACAGAAACGGATGCTCAGTACCCCTTAAAACCAGTCTATCGATCAGGAGAAACCCAGATGCATGATCATCAGGCATCCAGATTTGAAAATTTTGGTTGCAGTAAATGCCTTAATAGTAATTCTTAAACAAACAAACTAAACCACAAAAGTTAGGGAATTTTAAGAACTACACAGACTTCTAATTTAACATATGCATTAGTTTGTGATTTTTGTTTTTGTACAGTTCATCAGTAATTGATATGTACAGTACAAAGAACTATGAAGAAATAAAGTCTGAACACTTCAATCTGCAAGAAGCTAATGCATATTTGATACATATTAAGAGGATGTATCTGCCAATTAGGGATGACATTTCTATGATCTAGAATGATTTTTTCCTCCAGATGCTAAATGATTGCATGGGTTATCATGGGTTATTCAGTCTTGATTTTCATTCTGAAGGAATAAATAGCTGATTCTCTTTTTTTTTTTTAAAAAAAAAGGCAAAGGAATCCTGCTCCAATGGGTTCAGGGTGTATTATGAAAGTCCCAAGTCAATCAATATCTGTGCAGAAATGTTTCATTTGGTAAGGAAATTTTCCAGATGCATGTTTATTCAGAAGCTGCTTATAAAAGTGGCTATTGGTAAGGACTGGAAAAGAAGAATTAAATAGAGAGGAACACTGTTGTACCAAAATATATAAAGAAAAATTTAAAGCTTTTCAATTGAAAAAAAAATCTGTATATTCAACTCACATTAGATACAGATGTGCACAACAGACAGAGCAGTTAGAAACAAGTACATTTACAAAGCTTTCTTTTCATGGTTAATTTCTACCAGCATTTCTGAAAGTAACCTACTAAAATGATGACCCTGTTTATAATAAAGGCGCAAAATATTGCTCTGTAGCATATTTTGAAAATAATATAAAAATAATTTCTATATTACAATTTAAACTTGGCTTGTAAAATTCCAACATAATACAGCCTTAAGTCTACAAATAGAACATACAAACACCTTTGTGTTGTTTTCCTCTCATTTTTAACAATATAATATTTTAGTCATATACACTGGAAATCCATGTGCAAATTAAAATAGATATTAGTGTCTGTTGTTGAAATAATTTCATTTCTATGCTAGTTAGGTGATCCTCCGCATAAGCTGCCATTCCCTAAAGCAAATACTCTCCAAATACACTGACAGAGACTTAAAATACACTAAGCTGAAAAGCCATCTACAATCAGCATCAGTTATTTTGCTTCTCTGGACTTATGTTTATCTGAGATCATTGTGGTTTCTATCAACACATGGGTTTTCACCTGTGCAAAACACTCACAGTGTTATGAAGACCTTAGTGCCTTACTAAGCTTGTACTTTACTTCCGTGCCCAGTTTGCAATATTTTGCACGTCAATGAAGTACTTGATTTAATCCCCACCCCTAATGGGATTCTGTCCACACCCTGCAGAAGAAGCAAATGTAGCCCAAAGAGGCCTAAGGCTTCTCTTTACTCCTCAGGCAGAATTCTCACCCACTGTCTCCTTGGCAGAGTAACAGTAAGAGCCTGTGGGGAACAGACACTGCCAAAGGCTCAGGCCTGGATCAAACCCTTTGTTCTTTACCACTTGCTGAATTTCTGAGGATAAGCAGCCTCTTTGCTGTCAGGGAGACCGTTCACGTTGGTGAAGGTGAGCACCAGTGCAGCTGTTTGAGAGCCGGGGAGGTGGAGGGCAGTGTTGTGTCAGCCCTGTGCTCTGCAGGGTTTGAGATCCACGCCTTCATCACCCCGGCAGACGCCCCTGTGAGGAGGGGCCGGGCAGGCACTGCAGCTGGGTGTGACACCTGTGCAGTGCCCTCAGAGCTCCCTGGGCCACTGCTCACACCTCACCTCACTCCACAAACACCACTGCGGGCTCCGCTTGGCCTCCTTAGACTTCTCAGGGTGCAAGCACACTAAACTTTTCAAGTACAGCATCTTTCTTTTACTGATGCTCCTCATGTTACCTTTGATTTAGGAAGAAGCAACTAATTGCTAAAGAAAGCTGGGACAATATTGCCATTGCAATATAGAACAAAAGGTTCACCAATTGTTTTAAAATCCAAAATCTGAAGTTACTTTTGATAATCTACAAAACCTTCTTCTGCATGAGCTGTTTGTTAGCCATATGCTATAACTGACACCCACCTCTAAAAACATATTTGTAAACTCTAACAGTGGTTTATTAACTCTATATAAATAATTTTAAATGAAACTTTAATATAAAGCATGACTGAAACCCATTATGTATCACAGGTAACCTCTGTTACAAAAAGACCTTTGCATCAGAGTTTAGAACAAAGTAAAAAAAAATTGCATAATAGGTTTAAGCCTTTTTTAAATTAGAAAAATTGCACATTGACACTAAAAGAATTCCAGCTTCCTCCAACCAAATATCTCCTGGTGATTTTGGATGCATCCTGGGAACATGTAGCCTACCCAGTATTTACTCTGTACTTCTGAAATCTCGACTACAGTGACAAATGTTGAATCACAGTCAAGAAGAGATGGGAGAAAATACACATACAAATTCAAAAATACGTATGTGCATTGCAGCCACTCGGGCTAACAGAAGGAATGAGCAGGGTCCCTCCAAAGCAAAGCTGATTCTTCCACATCTGGGACTCTGTGGGAATTCTACAGCTCAGGAGGGTGTAGAGCACATCAGGCACAGGGCTGGCTGGCCTGTGGGCTGCAAACACTTCCACTTGTCAGGAAAAATAACCCAAAAGAGCACTCAGAGGTTAGCACACAGTACAACAGAAAAACACATACCAAGGTAATCATTTCTAGCATGGAGCTAAGGAATGACACAATGTCTTTCAGAGCTGCTGAATGCAACTCATGAGCAGTTGGGAAGTCTCTCTAAAAAAATAGGTAGAAAATTTTCTTCTATAGCTACAGTCTTCTTTTAATGGAGCAACACTTCTTCAGGAGGGGGCACAGTTTCTGCATGTTTGGTCTGTTTAATGACAGCTATGGCACAGCTGCCACAAATAGCCCAGAAACAGAATGTTTAAAGAGAATTCAAAAAGAAAACAGCAATTAGAAAATCATTGAAAGATATCCCAACAAAAATATTCTAAGGAAATAGGCACAACTAAAAAGGGTTCTGTCAGTATTTCATACAACAGGTATTTTAAAGTGAGCAATCCTGTAGAGGTAAATACTTATGGAAATATCTGAGTGTCCTGAGGATGATAATGAACACTTGGGTTTGGTAACCTAGACAGACAAGACCAATGAATTTTTCAAAATAATCTAATGCACAAGTAGAATAATTCAGAACAGAGTAATTTACCTAAACGTTGACCAGTTGTAAATCTCTTTCTTTTATGAAAAGATCTTAAAACATACTATAGGAACAAATCCTATGAAAATGGGAAACAGCAAAATCTCATGGTAATTGCTTGCTTTTTACATATGTACTGCTTTTTTCCTCATTTGGAAAGTATGTAACACTTAAATACATGGGCTGGTGTGGTTTGCTGCTAATGTAGTATTTCCGAAGCACAACTTTACACAGAAACAGAGTATCACACACTACTGCTACTCTAATGCCCTAAGAATTCTTAAATATTTCTGTTTTATCCTGCCAGTTTTCTCAGTCTCAGCAGCAAATACAATCAAGTATAATATTTAATTTAACATGGTCTGGCTTGTTTTAGCCTAATTTGCAATCCCAGTTTTCTTTGACAATTAGAACTTAAATGTCATAATCACAACAGCAAAGCAAAACAGGACACTGCTTTCCAGTGTATGCAACAGGAGACACGGGATTTGGAAGGTGCTTACCTGGAGGACAGAAGTCACACAGATCTTTAACAAATACCAACATTTCCCTTTCATGAAGGAATGCAAGTTCAGTAAGATTCAGTGTATGCTCAGTACACGGCAAGGAATATGAAGTACAGGTCTGGATTCATGGAACAGCTAACACGGCAAAGACCCTAACTTTTTATAGAAGTGACCAAGGGACTTATTTTGAAACCTCTCATTCAGCGGAAAACCTAAAAATATGGTCAATTTTAAGTATGTGCTCAGTTCTACCAATTTGGGACACTGGAAAAAGCTCACGTGCTTTTTCTGAAAGCCAGGACACAGCAGCAGAAGTTTGTGCATCTTGTTTCACAGGGGACCTCAGGCTTGGTTTCAGGGTTAATTAGGATTCACTGTATGCAACGGTGCCACCCATGTCAAGAATTAAAATTGGACTACAGCAGGAAAATAATCAGAAACCAAGACTCTTTGGCAAAGAATCTTTCCTGTGTGGGCCTGTTATTCCCTAATGAGGAAGGCAGAACTCCTGCACCTTGAGGTGGCAGTCAGCAGCTCTGAAGGCAGTACTTCACCTGTTATGCAAGATTTGCTCTTAAAATGAGCCACTGCTGACAAGGGTAACACCACCAAAGAGCTCCTGTTACTGCGCTCTGCCAGCTGATGGTGGAGGGGAGCAAACCCAGTCCTGTATCCCAGAAAACTTCCTCCTGTCATCCATCTACTTCAACAGTATCTGCAGTGTCTGCTTTGCAGAAGGGTTTCTGTGAGCAAAGTTTTATTTTCCAAAGTATTGCAAACACTTAGGTAAATATTTGGATCTCAGACTTGTGCAAAATCTGTGCTGGGAGCTGCCATTCCTGCTGGAGGCATTTTACAGCCATCTGGGAGCCTCCCAGGGAGGGGATGACTCACTCCAGGAGAAGACTTGAAAAGAGGTGGAGCCAAGAGCCTTCAAGAAAGGCTCAAGTAGTTACATTTGCAATAATTATCACTCAATAATGTTCATAATGAATAAGTAAATAATGATTAGGTTTGTGCACTAACTAAGAGAATACCTTGATGCAGGACATTGGTTTTGGCAAGCAGTTTGAGTCTAAAATGATCCTCAATTTCCTAGCTGGTCATCAAATTTTCCAGATCTAGTAATATTTTTATATTTTAATTTTATTGTAATATTTCTTTGCATTTTAACATCAACAAAAATACTTCTGAAATTCAGGTGTGTAAAACTATACTGTGTGGGGGGCTTGGGGACACAGAGTCATACTGAATTTTCTTATAAACCCTGTTTAAAAACCCAGTGCAAGTAAAGGTGTCTCAAATCTACTTTTTCTTTTTAAATGAAAATTTAGAAATAATTGGTAGGAAATTAAAATTAGGACAAGCTACAGCCCTCATGAATTCAGACCTTTCACTCCCATTTTTCCAGAATCATTCAATTCCAGACTGAAATATACAAATGTTAGTAGCAATGCAATATGCTGCCATGTCAAAAATGTGCAGTATGCAAAATCACTACCCTCCTGAAAAAAAAGGCTATGAAAAATTTAGGTTTTACTGAGGAAAAAATACTCTCAATAACAGCCATATAATTTCAAATGTCTGCAAGGCAGATACTACCCTACTACAACACCACATCTTCACTAGTATGACTTTCCCCTATCATTCTACTACCTGAGTGATGTCAGTGTAAATTCAGGCACCATTAGTAAATTTTTGACCAAACATATACACAGCACTGACAAAGGAGTAAACAACCCTTCAGCTTACCAGTACATGTAAAAAAGACACTGACAAAATGGAAAACAATACTTTTTTTTATGACAGCTTATTCCTATTACTTCCTCATTGCCCTGGAAAAGCGAAGAGCTAGACACTATTTACTCATCAATCCTTTATTCTTTTTTTAAGGATTCCTTTTACTGCAATCCAACACTGTTTACTTTGTAAGTAAGAAAATGGTAAAACTAAGTAGTCATGGAAGAATCCTCAATGCCTGTGTCCCTTGCTGTCCCTCTCCCTGCGCTTTAACTCCTCTTTGTAGCAGTAGGAACAGTAATTTTCAGTCTCAGGACGACCATAAAAGGAACAGTTCTCCTTCTTACAGCGGTTCTGCTGGATGGAATATATTGGGCAAACTGTGCTTCTGCCTTGGTTTTTGTCATTGCTCAGCCAGCTCTGAGGAGCGTCCTCGTCGGCGTACTCCAGGCAGTCCCTGACGTCGCCGGTGTCGAAGCCGTTGGTGTAGGTCTGGGACTTGTGCTCGGCCGGCCGGGCGAAGCTCAGCGACTCCACCGTGTTCACCGTGCGCATCCCGGGGAGCCGCGCGGGGCTGTAGCTCTGCGAGGACAGCGACCTGTTCTGCTGGGGGTAGGTGGCACAGCTCTTCAGGGTGCCAACCATTGGCTTGTAGGTATCGTCCTGGAAGCTCGATGGCTTGGAGTTGACGTCATGCAAATGGATGACACTCTGCCTTTGGACGGGGGGGGTATGGCTATAGTGGGCGGACACCGGGATGGGGCCGCTTCTCTTGGCACCGTTGCTGGGTGAAGAAAAGGACCCGGGGGTGGGACTAGTGCGGTCTTTAAACTTTAAAACCAGTTGAGTTGTATGGCTTTGAGGCAAGACGGGTGATGCCCTATCCTGAGGAGATGGTTCTAATTTTTCTTTTGAAAACGCTTCTGGCTCCAGTTTCCTACTAGAGGAGCCGTTCAGTGCAGCCTTTTTCTCAGCTTCCTTCCTTTTCTGTTCCTGCTCTGCATTGAAGCGCTCCTGGGCACTGGTCAGGTAATAGCCGATCATCTCCTCGTGGAACTGATGCCTGTGACTGGTCAAGAGAAGGCCGGCAAAAATAAACTTTCGTTCACCCTGCATGGCAGCTCTCAAAATATTTAGGCTGAGTTTCACATCTGTGCTGTACTTCCATGGGTCAGACTGCTTGTCAGAGAAAGGTTTAGTGTTCACCTTTTCCGTGGGGGAGCTGCTGGCTCTGTCAGTCGGAGATGGAGTGGTCTTTTCAGAGGGAGACGTGCTCGCAGACTGTCCAGACTCCTCTTTGCTCCCTTTGCGAGACTTGGACTTCTTCTCTTTGACTTTCTCTACAGTATCACCATTTTTTCCATTCCCTGAATTGGCTTTGCTCATCTTCCCGTGCACCAGACCGCCAAGACCACCCATGTTCTTTTTCAGTTTAATTCCCAGGGTTTTACTGAGGCTTCCTATTTTATTGGCAACTGAATCCGTCCTGGTTTTGTCTTTATCTTTCCTTTGTTTGTCCTTTTCTTTTTCTTTCCCGTTTTTGCCATTATTGCCATTGGAATTACTACAGATGGAATCTCGGTCTGAGTCCATTGAGTCAGCCAGAGACTGCACATCTTCTCCAGCGGAAGCTGTAGGGGATTCTGGTTGAGCCAAAGGGGCCTGCTATGGAAAAGGAATTATAATTAGATACAGCAAAATCCATTTCATATAGGAACTGGTGCAAAAATACCCACCCCAAATTCAATACAGATTTTGACACTGATTTTAAATATATTTTTTAATTTATGCACTGACATTTTTGACTGGTTTCATCACTAAATAAAGCTTTTCTGGCTGTGCTTACTATGTATTTTGCTTGTTCCTAACAGTAGCTTCTGGCTCGTTTCAGGCACAGTTGTAGAATAGAGGTCAGTCACTCAGAGGCTCTGTGAAAGTCAGTGCCTGAGTCATGGGGGGAAGTGAGTCCCCTCCTGCCCCAGTGAGCCAGGACAGGGAGGATCAGCAGTGCAGGCTGTCCCTCAGCCCAGGGGAAAGGAGCTGGGGATGTGATGGAAGGGGAATGAACTGCTGCTGAAAGCTGAGGGGGATACAACACACAAACCTGTGTGCAGCAGCATTTCAAAATTGATTATGTTCCAAACCCAGCTTATTTAAATTGACTTTTTTATTTATTTAGGTCTCTGGTGCATGAAAATCAAAGGTACGATGCACCAGAGCTAAACATCTCATGTGAAATATCAGACATTAAACTCAAGCAAGTAGGCTGAGGAATACAACTGGTCACAAGTCTGAGGTGCACTTTATATTTTAGATAACATGATAAAACACCTTCCTTAAAAATGCAGTAAGATGGATCCTAGGGTACTTAAAACGGGACTGTGTTCATGTTCTCCAGCAAAACAGCCTTGCTTTCAGGCACCATGAAGCTAAAATCTGCTAGAGATAAATCTGAACCACTCCACTGACTACAAGAGCATGGGGAGGGGTAAGCTCTGTACATCTGTATACTTCTGGTATAGAAATATCTGCCTGCCTCTGTCCCTGGGTACTTACCTGTCCTGTCTCCCAGGAAGCCCTGAGCACCCCAACACCCAGTTGGGAGCAGAGGGGAAAGTGCCACAGTGACCTTACTGTGCTCATGCAGCAAATGCAGCAGGGAGAGGTAACCCAGGTTGCACAAGGGCTCACTACTTACAACTGCAGGACCATTTTGACTCTCCTTTCTCTTATGTGGTAGCTACTACTTTAGAAACCGTAGAAAAATGGATTTTTCCCCTTTTGCAGCTTGTTAAAATACCTTCTCCTTTTGCGTTCTGTTTCTCTGTTCAAACCCCATCTGTGTAGGCTGACTAAACCACCTTCATCCTCTCCTAGCAACCTTTTGCCTCCAGCCCAATCCCTTCATCTATTCAATGCAATTTGCAGAGAAATTTGTAGCTGACTCAGTGCCAGCTGGGCATGGCTCTAAAACAGCTCTCTGGAAGAGGCAGGCCCCAGTTCAGTGCCAGTCTGTGGCCTTTTATCAGCACTCTAAAGTGGGAGCTGTTCACAGGTGCAAACGCATTCTCAGAAAGAAACTGGTGACATAACAGTGGCATCAGGAGAGCATGACAAAATTCTGAGAAAACAATGGTGAGAAAAGGTCTCTTTAAATTACACAAATGACTAAAATATCTGACATAAAAATTAAGCTAGAAGACACATTCCAGCAAAAACATAAAAGCAGCAGTGTTATTAAAACAAATAACCAGAAAAATCTGTAAGCCTGCTTGGTGTCAGTGAGCCATGAGTGACTGTCCCTGATGCCAGGACACTGAGGGGTTTGCAGGCAGCCTACCCTGCTGTGCCTTGTATCTCCCATGCTGTGGGACCAAGGGGGTGCTTTACCTTACCCGTGTTTCAGATGGGATGCGGATCCAGGTTACATTCATGTAGCTGTGCAGAAGATTAAGCTTTGCCTCAAGAGACAGAATCAAACTAAAGATAAAAAAGAAGGGAACAAACAGTCAAAAAGCCTGGAAGAAAAAGCAATACTTCCTAACAGGGAGAGATGTAACAGCAGCCTGATTGTGACTGTCAGCTGAAGACCCCCCCATGTCTTCTGCCTTGTAAGCAGAGCACACGAACCAAGGCCTCGCTGTTAGCAGTTCCCCCAGCACGGCAACCAGGTACAGCTCAAGACATTTTACTGCTTAACACCAAAGTTACAGAAAGGTCTTACTTGGCCAGTCTGGTGTTATCATTGTCATCTTTTCCCCACTCCCAGTCTTTCCCAGGATCGACCGCAAAGTGCAAAGGCAGTAACTTGTGTTCAGAGTCAGTCAGGGGGATCACCGCTGAAGCAGAGAAGAAACAAGGATTGGGGTGGGGGGGACAAAATGACAAAAAGAAGAAAAGACTCAGCTGTGAAAAGCAGAATCACTGCTTCAAGAAGGGCGGAATTTGTGCTGCAGAATTGCCTCACACAGAGCACCACAGATGATTTATACTGGGCTCCATTTGCCTGTTTTCATGTTTGTGCAATCAAAGAGAAGAGGGAGAGGTTAATACATTGATTGCTCCTGGAGTGAGCGATAGTCACCTGTGGAGGAGGGGAGACCTCTGGAGAGAACCACATGGCCATTTGTACTGTACAATCAACACTTCCTGGAGACAGAGCCATTAGAATAGCAGAAAGCAATAAAACGTTGCAATATTCCTGCCTATCTCTCAGATTCAGAGATTCACATGTTTGTTAATTATTTTTGTCTTTTCAGTTTAGTACTTTTGTACTGTCAAAAAAATAAAAATACGTTGATATTAGCATTAAGAAACAAAGCAAGAGGCAGCTACAGTGATTCTGGATTCAAACTGAATTAACACAATTGAAGAGCAGAGATCAACATACATACGGGTCAAGAGGCCTCTGAGTGAGTGCAGTGCAAAGGCCGTTATTGTTTTTACAGCCCAGCACTGCTGCCCAGCAGTTTTGCTCTTCTGCTCTTTCCCCTCCCTGCTCAGGCTCTGCCCTAATGACTCTGCCTCTTAATGAGGGCTTTACACTCAGCGTGCAGGGACCACACTCAGCTGTCACAGAGTGTCTATCATTCATCACCAGCAAGAGACTAAGAAATAAAGCAATATCAGTTTTAATTAAAGCCGCTGATTCGCTTCCATTTTATTAGGAAAACAGTAAAAGCTGTTGAGGCCCGGGTAGGACCCTAAGCATGGTGCCGGTCACTGCTGCCCCTCTGACGGCCAATCGAGGCATTTACCTTTCTGCACTAGAACCCTTCAGGACTTNCCGGCCGCTCCCGGGGCTGCCCAGAAAGGCCCCAGAGCCGAAATCCCGCGGGGCGCCGCCCCCTGGCGGCCGCGCCGGGAAGTGCCGCGCTCTGCCCGGGGCTGCAGCTGCTCGCCAAACTCCGGGGGCACGGGCAGATGTGACAGGTGAATACACTTCTAACACTCCCTGGTGTCATATGAGGGCTTACCCTAATGCAGTCAATGAAATTATTGCAACAAAGATGCTGGAATAACTGAAAAAACAATTAACTGAACATGTTTCACAGAGAAAACGCATATGCTGCCAATTAACTGAGTTACCAGCATGCACTGACTGGACTGACATCTGACCTGGCAGCACAACACCTCAACCATTTAAAGGAAGAAGGCAACATAGGAAAAGTAATGTTGTAAGTTTACAGCACAGCAGTTCCCTTCTGGTAGCACCTCATTTTACAGGTATAGCCTGGTAAAGAACTGTGAATGTAATTCTAGGACAGGTGATGATGGAAAGCTGGGAGCAAAGAACCGCCAGAGAGTTGAAGCAGTCTCTTTTTGGGATAGAAACTTCAAAAAGTAAATGTGACTTTCTTCTCCATAGGCAGCTTTAAACTAACTAATTTTCACATAGTTAAATAAATATTTTTAATAAAGAAATTTAAAAGGATACTTTTTAAAGCTCGTTATTTCTGCTGATACTGAAAATACCTATTAAAATTGCTTAGCGATACTCCATTTTATTAAAATACAAAGCTAAGTACAAAACAAAGCTTAGAGTAGATTGTCTATAGCATGTGACTGTTGTCTTAACTCCTGTACACATTCTGAGTATCAGAAATGTGTTCACTGAGTCGAGTGCTGACTGCATCCCCATTCTAAGGTATAGTCTGAGGCTGATGTGAAGCTCTGCTTTTTTTCATGGAAAACAAATCTGCTAAAGTGAGGGACTTTGAAAATTCCGTATTCAGGGCAGGAGATTTCCCCTCTCAGGGAACTTTATTTGATAGCTGGGGCTTGATGTAAGATTTCCCCAAGTTCCTGACAGAAAAGTATTTTTATGTCACAACTGCAAGCAGGGTCCATCCCATTCATTTCTAAAGCAAACCCCACAGCCTGCAGCACCTCCCTGACACCCAGCAGGGTCTGCAGTTTTGGTCAGTGCTGGTCCCACTTGGCTGTGGCTCTCTGGCTGGAACTACACTATCCCAAGCACAGTCTACCAGCCCTAATTCCAACAGATGGGACAAGCAACNAAACAGTAAAAGCTGTTGAGGCCCCGGGTAGGACCCTAAGCATGGTGCCGGTCACTGCTGCCCCTCTGACGGCCAATCGAGGCATTTACCTTTCTGCACTAGAACTCTTCAGGACTTGCCCCGGGTATCTGGAGCAGCCGCCCAAACATCGCGGCACTTAGTTACGGAAACCGGACCGCGCTAGGAGTTCTATGCTGTTTGTAACCCTTTGTGCGGTCCAGCAAACACGCCTCAGAGAGGCGGCGCAGCATTTCGGTCACACACACTGTCCGCTCGCCCCGGCAGCCGCCGCGGCTCGGTGGCCCCGTGGCTTCGGCCGGGGCCGAGGCGGGGGCCGCTCCCGGTTCAGCCGCTCCCGGCCCANACTGGACTGACATCTGACCTGGCAGCACAACACCTCAACCATTTAAAGGAAGAAGGCAACATAGGAAAGGTAATGTTGTAAGTTTACAGCACAGCAGTTCCCTTCTGGTAGCACCTCATTTTACAGGTATAGCCTGGTAAAGAACTGTGAATGTAATTCTAGGACAGGTGATGATGGAAAGCTGGGAGCAAAGAACCGCCAGAGAGTTGAAGCAGTCTCTTTTTGGGATAGAAACTTCAAAAAGTAAATGTGACTTTCTTCTCCATAGGCAGCTTTAAACTAACTAATTTTCACATAGTTAAATAAATATTTTTAATAAAGAAATTTAAAAGGATACTTTTTAAAGCTCGTTATTTCTGCTGATACTGAAAATACCTATTAAAATTGCTTAGCGATACTCCATTTTATTAAAATACAAAGCTAAGTACAAAACAAAGCTTAGAGTAGATTGTCTATAGCATGTGACTGTTGTCTTAACTCCTGTACACATTCTGAGTATCAGAAATGTGTTCACTGAGTCGAGTGCTGACTGCATCCCCATTCTAAGGTATAGTCTGAGGCTGATGTGAAGCTCTGCTTTTTTCATGGAAAACAAATCTGCTAAAGTGAGGGACTTTGAAAATTCTGTATTCAGGGCAGGAGATTTCCCCTCTCAGGGAACTTTATTTGATAGCTGGGGCTTGATGTAAGATTTCCCCAAGTTCCTGACAGAAAAGTATTTTTATGTCACAACTGCAAGCAGGGTCCATCCCATTCATTTCTAAAGCAAACCCCACAGCCTGCAGCACCTCCCTGACACCCAGCAGGGTCTGCAGTTTTGGTCAGTGCTGGTCCCACTTGGCTGTGGCTCTCTGGCTGGAACTACACTATCCCAAGCACAGTCTACCAGCCCTAATTCCAACAGATGGGACAAGCAACAGCTGTTGCTTGGTCCATGGCAGTCTGAGACACACAGTGAGGACATTCCCCAGCTGGGTGTGCTGCCTTCTGTGCTGTGAAGGAAGTCACAGCACTTCCCAGCTCTCATCCTCATGCCTCAAGTGCCACTATTCATGTAAAAAGAACAACACTTTAACTCTTTCTGAACAATCCAGGACAATAAAATCCTGACACAGAGACTGACATGGTGCTGTTCCAGACCACTGCCACACCTCTCACAGTGTTACTTGGACTGAGCACGGCAGCGTGGAAAGCTCCAATGTCAAGGAAGCAACCTCAGGGATAGCTGAGACCTGGACTGTGTTTTCCATAAACAGAGACACAAAACATCTGCATCAGTAGAGCCTGCATTAGTACAAAAGTATTTACCCATTTTTAATCAGACACTGGATATCAAAAGAAGAGGGCCCCTGGTGACCATCAGAATGCCAGGGGCTGTGTGCTGTGTGTAAAAAGAAGTGTCAAAATGTGTTTTAAATCTCTCCAGACAAGGGGATATTGGCATGTTTTCTCTTCATCTCTATTTATAGAGTGTTTTAAATGATCTGATACAGAATTCTGTGCCAAAGCAGAACTTCAGGCATTCACATCAGTATTTATTTGACCACACATATTTCTCAAATAGAGACATACTGTCTTCTCCACTAGAGAGCTCAGCAGCTGCTTAAACACATGTGTGTATATACCTGCAGTAGTTCAGACACCTTCAGATGCTGCTCCTGACACTTGGGTAGAGCATAAATACTACAAGTTATGAATGGCCTGGCTCTCCAGGATGCTGCTTCTAAGAAGGTGCAGCTCTAAGCTGCATTCTGATAGCTCAAAATCTGCCCATGTGCTGAGGCCCCTGTGCCATTGTTGCTAACACTTGACAACTGTGGCTCTCCCTTGCCATGTGCCAAAGCTGCTCTGCTGACAAGGTGCAAACCCCAGGCACTGCTGGAGCATCCCTGAGCCCATTTCCCTCCTGTCACAGCATGGAGGACAACAGCAGTGCTGTGGCTGCTGCTGGACTGCTGCAGTCTCCAACAGCAGCTGGCTTGGCAGCTACAGCTACAGCATTCCCTCCATCCCAGAATAAATGCCAAATGCTCTCTGCTGCTCTACACAGCTGAAGCCTGTACATTCAAGGCCCTGAAGTAAGAGAGGTACAATCAGGTCACATAAAACAAACAGCACTTTGATTCACCGACCCTTGTGATTAACCTGGATGAACTTGTACATGAAAGTCAGTATTTAATGTTTCTGATGCTGTGCTGGACATCTGGGGTTTATCTGCCAGCACCTTTCCTGTGGGAATACAGGTGTAGGAAGATCCTACAGAAAGGCAGTTGCTAACCTCAAGAAGGATATTTAACATAATTGTAACATTATTGCTCTTGTAAGACCTGGGGTACTGAAGGCAGATAGATGTGCCTGAGATAAATGAAGTTCCTGTCAGTCTGTTGCTATTATTCCAATAGGTAGAAAGGAACAAATGGACCATGCCATTGTCTTGTGATTAGGCCACTCATACTCCTGAACACACAGCAATAAAATTTACTGAGTATTGTTTCCTTTCTGATAGATAAATACACCTATAGGTAAAACAAAGTACTTTGTGCACTGTATTCAACGTGTATGCCAGCATTGCTGTGTTTAAAGCATACCTTGTTCTCTCTGTTGGTCTTTTTGTTCCATGGAGACAAGAGCTGAGAAATGGGCCTGATCATAGGCCAGCACAAGAGGTGAGCAGTGGCATCTGTTTGGCAGAACTTCAAGTGGCAAATAAATTCCTCCAAACGGTATCGGTGCAAACGCTGGAGAGAAAAAGGAGATTTTTGCAACTATGTGAAAGAACAGACAAGAGTTGTGTAAACAATTGTGCTGCAATATCTTCAGAGCTCCAGGAGAGCAGCTGAAAATAATCAATGCAGAAAACCGTCACAACAACAGGTAAAATTTCATTATAAAAATGTCAGGAAATATATGAAGAACCATAAGGAAAACCTTCTGCTCTTACATAATTTTCCTTGCTCTAATCGTTTCTTAGTAAAGATACTGTGGTCTGGTAACAAAATCTTGATGACTCTCACATGTAAGCAGAGTTGTACCTTCCTGTAATGCTTCTAAGCAGAATTGTTTTCTAACAATCATCAGTAAATACACTGTCAGGCCATTGGGTAACATGCTCTGTGCCTTCCATTAACAGATTTCTATAAGAAACATTACAAACATGTTTATAGCCCACACATTTCATCACACACATTGTATATATCTGAATGTATATACTCATGTATATATGATAAAGTTAGGGAAAGACTCAAAAAATCCTGCAAGTAGAATTTGAATGAGATACTCCATCTGGATGGGCAAAATTTTCCTTTGAAAGATTCTACTTGTTTATATATACAATTATGGGAAACAGCAAGTTTGGGCAGAAAAACTTTCGCAATGTTTTCGTTTCCAACCAATGATTTTTCCTTTCACTACAAAAATATGAGACTTTATTGCTGAAATATTTGCAAGATGAGTTCCCCTCATGAACCCCTCGTTCTGGTTGTGACCAATGACTGCACTGTCTTTCACGTGTGTTTTTCGATAACCTACAGAATAATCTACGACCATTACTTGTAGTTCATAATTTGCAATGGAAACTGAAATTATGCAGTATTTTCCTGTAGAAGTAAATTTCTGTTAACTCCATCACCTGCTTAACATACTCCTTTAATCAGCCAAACATCCCCCTTTAATTAAGTAACACTCTATCATGAATTAGAATTCTGTTAGTTCATGGTAGAAAGTGAGATGAATTTAATGCTCTGAGTCCTGCTCAAAGTGTCCAGCTGGCTCCACATACAGATATAACATTTGTGTGCTCACATGCGCAAACTGAATAAAACATTCTGGAAACTTTTGAATGAGAGGCTGCAAAGGAGTCATTAAAAACAAAAATCCAAGATACACACATTTAAAATTTAATTTTTCAAAGTCAGATTAGATTGATTCTGCAGAGTTTAAAGGGGCACCTAAATAACATGGCAAAATTAGAGCTTTGTACACTTAGACCAGACAGAAATGTATTGTGTTCTGTAATGTGGTGGTGAAGTTAATAGTGAATATCTAGGATAAAGAGGTTTTCAGCAAGGCTTATATAATTATCCTGTATTTTTTTTACTTTTATCTAATAGAAATGGGTTGAGCATCGTTCTGTGTTTTCCTTTTTTTTTCCCTCTTTCAGAAAAAGGCAGCAGCTCTGCCATAAACCCTGATATGTTACAGCTGGGACTTTTGCTGGTGTCACTTTACAACTGATTCAATTGACAGAGGTGCATGGATCTCTAATAAAAGCTCTTACCTTCTCCCCCTGAGTCTCGTAACATCGTGTCTGCTACCACAACAATTGGCCTTCTCAAGATATGGGCTAAGACAAAAACATGGAATTCTTCCAAGCTCTCATATACTGGATCTTCTGCATTGTCCACTCTGGAAGACACAGCATTAAGGCTTTATGAACCAGCTTGAACCAACCATGAGACTTTGGTGGATCAACACACCCCTGCAGCTGTTTCTTCTTCACTGTCCCTTATATCCCCACTCTTCAGAAACTCATATTTCAATCACAGAAGTAGGTAAAAAGAAATGGAAAGGAAAATGCAGTTTTGTAAATAAAATAACAGCAGTATTTTAAAGACAAGTTGTCCAACTAGTATCACTATGCTTTAGATCAGCCCCACAACCTTCCAGGAGATGGAAATGCCCAGCACCTTTAGAAGCCAACCTAGAAACTCAATTTTCTACCAAACAGGTCATTCTTTTATCTGGACTGCAAGAACAAACCTGTTCAAGTCCCCACTTCGCTAGCTGACCACTTCCAAGCCATTCTATGGCTGCATAAACAATTTAATGAACTTCTGGTTTCAGTTATCCCCTTTCTGTTTTCCCAGCTTAATGTCAGTAATGTCAGCACCACATCTCAAAGCTTTGCCTCTGCCTGGAAAACAAAAACAAACTAGATGGAAGAAGACTGAAGAATGGTAGGGTTGTGGGAAGCAGACAAAAGTAAAGATGATAATTCACTGCTGAGTTCCATTTAAGAATATAATACACCCAGAGCCAACTAAAGGTGACACAGGCACAATCTTAAATGGAGGCATCACCTGTCCTCTTCCTCCCAGCTGTGCAGGAACCTCCAGAACTGACTGTGGTTAATTTTCTGTGCCTGTGAAGAATAGTAACAGAGCAGAAGTGCCTGGGCACTGCTGCAGAGTGTTTGGGACAAATACAGCAACCTCTCAGAGGTCTGACAGCATCCAGCCCATCCCTGGAACTTCTCTTTAAAATCTTTCATCCCAGCCTAGGAGCACAGCAGGGTGGAAATGATCACCAGCAGGCTGGCACAGGACATTCACTGGAATAGCAGAGGAACACCTCTCCTTCCCTGGATCCCTCCTCCTACTAGCCAGACTCATCAGGAAATTCCCCATTTTGCAATTTCTTCCCCTATTCCTTACTGAACTCTTCTCCACAGCTGGCTGTGATAGCTTTTCAGCATTTGCAGTCCATTCTGTCACCTCAGTGTAATTTGTCAGCCAGAAGCAACTCAGGGGAATCATGTTATTGGCAAGACAATATGTCAGAAAGATTTCCAGCTATCTTCTCACATTAATATTTCCAGCCTATCAGTCCTAATTTTTTCCTTCAAATCCTCTAATTATTCCTCATCTCCTAGTTAATGAGGTTTCTAGAACTGAAAGGCATATTCCAGATACGGCTGTATCAGAGGGATCTCTATCCCTTTGATCAGCTGATGCCATGCCTTACTGCACAAACGCCAAAATTCCACTGGGCTTTTTTCCTCTTCAATACCACATCCCCACATTGCTCGATTCACTATCTCTGATCATATTCACACATTTCAAACCCTTCTCTGCTGTTACACATTCCACTGCTCACTGCCACAGGATCAGAGTGGCTGAGGCCATAGGGGAGCTCTAGGGAATCCCTTATTCAGCTCCTGCTCCATCAGGGCCACCCAAAGCCCTGAATTGTGTTCAGACAGCCTCTGGGTACCTCCATGGAGAGAGAGTTCACAGCCTCTCTGGGAAACCTTTTCAATGCTCCATTTTCTACCATCACTGCCAGTAATTCATGTGGCCTGTTTTATATTATTCCAGTGCCACTTGCTGAGGATTCAGTATGAATTTTCCTGAAGATTAATGAGAATGAAAAATCATCATTAACAAGTATCCATAGCAACTTGCCAGATCCTTTGATCCACTGATCATTCCACTTTTTTCAGGGATCTTTTATGCATGCTGGCTACATGACCATGAAAACTGTGGACAAAATAATTTCCTCAATAAAACATGGAAGCAAAGAAAATTTAAGAAACTGCAATTAATTCCTCCGTTCATGTAAAGCTAACTTTAAATAATGAAATCCACTTATATAAGAGCATGTAAATCTGCATTGCAGAATCTTGCTCAACCAGAGTACTTTGACTAAACAAATTATCTCAATTCTAAGAGCAAATTACTAATAAAAAGAAAAACAAAACAAAACATGTCAGCCTGACCTACAGGACCACTGGTACCTCCAGTCCAAACACAGCAGACACCATCTCACCACTCCAAAGAGACTCCCTCTCTTATGGAAAATCCAATTTGTACTGCAGCCAGGAATGAAAGACCTACTCTTTCAAAAAGTTGGAAGGGAAAAGTCACCTACCCTGCTGCTCCACCTGGCTGGCTGCTGCTGTCTCGTCTGTAAACTGAGCAAGATCTGTTCTCATGTCCTTGGATTTCCTTCTAACAGCTCCCTATGGTAACCTGGCTTTCCTTCCCCACACACAGCTCCAGATTTTCAGTCCAACAGACTCTAACAGCTATTCTGAGTTTAGGGCTCGTTTTGGGATTCACACAGAGCAAGAGACCAATGCCCTCAGACAGCTGAGATGCACTGAAATGACATCACAGGGATAAAGTTCTTCAACCTGGTGATTTGCCAGAAGCAGGAGATCAGAACGATGTCTGACTTCAGGGCTCAGTTTGCCTCCATTCCATTTCTGACACCTTTCTTTTCCTGCTTAACAATCCCCAAATGAAAACCAGCACAAACCACAGCTGCAGCTGTAGGTGTAGGAACCTCTCCTTTGATTTCCTTACAGCATTTGTCAGCAATTCAAACACAGGAAATTGCACAGTAGTGGAACATTCTCTTTCATTCTTCAAGGAAGGAAAGGTATATTGAATTGACTAAAGGAAAGGAAACCCAGAATGTGAATGCATTGGGTTCCATATTTGAATCACCAGAGCAATTTGGCTGTGCTTGGCTTCAGTACTTTATGCGAACTGAAAATAGGGCAGATAAAAAGAGGCATAAGCCTTTAGAAACTACAGCTAATAATCAATAAATATGTTATAATGAACCATTTCTATCTGCACCCTATAATTGCTGCATACACTGAACAGTTTAAAAGAAATAGCACTCCTGTAACAGACACCAGATCAAATAAAAATCATTTTAGGGCAATGTCTTGTTAAATGGTCTAAACTAAATTCTGTACAAGGGGAGGGTCTTGCATGGCTGCAGGAGCTGTGTATGAAGAGCTGTTTGTTGAAGCACTCTGAATACCAAACTGAGTCCAAAGCCTCACAGGACACTTGCATTTGAGAGGCACTTCCTGTTTAAATATTCTGGGTTTCTGCCTCAAACTCTATTCCAATGACACACAAGAAGATTACAGCAGTGTTCCCTCCCTTCTTCCCCATTTTAAGTCCCTCGAATTTATTAATAAGATAATGCCAAGAGCACAGACACAGCCAGGAGGTGGCAATAAGTACAAATACCATCCACTGCCAGGGTCTGTATGAGCTCAAACCACGACAGCACCTGGGTGTTCAACAGTGAATAACAACAGTGATATTCACTCTCACATGAAAACAGGCTCTGACTGACAATTGCACAGTGAAGGAAGGGGTTGGAATTTTCTTTTGAGCAGGATGGCAATAGTTAGGTTCTTAACAAAAAACAGGGTACCAGACATCTTCCTTTTTTCAATGCAGTTCCTTCAATTCAGTGCCCCTGCTTTTGCTTGTAAATAGAGATAAATGAAGCAATTATGTTAATCTAGAATTCATTTTTTACATTTACTGGAAGATGTGTGAATCTGTTTCAAAACAAGAATCTGCTTCATAAGTTTGCTCTGCTTTACATGGTGGAAACAATAGCTTAAGAACCAGGTTTTTCTTTCTGTGTTTCCTTTTTCTTTTTTTCCAACTTCCCAGCCTCAGCATGTGAGTGCTCTCAAAGGAGAAATCTTGGGAAATTTAGTGACAATTGCTAATCTCCTTTGCACGTAGATCACTCTGAAAAATAACTAAAAGAAGTTTGCAGGTGAATGAGACAGCACAATTCCAGCCTTAGGTTTGTCACTGAATTCTTCTGAAGCAGATACAACTTCTGATGCTTTAGCTAATTCTGACAGCAAAGGAAAACATTTCATCTATAGTTCAAAGACTGAGGTGCAAGCTTGCTTAATATAGCACCTAAGCAGAGGACATAATATATCCCATCTCAAAAATACTATTTTGATATTCCTTTTCCTTGTCAATGGCCCTACTTTGAACATGGGCTCATTAAACTGAAAAAATAATTCATTCTGCCACATTCATTCTGTCTTTGGAATGAATGTAAAAAGAAGTATACATTCACATCTTGAATAGCATAAGTTTCTTGCCTGATGCATCTTTGACTATTTCAAAGGAAAAATTAATTGTTGGCTATTTATATTTAATTTATTTTGATTGGAAAAAGAGATAAATGCAAACCATGACGAGAAGGTTATTTATGTACTAGGACTACTCCCTGTGTGGGTACCTGGGAACTAAAGGTTGACTGCCTGGCAAAGATAACATTTGAAGGCATCTCTGACTAGAAGGCACTGAAAGCATGTGGTACATGGAACATACAGAATGAAACAGAACAAGTCAGAGAAAACTGGGGGTGAATGACCAGATTTAATAGAAATATGAACTGAACTGCATTAGAAAACTGAAATACATCAACAGAAAAATATCTACAAACATAGGAAACAAACTAGAGATTAAAATGGATTTTTTTCCACTTCAGAATAGAAGAAAATGAGATACCCGGTGGCTGACAATTTTCTAAGCAAAGTCCTCCTTAATTCCTAGAATTATCTATCCTTAAAATCACAACATTAAAGGGAATATAAAATATTCTTTCAGAGCCCAAAGAATATTTTCTACAAACTTTGTTACTCTCATTGTGCTGTGTGCCTTATTTTGTCAGTTTAGTTATCACCACACATGACTTTCTCCAGGGGAAACTGTAGGTAGAGAAAATCATGCACTGAAAAACAAGAATACCAAGACAACAAGAATGAGATAAAGGAGGCCATGAAGGGTCAGAACTGTAGCCAGTCAAAGGACGCGTGCCAGCCTCGTGAACAAAGCAGCACAACCAATCCAAAACTGCATGAACAGCAGTCCTGGAATCCATAACTGTAGTGTAATGTAGACAATAAATGGCTTCTGCTGAACTGATGCTGGCTGTGTGGTTGTGTGCCCTGAGCCCCAGACCGCACTCACCCCCCGCCGGTGCCGCCGTTCTTGCCGCAGTGCGTGCGCGGCTCGCTGGACGCCAGCTTGAGCAGCTCGTTCCACTCGCGCTCCCACTCCTCCTCCGTGTACACCAACCCTGACTGTGGGGCACAAGGAAATGCTGTCACCACTCTGCTCACACACATGTAAGCACAGCTCTGTAGCAGTGTTTGCAGCTAACTTGAGTTTCACACGTGACTCAGTTCAATATCTTGGACCGTTAATAGTTCAACATTTCTACTCAGGTGAAAGAATATTAACTTATTAAAAATACCTAAAATACCAACAGTAGATTCAGCACATTCACTTGTTTGCCTGTAGGATTACTCCTGAAACTGGCTTTTCTAGCCACTGCTTAGGCACAGACATCTTTAGGATATAGTAACATGCTAAAGGTACTGCTTTTAATCAAAAGTCAAACCAAATTTACAGATAATTTCAGCTAAAACACTTCCACTCAATATTTGGCTACAGCTCTAAAAATCCTAATTCATGATTCTGGGAAATCTTTCCTAAATGGGGTTGTCTCTCTTTTGTGGGTTTCATCCACTCATTTTTAAATGCTTTTGATAGCTAAATTACATATTTAATTTTCTACAGGTTCCAAATGCATCTTAGACCTTTTAGGCACAAAACTCTGCATAGTTATACCCACAAAGCTACAAACACATTTGCATTCTGGTATGAAAATTTCTAATACAAGTGTCTCTTTCCCCATACAGAATGGCAGCACGAGGAACTTGATAGCAATGAAAACTTTCACAGCAAACTGCAGAAGAATGCTTTAACCCTTAATGATATTAACAAGTCTGTCTTTGGGCCATACAGACCTCCTTATTCTGCTGAGTCTGTTGCCATCTCCATCTTCTTTTCAGTGCTTCCCTTTCAGCTCCACTTCTCATCATAGTATAGAGGGCTTTCCGTAACACAAGATCCCGGTCATGAAATCCCCACATCCCTAAGGCAGCACAAGATGACACCCAGTTTTAAAGAAGCTACAGTGAAATAGAAATAGCTAATATATAATTGAAGATTGTCCCTGGCAAATAATTCACTCACTATTTTTATGGTTTCCAGAAGGAAGAGTCATTGCAAATAAGCCAATGAACAACAAGAGGGAGTTCCAATACAATTTAAAGTTTAATTAAGGAATGACCAAGGATTTGAGCTGGTTCAGTGTTTGCTTGCAGGCAACTCCAGCTTTGCTGCAAGCCATGGAATATTCAGTGCACAGGTTGGTTTTAGCTGCAGTTGCCAGCAGGCACAAGGATGTTAATGAGCACTGCAGGCACCTCTCAGAAACATGGATGGTGCCAGCCCCTAAAGGCTCCGGCTCTTACACAGCAGGAAATTTCCTTTGGCTTCAACACCAAATGAAGAGACAAGCATTCAAGATGATAGAAAGTCTAAAAGTACAACCAACCACAAGCTTTCAAGTTCATTTTAAGATAATAAACCATCTTTATATGGTTGGGAATAGTAACCAACACAAAAGAAAGCACAGCTGTCCAGTCCTGTGTCTACAGACAGCCATGTTTTAGTAACCACATTGTCAGCTGCCAGGTTCAGGCCACAATACTCCAAACGTTTGCAGTAATTAACATACAAAATAAAGCAGACAAAGATAAAAGGATCCTTAGAAACAGCAAAAACTCTTTTCTTACTACTTCTTTCAACAAGAGGAGTCTCTTCAAAATATTAAAAATCCCAGCGTTTTTTAAAAAGTCACTCTTCGGTGGAAGATTTTAGCAGCTGCAAAAAATTTAACTTTCCTCACAATAGGTTAGGATATAGAAAGCACATCAAAGACCTTCAGCTTCACATGTGTCTACTGATTTGAAGAAAGGCTTAAAAAATCTTGTATAAACAATTAATTTATCAATTGGAAATTAGTTTAATTCACCCCAAACACTATTTCACATATGCTTAAACTCTACAAGGAACTAACAGAGATAATAGCTTGACACTGCATTCTTGAAACAGCAGAGAACTGTCTGAAGAAACGCAAGAGAATGAAAGAAATTCCTTGCACATAATGAGGACAAACCTGCAGAAGCACCTGGAATTTGCCTGTTCCAGACCTGTTAGGCCAGGAACATGAAGAATATAAGGAAAATACAGATCACTGCTATCTATGATACATGGGTTTGGATACTGTTTCAGTTTTATATCCTGAGAAACCTTTTCCTTTCCTGCTTTAGGTATGCTTGAGGGAAACAACAGCAAGATGTGAAGGACATATTGCTCCAGAATCAGACTTTTAACGCAAATCTTTGGATCTCGTGTTTCTGAGCTTTGGCTGGGGCTAGGGCAGAGCACTGAATATTCCTGGCTGAAGGTTTCCTGCCCAGACTGTCTCTTACCCAGAGAGGCAGCATGCAGGAGGCAGTTCCCATCACCCGTTGTCGCCAGGGGCAGCAGGCGCTTGCAGCTTGTGCACACCGTGGACCACCAATTGAGGCGTCCTGCAAAGGAAACAAACACCTGTCACAGGGGAAAGGGACCTGCAACAGCAGCAGTGCTCTGTGCAGGTAAACACAGAGCAGGAGGGGCAACCATGAGCATCCTCTTTAGCAAATAACCTTTAATGTAATGGCAGAGGTCAAAACTGAAAAGATTAGAAATGAGGCATGTAAACTATTCTCTACATTGATCTAGAAAAGAAAAGAGCACCTTTAATTGATTTGCATCTTCCAGTCTCATATGCTGCATCCAGGGATGGATTTCCAAGGAGTTTATTGCCTTAATACTATTATGAGCCTTGCTGTCAGTTCCTAAACATAATTGACATTGGCTTCCCACACACGCATGGCAGATTATATTAAGGTAATAAAGGAATTTTTCTTATGTCAAAAGACAAAAGTAATATGTATGTGGTAATCAAGATATGTTACTATAAAGGTAAGTTTATTAAGTGAATTATTTCAATCAGATGGATTGTTTCAAGGATTGGAATAGGTCTCATTTCCCATCGTGTAAATCATTATTAGAGCTACTAAAACCAGCAGCTACACTATGAGAGAATTAAAATGACACCAAAGCATAGCCCGAGGTGTTGTATAGAATGTGGCCTTTCCCTTTTGGGAATACTTAGAGAATCACTTATCCATCATTGCTATGTGAAGCATGTTTTACACATTATAAACCAGAGATGGGTTCTGGAAAAGCCTGGCAAAAGGACAGATATTCGATGAAGAAACAAGTCATGAAGACTATCACTGCCCAAGCCCACACTAAAAGTAGGTCATTCCTGGCACACAGGTTGCCATCTGGTAGCAAACTGGAGTGTTAAGTCCTGGTCAAAAGGTCATGTGAGCACCTCTAATAGAAAGAAGGCAAATGGGGGTAATTGTGTAACATCTCTGGGGATGAGGCAGAGCAGATGATTAACAGGGATGAGTAGAGCTGGTACATTTCCCAAGACTCAGCAGAGCTGTGGGTAATGCACAAGTGAATAATTGAATGAATAATGCAATAGGCAGGCCTTTTCTCCCCATTTCTTGTCTGGGAAGCTGGGAGGAAATAGCATCTCTATATTTGTAGGCAGTCTTGCACTTAAGGTTAAACCCCAAAACAGAAGGAAGTTCAAACAACAAATAAATGTCTCTCCATTAATAAGCTTTCATTACAAAATTATACTGAAGTTTAATTGTAACTACAGGTAATACACAATGGGGGGAAAATAGTGTAGCAATAGTTATTATGTACCCCAGTTATTTTTTCTGGGTACTTAGAACTATGGAATTAAATTGCAATTAGTCAGAATGGGTTAAGAGTACCACACTGTAAAGATGCTTAGCAGATCAATAAGCACATCTGGTAATCCTCAAATGATTTTAGCAGCTGGTTTGTAAATGCACACAGGCTTATTGAGTTCTAAATTAAATATGCAATGAAGAAACTTAATTTAAAACACTATTAGACAGCCTTTGGAAATACCAATATCATTTTTAGAAATTCCTGCATCTGTGAAATAACAACTTGCCACCTGTTTTTAGCAGAATGTTTTGGTGGAATCATATTTAGCAATAAGTTACACCAAGGTGCTGTGTAAAACATAGTTAGAAGACCTAAAACCAGACAGACCTTAGGTAGAATTTAAGGAAATAATGAGTGGCATTGCATTGCAGATTAACAAACATCTATTGGTAAGAAATGCCAGTCTGGTGTTTATGAATCTTTTGAGTAACAGGAGGTTTCTATAAAAGTGATCTTCCATCAAGTACATTCCACAAAAAGCATTTGGGGGCTTGGTTACCATCACAAAGCTTATGGATGATGGAAAAAAATAGCAGATATGAGTTTATTATTGGATTATAACAAAAAAGCAGTGCATTTTCATTTTTCAAATCTAGTGGTTATCGTGGGTCCTTTTAGGGAAAAAAAACAGGAAAATGGAGCTTAAATGAAAACTGAGATCAAACATTTCCACAATTTTGGTGGATTGGTTTGGGGGACATGAAGCCCAGGCCTAACAGAATATTACTGTTTATTTTGGCAGTAGCTGTATAAAATGCTTCTTAGAAAACACAAACATGAGCAGAGAAAGAAAAGTGTAGGAAAACAGTTCTTGAACTTTCATACAGTATACTTGTACTATTTGTATTGAATTATATGTCAGCACTGCAATAGAATTGGGGATTTTTTCAATTAAAAACACTGTGTTAGATCAGCCATTCCTCTGCCTGTACTGTATTTTAAAACACAGTACTTCAATACAGCAGAAGTTTTCATTATGTCTCTCTTTGTGTCAACCCACACATTAACAACACACAGGGGAGCATGTGTCTATAATGAAAATCAACTTGCTGCAGCAAAATATTTGGGATTATAAAACTGCTTTCACACAGACTTCTTTTAATATTATGAGTACCTTGAGCCATCCTCTGTTGAAGAACCACAGCGGTTCCTGCCAGAGCTCACAGAGATAAGTCTGCCTGTTACTCACAAGCTGACCTCATTCCAATTCTGGCAATAATCAACAGTTGAGTTTACAAGATGGACAAAACCTCCAAATGTTTTTATGGATGTGACACATTCTATCTTTTCAGAGGAATATCTCGAAAGCAACCATATTAAGGAGTAAATAATACACTGCAGCAGTGGGGAGTAAGTAAATCACACTGCCTTTCTCTGGGCCTTTCCTTTATCATCTCACATAGCACTTAGCAGTAAATTGGGAATTTTGTTCTGAGTTTCCATACAGATAGGATGTAACCAGGACATGCTGTCACATATAGATGTCAAGTTAGCAAGAGTTTAAGCATATTAAAAAGAACATAAAAACCTTACAGGCTTTTACAAACACCCAGCTCATATGGCCACTTCAGAACCCACGTGTGACACTGTTAGTGGCAATTCTGCTCTCCCAGTCCAGGCTTTGGGAGTAGTAAGCTGTTAGTTCCTAGCAAATTTCCTCCTCCTTTTGCCTAATCAGCCCCTTTCCTATTTCTTTTCTCTTGAAATTCATGGCATTATTCCCAAGCACACTCCCCTCTTCCTTTAACAACATCTTCAACCTCAGCTACAAAAGCTACTGTCCTCCATGGAATTTGGTTTGAAATAGATTTTAGGCTCTTTGCAGGGAATGCACTTTATCTTTCAGTTTTCTTTATGTCATTGACCAAACCATAGTCAAACTGTTGGTAGGAGACAATAAAATCTCTAATAGTCTGTGGCTTTCCTATTAATTCACTCTCTTCATTTTGTACAACAAATAAAATTAAATAAATAAAATAGGCAGGAAACTGAATATCTTTACATCTAAAACCATGACAAAAGGTTTGTTTCTATGAAGCCTTACATGATTTTCTTAAGCAAACTGTTTGATCTGTTTAATGTACTTGAAATACAGAAGTGTTTCCCAGGAAGTTCCAGGTTATTTGAATGAAATGCTCACAAAGTAAACTAAGTCTATGTAGGCTACAAGGAAACCTGTGATCAAAACCCTGAGTACTTCAAATGGTAAAAGTCTCTCCTTTCCAGGATGCAAGAGGCTCTGGGGATGAAGGCATTTTTCCAGAGTGTGTCAAGTTACTGTCCTAATTAATGTGCAGAAAGAATAAATGATTTATTCTAATTTTCAGAGAGGTTTGAGAGAGGAATGCTAAGAGGCAGCAAATTCGGTAGTTTCTGCAGCCATTTCAAGTTCAAAGCCAGCCAGCTCTGTATGGATTAGAGGATGTCAGCTCTAAATTCACATATTCTCTGATTTTAAGGTCAGAAAGCCTCTGTGATCCTCTAGTTCATGCTAGACTCTAAAGGCTGTAATTGCATTGAAGCAGGTAGGTCAACAATGGTACTGTACCAAGGCATCTTCTGATATCCCTATGGAATTTGGAGGGTTTGGCAGAGCTGCCAGAGGGAGAATCATCCTACTTTTTCCCTGTCCTCCTTGGCTTAGCTGGTTTTTAGAGAAACTGGATATATTTGGATATATTTCCTTGATAGGTGACTTGCAGTTTTCATGCTTCATAGTTGCCTGGTAGCATTCCTTATTTTATACTGCTATTTCTCCCCAAAAAAAGGCCCTTTGAGCACTGCTTGGGGTTCTTTTTGTTGTTTTAGGTTTTATTTCTTTTTCCTTAAGTATGTACTGTTTGAGGCTATTATCTAAGTATGTCTGGCTTTTCAATTACCAAAGCCAAAGAAGAGCACGTGACAACACCACATAAGTACTCAGTGGGACACCAGATTAGCAGAGCTTCTGCCTCAAACCCGAGCTGCACTTTATCAGTTTGGGCTCACACAGGGCACCACGGTTGGAGAATGAATCTTAGATCAATCCAGAGTGTCACACAAGCTGGTAGAGCAATCCACACATACAAAAGCAACTGGCCTATTCCATATCCCACAAGCAACCATGAAATCTGATTTTACAACTCTATTATATCATCAGGGTTGGGCATTCCACTATACAGATGTGTTCATTTCATGGTTCATTAGCACTCCTGCTGTTTCATAAGGCATCAATACTAATTTTAAATAGATTTCTCCATATCCTTCAAAATTGCCTTAAAACTTTAAACTACTAATAGATGTGAATTAACATCAATTTTAAAATATCTACACTTTTTTCCCCATGGCAATACTGAAGTATTACTTTAAAATTCTCTAGTTTCTCATTTTTAAAAAAAATAATAAATACATTAAATACATATCTAAAAACTATTTTCTCAAGCTGCAACAGAACCTGAAGATGTTTCCTTTCACAGTTGCTGCAATGTAATTTCCTCATGAGAACTGGAAGTACCAACCCCCTCTGACCACCCAGACTCATGTCCTTGTCTATTGCATGACTTCCCAATCAGCCCTTTCCTTCCTTTCCCAATTTCTTTATTTTATTAACTAAATTGGACTGTTTTTTCTATAATGTTTTAAAAGAAACAGAGGATTGGAATAGGTGTCATTTGGCAAAGAACACAGTAGTTGCTTTTACTCTCTGGCTTTTATTTCCCAGGCAGGATGTGCAAGCTCTGGACGTGAAGCAGGATTAGAAATGCCAATCCAAATGTTGGATTGGCCCCCTCTGACACCCCTGGTGTCACCTAGCTGCTGGCAGACACCTGAGGTGTCACCCACCTGCTTGCTCCAATGCCACCATGGTGGCCTGCTCGATTAAGTCGCGCTCGATGAAGCTCCTGAAGTCCTCGCTGTACACGCTCAGGTCTGGCAGCTGGAATGTGTAGATGGGCATCTCCAAAGGGAACTGCTCATTGCTGCAGTCATTTGCTACATGTGAGCGAGCAAGGGAGACTATGGCTGAGCTGGCATGGGAAATTCCTCTGGAAAGACGCTTTTCTGTGGAGAAACCAAAGAGGAGTTACATCTGTACCACTGCATAAAAGGCTGGCAATGCCAAGGCTGGTGAATGCACATTTATTTCACTAGGAATTTATTCCATGTCTTGTTTGCTGCCTTTTTCAGGTTATTTCCCTGCTGTAAAAGATTGCTTGTTCCTATTACAGGTCCCTTTAGCCAGCCAAAGAAACTTGACTCACCTTCTAGCAAAACAGACCAGCAGAAAAAGTAACAAAATATGAAAGACAAATATTCCTATAAAATTTTTTCTTGATTTATCTTAGGTTTTCAAAGATTCATAGAAAAATTTATTGACAGACAGATGATAATCAGTGAATGTTTTGAACTCCTAATTAAAGCTTACTTTAACATAGTTTACCACTAATAGTGTTTTTAAGATATCTCAAACTGACTAATGGTTATTTAAAATTAACTTTCCTGCAATTTGTGAAACTTTTGTTTCTCTAATGGATCAAAGTCTTTCTAATTTTGAGAGTTAAACTGCACTCCCTAAGTTATCTGAAATTGAGGGAGAGGGTAGAAGGTTTGATTTTGCATTTGTTTCTGCTTCCTGTACACATCAGCTAAACCCCCTAAGGAGGGGCACTGAAGTGCAGGGCAGTAGCTCCCTATGACATCCCCTCACTGCCCCTCCATCCCCCCTCCCAGCACAGCCCAACCCTCCCCTGCTGGCTGCATCCTCCCCTCCTTGGTGCAAACCAAGGTGCTCCTTTCCCTTCTCTGCTCTTCCCGGAACACCCCTAGGTCCACCTGGCAACCAGAGGTGGGTCTGAGCAGGAGATCCTCAGCTACACACTGAGCTGGCAGCCAAATTCCTGTCAGTGCAGGTGGTCAAAGCCAGACGTACTCTACATACCCCACACTACCTACTGCACCCACTAAACATCAGATGGACATCTCAGTGCAAACTGTATCCCAAAGGACTGAAGGGACATGGTTTTATCAACTCTTCTGCTCTTCCTCCCTTTATTTGTATTCAGAGCTATAAGAAGTCACAAGAAGCACCACAGTTCCTTTTCTTCTGATGGAAGTCAGCAATTTTAAAAAAGCTTTACTGAAACTCTTAAGTTCTGATGCTATTTCCTGTTTAATAGAAAGGAAGAGTCAGCAGGAGAAGGGAAGCCCTTGTGTTCCTTTTAATGCCTGCACAGAAAGCCATCACCAGGCTACTGCTATTACCTGCCTACATGACAAGCTGTCAGACCTGCAGATTTATTTTGGTGCAAACTACAGCTTCCTGAGAAATTCATAGAAAAAAATTGCAACCCAACAGTCAGAGAGAGAGAGATCTGAAATGAAACCCATAGGAGGTCTGCAAACAAAAAGGCAAATTCTAATGCTTATCATCTTGTACTGGAAATTAACTGTCAGAGGTAGTTGACTAATTTTTCTTAAGGTTTCAATTTCTATTCAGCAGGGGATAGGAGGCAGTTTCTGTGGAACCATGAAAGAATGAAATTTTAAAGCTGAAAGTTATTCATAGTTTTCATACGTCCTATTCATGCACTGTGAGTAAGAATGCAAAGAATGAAATACAGATTTTTAAACCTTTCTGTTTGTTTGTTTCAATAAGCATAGAAAACTATATACAAGAGTGACACCCTCTAATTAACTCCTTTCATGAGTACCACAGGACTGCTTGGGGACAACATATTTAACTTCAATCACACATTGAAAAAAAAAACAACTTGCAGAACTGAGGCAGAACTCACAACCACTAAAACATGAAAAATAGGGTCTAGCAGCAGCTCTGAGCCCCGTGACAATGGCACATGGCCTCCCACTCTCTGCAGCCAAGTACGGCTCCCAGGCAGACGCGTTTGAGACCCACCTGTCCCCCAACACCCTGCAGAGGAGCTCTTACCTTGGGCAATGTCATCTTGCCTTTGCAGGCAGGGCCTCTCAGCCTTGGTCACCTGGGGAGGCTGCTCTGGCTCCTGCTGCTTGTAAAACCTGCCCTCATTGAACACCTGGGGCAGGTTGGCCGTGTGCACCTGCCGCAGCTGCTCATAGTCATTCAAAGCTGCTGTCAGGTCCCAGTTCTTGCCTGCAAAACAGCAAAGGAGCCACCTGCTCACCTCTGTCTGGGGAGCAGCTACCCCCACCACCCAGCCTGTGGCATCCCAACACAGCAGCACTGTGGGAAGAAGTGTCAAAGCCAGCTACCATTGAGTAAAAGCCAGCATCCGCTGCTCTCCTCTCATCCACAAACCCAAAATCTATGACATTGTATCACAGGAGATGATCAAGGCCAGGACTTCCATTGCTCAGATTCCAATGAAATGGCTCCAAAAATCAGCAATTTGGGATGAACTCTAAATCCCACTGAGAGGGAGCAATAATTTGCAATTGTGTGGTTGTATTAATAATAAGTAATAATTAGGAGAAATGACGGAAAGACAAGAGTGATAGTGTCATAACCCAAAAGAGTGAGAAACTCATATCTTTCATTTGCAGAACAGCTAGAATGCAAACAAAATATTTTAGGTCCCTTTATCTCATACAGGAGAGAGAACTTGCTCTCTTAGAGATTTTTAAAGCCTTTTAGAAAGCAGGTAACGTAGGACAGTGTTCTGTAACAAAACCTGCAGCAAGAGACTCAGCCAGCGTGGTTCCATGTCTGTGGGAGCTGCTCGTGCAACCTGTCAGCACAGAATCCTCTGAAGGATTTGCTTCCACCTTCCACTTCACATATTGCTCTGACCAGCAACCACAGAATGCAGACCAATATCCAGAGATGCACAAGTCTGTTTAGTACAGGAGGTGAAACGAAACTTGTCATTCTCAAAAAACCATGAAAAACATGTTGAGATGTCTGCCTGCTATTTTCAAAACAACTCTGCTAAGTTAAGATACAGAGATGTCTACCATTCTCCAAGTACTTGTTTCTAATTGGAAAATAAAAAATATTTAATAACAAGAAAGAGAGACCTTACAAGTTATATGAGATTTTCAGAGTATTCCACAAGCACTTTTCCTGGCAATTCAAAAGTAACCTGATTCTGACTAATACATGATTTATTACACCATAGAAGGTTGTCATTTTATGTACTTTGAGAAGCTGCATTACCTGAGTGGCAGTTAAAGATAACTTACTTGCTTACACCAAGGAGATAAGCTAAATATAGTACAAAGCAGTTTTAAACAGATAAAAGAAAGCCTTTTACTGTTACAGTCATATCTGTGAAGAACAAAAACCTAACTGAAGAAGGAAAAAATAGCACAAACACCTCGTATCTGCAGGGTTGAGCTAAACTACCTCTGTTTTTCAAGTACTAACAAAATTCTGAAAGGAGAATTGGTATCATTGAGCAAGAATGTTATCTAGCTCCTGAGCAGACTATAATATAAACCACCATGTGAGCCATACAGAATCGTTCTGTAATGCTGTAATTACGTATTACAAAGTCTGTAGGACAAAATGTAAATTCAGTGAAAATTGTCAGAGATACTGGAAGAAGAACTTCAGCTATTGCCAGCATTTGTTCACTAAAAATCCCACGTAGAATGAATGGCTGTAATCCAGTCAGGGCTCTGCTATAACTTTACACACATCCCAGCCAAGTTACACAACCCAAACAGGCAGAGCCATGAATGTGCTCCCAAAACCAATCAGTGAAGCTTTTTAAATTCTTCTTCTCAACCATAAAAACAATTAAGTAAGATTAAAATAAAAAAGAAGGTGACAATAAGTATAATTCTTGGAAATGTAGCTTTAAACAAAACATTATTATTCTAGCATTGGCCATGTTACAAACCCAGGGCTGTGTGACCCCCAGGAACAACCTGGATTCATTGAGTACAATGCTCAAGATTTTTTCATGTTTAATTCTGAAGCTAACAAAAATCCCAGTGTATGTGCTGTAAGTGGCTGCTGTGTGACAGAGCTTTGATATATGTAAGAGGAAAGCAGAAAATCAGCAGACTCACAGAAATCCCGCTGGCCTCAGTTTTAAGCCAAATGCAATCATCTTATATAAAAGCTCTGTCATAAAAATTACATTGAGCCTTCAGAGAGCAGGCTCACAGTGTGTTGCATTTAAAACTGGATTGCACTTGAGTTACGCTCCATGGTACATTGTAGCAACTGAACTTCTACTACAGACTTGAAACCTTACAAAAATTAAAAGTTCTACACCTAACGCAGAAATATTTTGTTTTCAGCTCTCTCCATATCTTGGAGCTGCCCCCATCTCCTGAACAGAAGCACCAATTCAGCACCAAAGCCATAAACTTCAGAGAACCAACACAGGAAATTATGATTGGACTCACTTTCCCTGTATTTGCTGGAGCCACCAAGCATTGAAATGCATGAAAAACATTCAACCAAATTAAAGAACATATTCAGCACCTTTCCATCTCCATTAAATAGTGTTTTTGAAAATCAGCCACCCTCACTGACCAGCATAAGTGTTCCCAGCTACCCTCTCCACTGCTGTTTTTGTTTCACTGTTACTTATCTGATGCACCCTATTCACTGACTGCTTCTTTGTTTATATGACATATGATTGTATTTAAAAAGGCATTTCAGAGGCATAACAATGTTACTTTAGTGCAACAATCACTGGCAGCTCTGTATCAGTAACATTTGCTCCAAAACAGCACCAACACAGTAGTTTTTCAGGAAACACTTCCAGTTTTGAATGGCTAGAGAACATCAGTCAGCAAAACAGATGGAGCAGCACAAAGTTGGTTAAAAAACATGGGTAGTTAAATCATGATCGGGGTGCTGGAACCAGATCAACCCACTGACTGAACAGAAAGAACACTCTTACTGAGCAATTGCTTCCTGAACAGCCACATGTGCTACATGAGTCAGCAGGTGTGCAATTTAACAACACTCAAAGGTTTCTGCTTTGAAACCAAGTCCTTCTTGTTTGGAGGAAAAACAACAAAACACAGACACGCATTATTTAAAAAAAAAAAAAAAAAAGAAAAAAGCCACCAACAAAAAACCCAACCAACCAACCAACAAAACACCACCAAAAAACACTTGCGCCTCCGTAAGAAATGGAAAATACACTGTGGCTGAAGGCTGGTATTGATGTTTTAATGTCAGAGATAGCAGACGCCTACATAAAAGGGAAATTCAGAAATAAACACAGCTACACTGTGAAGTTTCTGCCCTAAATAATGGTTCCTTGAATAACAACAGGAGGCATCATGAGCCTGAAGAAAAAACAAAGATTTAGATAAAATAATATATGGTCTAAGAAGCCACTTACCAATTTTCGCCTTACCACCTCAAACAAGATTAGCAGAGGGTTAATAAACAAGGTGCTAAAGAACAGCACAACTAGGATTCACCTTAGAAGCATTGATAAAATTATAGACTCAAAGAATGGTTTAGGTTGGAAGGAACCTCAAAGAACATTTCACTACAAACCCCTGCTATGGGCAGAGACACCTTCCACAGAATCAGATTGCTCCAAATCCTGTCCAACCTGGCCTTGGACACTTCCAGGGAACCAGGGGCATCCACAGCTTGTCGGGACAACCTGTGTCAGAGCCTCAGCACCCTCACAGGGAACAGTTTCTTCCCAATATTAAATCTAACCCCATCCTCTTTCATTTTGAAGCCATTTTCCTTGTGTTATCACTCATGCTCTTGTCAAAAGCCCCTGTCCAGCTCTCTTGGAGCCCTTTTAGGTGTTGGAAGGTGCTCTAAGGTCTTCCCAGAGCTTTCTCTTCCCCAACAGCTCAAGGGTGTCATAGCAAAGGTGCTCCAGCCCTCTGAACATCTTCATGGCCTCCTCTGGACATGTCCTGAGAGGTCCATTGGGGAAGCAAAGCTGGATGCAGCACTCCAGGTGGGGTGTCACAAGGGCTTTCTCCAGTGCTGTAATCCCAGAGCAACATTATATTATTTTTAGTCTTTGGGGTTTTTGCTTTGTACTGTTTTGGCTAAAACATTAGAGCTTAGTGGGGTTGTAATAGTTAATAAATCTGTTGTCTTTCACTTCTTAAATCAGGTATAATGAAAACCAAGAGGATTTTATCATTAATTAATAGGAAAAGCAAACTTGCAATTATTACACAGTTCCCCCCGCCCCCCAAGCTTTCAAATATCCACCTACTCCAATATGTTAAAAAGAACATTTGAAAGGTCACCAGAAAATCCTGATTTAATGATAAATAAAATGCTGGAAAAGATGCAATTTGAGATGGGGTGCTAGGAAAGATCTAAATAGTAAGAACTACAATGAAAGGCAACTTGCAGCACCAACATGTATGGACAGGACTTCAGCAGAGGAAATGTTCCAAGAGACAGAAAACACTGCCTGGAGTGAAACAGGACCAATGGACCCAGTGGGATATGGCCATTATAGGACAACATCAACTGAGTGGGCAACAAGTTAACTCTCAGTTAGAGAAGAATAATCTGAGGAAGGCACTGAGCATCAAGACAGCATCTATGAAATGCACCTGTGAGCACAACCTGAAGGCAACACAGAAACACCCCAGGCTTATGCAAAGGAGTCTGTTTTTACAAACCAACTGCTAATAAAGCAATTCTCAAGTTCAGTTCAAATGCAGGCACTTATTCCTATTTGGCATGAAGTAGATTAACAAATATTTACAGACAAAAGGTAAGAAGAACTTCAGGCCAGCTTTTTTCCTTCTGAAGAACGAATACACAAAATTAGGATAAAATTAGACCATATGCTTTAAAACAAGCTTTAATTTTGGTCCATGTTCTGAAAGGAAAATAACACAGCAAGGCCATTTTGTTAACACACGCCTCATATTCTGCTAGAATGCAAAGTCACTCCAAACTGAACAGGCAGCTGGAAATGACAGTTTTGCTCTCTGCTTAATGAGACACTGGTAGCAGCTCAGCTTCCTCTTCCCATTGCCAAGCCTTCCACAAGAGAACTAAAAAAGGAACCATCTGAGGGAGAAGAGAATCGGAGACTATTTTTGGGGAGTTAGTTTTGTACACTCAGTCACATGATAGCACTGTAAATGTCTCGTTCCCTCTCTATAAATTACATGCTTTTCTTTGAATTCTGCTTGTATACATTGTTCTTTGAGGAGATGTCTCTGTACTGCAGTTCTGTCTTGTTCCATGGGGTCAGTCACCTTTCCTGCTCACATTTCATGACTGGAAAGCCAATCTCCCAGTTCCTGAATTCATGTTCAGCTATGTACCACTCAATTAAGTGCTGTTTGAAGCTGGAAATAGACAGCAGTTATTTTTATGGAATGGTGAAATACCACATCATTTATAAAAATGAATGAAACCATTTATACAACTCAAAGGGCAACTTTTCAGTTAAATGTATTATTTTTGAATCAGCTTGTATTATTATAGGGTTGGGTTGGACTCGACGATCTTGAAGGTCTCTTCCAACCTACACATTCTGTGATTCTGTGATTATTATTTCACAAATCCGCCAGTACCTGATGATTGCCTACACTATTGGCATTTTAAAGTATTTCATCCTATGCCTTCCCCCTCTATTCCAGGGGTCACTGCCTGCACACCTGCTGCTCCCTGAAAACTGAGCTGCTTTCTCCTGCTTTATCAGTGATCTCCAAGTTCATCCACACCTACAGCCCTGACACGGTGAACCACATACAGTACAATTTGTTTTAAAGATTTAACTATTTTCTTTAATGGTTTTTCTGCCTTAGAGTACATTTAAAGTAGATTATACATAAACACACCAGCATTACATTCTATGTGTGAGAGAATCGAGGTACCAACCCAGACTATCCAGGAGGGAAAGGGACATTCTCCCCTCATTCCTAGACATTGGGGAAGTTGGAGCTCACATAGCTGGAGAGAAATCAATTCTCCACCATGCAGAGCTCTCAGTTTATGCTTAAGAACATTCCCAAAGCTGAGTGAGCCAAAGGACTCTTCCCAGTGACTAGAAAATGCCTTGAGCACACAGAGATGACATCTGGAGAGTCTTGCAGCCGATTTCCTGTTTCCCTGTGACACGAGGCTGATCCATTTCTGAATTCACTCCTGCCCAAAGCAGTGACACACGTCTGCTAGCACAGGCTGCTTCTCAAACTGTTTTGCTAAGGTTGTTTCTGTCACCTGGGTCACATTTATTGTCAAATTGCTCTGTCAATAATAACCATTCGACTGAAGGCTTTTTTTCAGGCTGCTTTTATATAAATCAGCAAAGGCTGAGAATGAAAGGCTGAAAGGGCAGACCCAGGGAAGGTTCACAAAATGTAATTTCTCCTCTCCTTCACCTCACATACACAAGAATGCTTTCAGTTCTTGAGAGCACATAAACAAGGTAAAAACCTCAGGAAGTGGCAAACAACATCTCAGAGATAGGAAATGAAACATGAAAGACTCGGTAAGTAATCATCCAAAAATGAAAGCAAAGCTGGAAAATAACATTTCTAAGGAACATTTCTAATGGTTTAGCATGTGTGTATAATCCACTAACACAGAATAGGTACAGCTAATGATATGTAATTGAAATTTATGAATATTAATTTATAATTAATTTGAAACAGCTGTAAGCATCTTAACAAATATGGAAATCCAATATTAGACTTTTATACCAGATACCAGCCATGAAAATGTTATATAACTATTATTTTTTAAAATCTCTTTGCCTCTTCATTTCAAAAGTAGAATGGACACTTTCTGAAAGATACATGTCAAGCACAACCAGCAGAATGTTTTCTGAGATAGAGAGACAAGCAGCTGCACTCAATAAAAAGCTCAGCAGACGAAAACTGCAGAGATTTTACCAGCAGGAGAGGCAGAGTATAGAAACATCAAGTGAGCCAACATTTAGGACAGCTTCTGGCAATGTAGAAAATCTATATGTAATGTATAGATTTTTTAGCTATTTGCACAACAGTCAATGTGTGTTTAACTCACCCATTTGCTGCCAGGATGAACAACACATATTGTGCACAACTGTGCTGTGGATGTAGCAGGACATAATCAAAGCAAAACAATCAATATGTTAAAATAATTGGATAAGGAAGCAGAAATTGGTATCCTTGCTTACCTACAGGATAGTGAAATTGAAGAAATTTCCCCCAAGGATGAACAAAAGAAAGAGCATTGGCTCTGAAAAGATGGTGTTACTCCATAGGAGCACACTGTGAAAATTCAGTCTGAGCAAGTTATAAAAATAGAATTTTTGAGTGGGCCAGAAAGAGCAAAGGGCTACGGGATCATAGAAGATCTGATCAAAACTTGTGATTACATGGAAATGAGGGTCTGCACAAGCTTTTTTTGGCTCCAAGTTCACTATGACCATTATTTTTAGGGCTATGAACAACCAAACCTTGAAAATCTGGGAAATATTTGTGCACACCTCTTTTCGAAGTTTGATTGTAACTATGGACATCATCATTCCAAGGCCAGGTACAGGGCATTGGCACCATGGGGTGGGGGGTTGCTCTTCTGAATATTGTTTATGTGATTGTTCAGAAGCTACTCCATGGGCTTCAGTGCTGCTCACAGAGAACTGACACACTGGGATAGTCAAAAGGCTGTGAGAGTGGCAGTCTGTTGTATCTTTTTTAAACAAATGAGAAACCACTCCATCAATGACTGTCTCCCAGCACAAGATATGACCAGTGTTAGAAGCTGTTACACCAAATGTAGATACAGCCACAAGTTCTGAAATGGTTGTCTGAGCACATCTTGTTCAGAACTTGCAACAATCCCTTTTACTTTGAGAAATTCCTGTGTAGGAGGAAATGATTTGGTGCAGATGCATATGTCTATTAGCCTGTCAGAATAATTAGATTGTTTATTGCTTATTTCTTTGTTAGCACGTTTGATATGAATCTATTCTACAGAAATGAGAAGTACAGCACAGAGGAACTCTATTCAATGTATATTTGAAAGCACTGCTCTTTATAGAAAGGAAAACAAGGTAAGTAACTCTTCTGAAAGACCCCTGATATGCAGGAACCCTTTGAAATTTTGGCAATACTCTGTAAGCACAATAACTGACAATCTGTCCTCATACAGCTGAGAGAAATCTCAAGTTCTTTTCCTAAAAGACCATCAGACTAAGACAGACTCTAGGCGAGAATGACAGGTTGATCAAATCAGTCAGACAAAACAGAGGGCTCTTAAATATAGCAAGTCTATGCTAATATTCCTTGCTAGGCATTCCAAGATTTTATTTCATGTATCAGATGACTTGGGAAATGCTGCAGAATTGTGTGCATCTCTGTGTTAATAATCTATCATGCCTTATTACTGAAAAGCCCAGAGTAAAGGAAGAACTTACCACAAAATGAAAAACTTTCAGCATACATAAAGTGAAACAGCTCTTGCAAAAAGGAGATATAACATGAGGTACACTTTTACATCTGCTGTAGCCATTCAGTAGTCACTTTGATTTAACACAATTTCTTGGAGCACATTAAGATT
>VXBB01009322.1:544990-604237 GCA_013399915.1 Illadopsis cleaveri
AAAAAAAAAAAAAAAAAAAAAAAAGCAAACCCCAAACCTCTCAGGCAGCAAGTCCAGTATGGAAGTTTCAAGCCCACAGAACCAACTTGCAATTTACAGATATCATCTACTCTTTTCCAACCTCCCATCTTCACAATTATTGTTAGCCCACATAAGTAGAAATGAACAAACCCAACTACTATGAAATGCTTTCAAATATCAATGGTGTCTTTCCACTTTTAAGCCTATAAACCTAAAAGAACTACAACAAAATGAATAAATAGACAGTTCTTCTTCTGATACAGCTTCTTAATTGTTTTTCAACCCAGCCACTTGGCTCCCATGCTGTGAAGTTCAGGTATGCACATTAACCACTAGGACCCAAAAATACCACTGGTGTCTCTATGACTGTACAGTAAATCCTTTTCAGACTAAACACAGTGACCTGAGAAACTTTTACAATTACTTTCAGGCAGCTGAATATGAAAATTCAGCTAAAATCTCCTCCCTTCTCTCACTGGCACATAAACATTTAGGGCTTGACTCTTAGTAACTTAACACAGCAATCCAGAACTAAGAAGTTTTTAAGTTTTTTGTTAAAAACATCTGCCTTAGTATAATCTATGGTCAGTTTATTACAACAGTTGATTTGGTAAGAATACTAAGAAATATCTGTTTCCGTAGCCCTGAGCTCTCTCATTATGACTGGTTCTTGGTTTAAGCAAGCAGTGAACACAGGAAATGGTTGTGTCCTAAAAATTTACCTTCTAGTAAGTCCCTTGCCAGACCTGGTTCTGCCCCTGTGGACCGAACAAAGTCTGACAGGACTGCATCCATATCAAGAGTCATGTGATCATTCAGAGGTGCTGCCAGACATGCAGCAGCAGGATTCACTGGCTGGCTAAAAGGTCTCCATCTGCCAAGGAGAAAAAGAAACATGTTTTAGCATATACTCCCAGGTGATGTAAACAACATTTTTCCTCTATTCCCTAAACAAGACTACTAAAAAAGCTAAAACATACAAACTGCAGCATATTAAAATAAACAGCATTTGTCATCCATCTCTGCCTTAGCCTAGAGCTGCTGATCACTCACACTGGAAGGTTTTCTCTATCTTAATACTTCATATTTTTATTGATTTTTCTAATGTGCAGCTCATAAATAGCTTTGGAAATTGACTCCTATTCAGCTAAACACAAGATTGGTTTATTAAAAGCACAATCACCAGATCATTGTCACTGTTCATGAACTGAGGTTTAGCAAGGATTTAAATGTCTAGAGCTCTTTTGCCTTACTAATACTAACACACACAGAGCAGGGCTTAGGATTTGTTCTTTTATTTGCCTTGCCAATACAGCTTCTTAATTTATAGATTCTCTGCAGTGCTGGATCTGGCTGGGATGGAGTTAATTTTCTTCTTTCCTTTTCTAGAACTGTGGCTAAACCAATGTTCATAAAAGCTGATATTACAGTAATTTGTGAGGTTTATTTGTTTTATTTCCTTTTATTGGTGACCAATGCTGCAGCTGCTGAACAATTTTTGCTGTGTTTATGAGCAGTCTGTGGGGGACAATCTTACCAGCATGCTCCCCTGGGGGCATGATCACCCAGGGACCTGTTAGGAACCAGATCATGTTTTGCCCCAAGTGAAATGTGACAATGTCTGCCATGGGATTTTTTCTTGCCAAATGCATGGCAAACAAAAATATCTGCTTTACTGCATTTTGCATCTTCTTTTCATTCCTGAAAACAGGAACCTCCTCCTTCTAGGTAATGCTCTTTACAAACATAAAACAGAAATTAAAGCAAGCACCACAAGAGGAGTTCACGCTAGGCAAGCTATTAAAACAGCTGGAATTTTAAACACAGTCATCCTAAGCATATTTCCATACTTCAACCCTGCTTGCACTGCTGCTGAAATAGTGCAAAGCAAAGAAAACAGGATGAAATGAAACAATACACAAGGTAAGGAAAAGCATATGTTTTACTTTCATGCTTGTTATTCACTGGTCAGAGTTTACCTTTGAGCATGAATTGGATTTTTCCTGTTGATTCCTCCTCACAGGCTCAGCTGTAACTTTACCTCGTGCCAAGGGTAAGGACTGGCATGGATATTTTCTATTGGCAGCAGATGATGTTGGTTGGCTCTTGCTTGCACCACAGCTACAGGGAAATAAACTGTGAAAGAAATTGGAATCCAATTAATTTCACTGTCCCCTACATTAAACAGTCCTTTCCTCCTTCATGTGTAGTTACCTGGTTATACTTAGCCTGAAAAATGGAATGCCTTTGCTTTCTTAGACATTGCCTTTTTCCACAAGTACAAATCCCTGCTACAATGCAAACATCATTTACCTTCTGTCTCATGGGGGTGCAGTCCTTCTCAGCCTCATCAATGGGGACAGGCCACTAAACCCAACTTAGTCCAACAAACTAACACTTTGTGGGATATGGAATCACAGAACCATAGAATTGTTACAGTTGGAAGATACTTTTAAGATCACAGAATCAGTGAGGCTGGAAAAGACCTCTGAGATGATCAAATCCAACCCATGACCTGACACCACCTCATCAACTAGACCATGGCAGTAAGTGCCATGTCCAGTCTTTCCTTAAACATCTCCAGGGACAGTGACCCCACCATCTCCCTGAGCAGCCCATTCCAATTTTCATCAAGAAACTCCTCCTGATGTCCAACCAGAACCTTCCCTGGAGCACCTTAAAGCCCTGTGCTCTTATCCTGTCACTGCTGCCTGGGAGAAGAGAGTGACACCCGTCACCACAACCCTCTTTAAGGCCAGAGCAAGAAGGTGCCCCTCAGCCCCGTTTTCTCCAGGCTAAACAACCTGAGTTCCCTCACAGCTCCTCATCAGACCTGTGCTCTGTGGATACCACTAATCTACCAAAGGTAGATTACACTGTTGATAATTTCACCCATTTCACACTCATTTGGCCTCTACACTGTACCACCATACATTTCACATCTTTTATACTATTTATACAAATGTATCATTATGTTTAGGCCACATGAGGATAGCGGGGGAGGTGATCTTTCCCTCGCTATTCAGTCCTGGTGAGACTTGTCTGGAATATTATGTCCATTTCTGGATCCTCAACACAAGAATGACATGGACATGTTGGAGTGAGTCTAGTGAAGGACCACAAACTGCAGTGGATCACCTCTGTGCAAGGGAAACACTTCTAAAAGGTAATCTTAATGAAGATGTAGTAACAGAAGGAAAGCTGGAAATATTGAGGAGACTAGTTAAAAAGGAATGCAGATTTTTTGGAAAGAGAACTACCTTAATGGATTATGGCCAAATTTGACATCTAAGCTCTGTCTCAACTGAATCTGTTCCAATGCAAACGCAGGACAAAAATGCTACTTTTATTTTTAACAAACGCTCACACATAGATACACTGTACTCAACAGCACTAATCTGTACAAAAAGACCACCAGAAACTGAATACAACTAATTTCTTTGGTTACTACAAGAAAGAACAAAATTAATCTTAGCCAGCAGGACGGAAACATATGGATCAAACTAAAGGAACCTGCCAGAGATGATACAAAGCATTGGTGCATTTCAGATCACCACCAGAAGTGACTCAGTAGTATAATGAGTGTTAATTTAAAATGCACCAGCTGGGCACTTAAGTACAGTCACTCTGTGGGGGCTGGAGTGCTCACAAGTTTGGGGAGCTGAAGTGGGTATCAGCTTGGAGAAGCCGATTCATGAGCTGTCTCAGAATCAGCATTACTTCAGTATTTTCAACAGTAAAAACCTGCATCATTCTCAGGGCAAAAGACAAGTTCAATGTCTGCATTTATGATGTCACCATCACCTCAAAATTACCACACAGAATCTATATTCTGGAAGCAAAGAGCAGAGTTGGCAGGATCCTCCCTGCATACATTTGAACTAACATTGCTTTTTTCCCCATAGAAGTTGTTTGCTCATCCCTCTAGAATTTAGATTTTAAAAAACCAAACAAAACAACAAGTGCAAAATCCAATAGAAAAAGTCTTAAAAATATTATCTTTAGCAAAAAACTACTATCAGCTGTGAAAACCCACCGAGATGGAAGTGTAAAAGTAAGCAAAAAAGAAAATAAATTATAAATTCCAAAGGAGGCAGTAACTCAGAAGGCAGGTGGCTCTCAGACCACTTCTCCCCAGACAGACTTGGTCTCTCCTCACCTGAGGAACCATCAGCACCCCCTTTGGTCTCGACAGCTTGTCAAAGCATTAACACAACTTCCACTTTAAATACACACACGGAGCAGATCTAACACAATCACCTCACACCACCTGTCCATGAGCACCACTCCTTCCGTGGGTAACACTGCAGACACCTGCAGTTTTCATTTCAAATGGGTCACACATGACACACAAATGTCACTTTGCACTGAATGGAAATTGAAACATCTTGGCCATCAAAACACAGCAAGACCTTGGTTTTCACTCACTTTCTCGCCAAACTTCTTCCTTAAAAATTTTCTTATTTATACACTGCAAATACAAGAGGCAGTGGAATTGGATAATTTGTTGTATATTATGAGGAAAAGCATTTTTAAAGAGGAGATACTGATTACTTTGAAATGTTAAGATGGGCTAATAGGACTTGAAATCAATTTAGTACAATCTCAGTTACATTTGATCTTTTTTTCTCCTTTTAAGTACCTCTCTCAAAGCTGAGCCATACTTGGAAGCAAACAGTCTTCACCTGAATCTAAATTTAGCTTCTTCAAAATCAAATAGCTTCACCCAGTTAAATGATATGAAGATTTTTTTTCCTAAAGAACTTAAAGAGAAGTACAGGGCTACCTAATGAAGCAAAAGCAACCATGTTAAAACAAATCCCATCCCATGCATCCAGAACAGACACAGCTGACAAAACCAAAGTGAGGAACAGACAGAAAAGAGCAGACACTGGATGGATCCTCAGGAAGACAGAATGACTAAGCTGCACCTAAGATCTTTCACTTCCCTAATTTTCAAAGAAAGGATGAAACAAGCACCGTCAATAAGATGCACAGTCTTGGTGCTCTGGGAAACCAACGGAGAGACACCCAGTGATTGCATTAAATCAGTCCCCCCAGGCTGTTTTTCTGTCCCTGCAGTGTGACAGGGCTTGGGGCCTGTTGGACATCGCTGCTACCTCTCAGCTGCTCTGGCAATGCACAAAGGTGCAGTCAGCTCCTGGTGCAATGCTCCTGCTGCTTGGGCTGCCTGTGAAGGCAGAAACACCCTCTTTGTGCACTTCAAAAGTAATTCTTTCTGACAGGCCACGATTGATGGGAAATGCCATAGTTCTACAATATTGACAATATTATGAAATTAAACCGCTCTTTATTAAACTATTAAGGGAAAATCTATAATTAAACAATCAAGATCAGTAGAGAAGATCTGTTTAAGGAGGAGAACAGCAGATTTAAGGAAAGTGGTAGTTAATGCAGGCCACTTAAGAAAGCGATGGTATGTTTTCTGCTAACTGGATTAAAAGGCATTAGCTGAAGAAGCCAAATCAATGGTAATTACCTAACAAAAGGTTACTGTGAACTAGACCTGATGGCAAAGTGGGGCACTTATATGTTAAAATGTGGACTCGAAAAACACAGTAAAATTACAGGATAGCATTTGGTAAGGGCCACCTACCTTCTGGAGTCTAAAATATCAGAGTTTTGGAACAAAAAGAGAAGAACAAAAAAGACAAAAAGTAAAATCTCAAATCAGATATTATTACTAAGGTTTTATCCACACAATGGAACTCAGGAAAATTAACCCAACTAATTTAACTGGATTTGTCTATATCCAATAAATTCCTTTGGAAACACTTTCATCTGTGAATAAAATGCTGGCCTTAATTTGGTTTGGCTCATCTTGCCTTCGAAGTGAGTTAAGCTGAATTCACTGGAGGCCACTTTAATTATGAATGGGACAGTGCACACAGGGACTTGGTAGGATTTAAGCTGCCCTCTTTAAATTCCTACATTTAGTTGATTTGCATCAATTTTCCCTGGTATCTTGTGTAGACAAGTCCTGAACAGATACATTAGACACAGAAGTGGAAAAAACACAGAAAGAAAGAAGCTGTACTGAAGAATCCTTGGCTCTGTGGGAACCATCAAACAAGAGCTGTCCAAGAGGACTGTTCAAGTACTTCAGGTCCAGTTCTAGGATAAATACCATCAAGGTTCAGGCACCAACTGGGAAGTATTTTAAAAATGCAGCTATATTTCAATTTTCAGAAATGCTATTTAAAGTGTCTCCTATTTGCTTACATATTTGATTTATTTCAAGTTAGAACTATAATGAAGGACACAACTAAATTATCTTTAGATGAGATTTTTACAAGTGTATTTTCATGGAGTTTCAGAGGGTTTTCATAACACCATTTCTCTTACTTAAGAGTGATTACATTCTCAGAAGGAAAAAATGTCACCGATAAACAAGCAGTCCATAGAAACAGGGGTCCTGAACTGGAAAAAACCAAGCAAGAGACACAGCCTTTTCAGGTAAGGATCTTCCATACCCCTGCATCAGTATTTTTTCAGCATAAAACACCACCATTGCTATAGCATTGTTTTTCCAAACAAGAAAACATGATATAGATAACAAGATAAAACCTTTTATGGAGAATGAATGTAAGTCAATTACATGGTTTCCCTTATTTTATTCACAAGGGACCTCATAGTGTGTTAATTGTATTCTAACAGAAAACAGACGTGCAAAGGATAAATGTAATGCCAGTGATAAAGTTGGAATTTCTCTGAAACAAATACCTTAATTTTAAAACAAATTCCAGTATTAATTATTCTTTTATCTATGAGAGTGATAAAGAAGTAGGCAGTATTATATTGCACTGGAAAAATGACAATTAGGCTTTCAGATGTTAATCTGAGGCCTCTTATTAAACGCAGTTTCATTAAGTAACATGCATCTCCTTTACTGGAATATATCTTCAAAGAAGCAACATGAACAAACTAGATTTCTTCCTCATTTGGATTTTTTTTCCCTATTTTTTCCCCTCATTTTCCTCATTTATGATTTTGTCCCGATACAGCAAGAAGATTTTATATTGAAATAGTGAATATATTTCTCCAAATGCCATTCTTCTTTCTAATACAGATGGTATGCTGGCCAAAATTCTACTCTTAACAGGGCTTTCTCTCCCAAAACATCTACCATGTACTCAGCCTGCATAAAATTAACTTCAGTACATGAAAAGCAAGCGTTCTGAGCAGCCATTTTTGGATATCTATAACGTGGAATTTCATTACTTTTTTCCAAGTCAGCCTTGCATGAGGAGTGACCCACTTGGGCCTGTGGGCACCTAGAGAAGCCTTCAGCCCCACAGCCAACCCCACCAGCTGCACCCCTTGCATTTCCCCACATTTTGAGCTCTTTACCCCCCTATTTCTCCACTGCGACGTCTGAAATCAATTGTCATAGCAACAGGAGGCTGAGCCTTCATTTCCACTGCAGATCAGCTTCCCGATCAGCCGCTGTCGCTGGGGCCTGACCCCACTGCGCCGTGCTCGCTGGTGAGGGGACACCCGGGTGACATCCCAGTGACACCGGAGCGGCGGGCAGGCGGCGCCTCAGCCTGAGCTCTGTCCCGCAGCCCGCTCCTGAGGGGACACCCGGGTGACACCGGAGCTGTGGGCTCAGCCCGAGCCCTGTCCCGCAGCCCGCTCCTGAGGGGACACCCGGGTGACACCGGGGTGACACCGCAGCTGTGGGCCCAGCCCAAGCCCTGCTCCACTCCTGAGGGGACACCCGGGTGACACCGGGGTGACACCGGAGCTGTGGGCCCAGCCCAAGCCCTGCTCCACTCCTGAGGGGACACCCGGGTGACACCGGCGGCGCGGGCCCAGCCCAAGCCCTGAGCCGCTCCCCTGCCCTGCTGCCACTCCAGGCCCGCAGCAGCTGCAGCAAGGCCGCCCTGCTCAGCTCGGCGGGGCTGGGTCCGGGGCTGTAAATAGACACACAGCTGATTAAAGGTACATTTAAGCAAGTGGTTAATTTGACTTACAATAGACTTTAAATAAGAGTTCCTTGAGGCAGGTGTTGGATGGGTGTTATGCTGCTGGTTTTTGGTGAGGAAAATAATCCATTTTTGCCACAGTAGAAGGTATGAATAAGCAAAATTTTGTCCCCTGAGAAATCTGGAAGAAAAAGCAGTAGAATATTAATCATTACACTTCTACTATCTGAATAATAATAACTGCCAAAATAGACTTTACCTTTGACCTTAGAAGCCTAATAGAGTCTACTCTTAATACAGATAAATTACCAGACACAGTAATTTGCATTAAGAATATTACTTAGGCACAACCCAGACAATTAATAAAAAAAGAATTATGAATGTACAAAAATATCCTTATGACTCTCCTACGTGAAAATGGCACCTTGCACTTGGAATTTAACAGTTCTTTGTCCTAAAATTCATCAAATACAGCTTTGAAAGTTTGCTTCTCATAAGCTTCCAAAAACCTGAAGCAATGAACTAATGAAGAGATATCCAGGAGAAGACTCAATCAAGATAGCCATTCTTTTTGATGAAAATAGATGAGCACATGAAGAAAAAAAGATCACCATTTCATGGGGTTTATTTATTTTTAAAAGATACAGCAGTTCCCTTTTCATATAATCTACTCCTATCTTCTAACAACAAATCATATTGCTTGCAAATACACAATCCAATTACTATAAGCTTCACCTAATTATTCTAAAAGGCACTTAGAATCAGTTTTACCATTTCTGGTTTTTTTTAAAAAACCTCATACAATTGTAACTGGGCCCAACCCCACCAAAATCAGGACTTAACCACCCAAATCTTCTTATCATGGAAAAATTCCTTCTGATAATGCTTTTAAAACAGGCAAAACTATAACAAGGTCCACAATTTTTACAAATTTGTAAGAATTAGGATAAGAAAACAGAACATAACATTGTTTCTTGTTATTTCCTAAAGTACATACACAAGCAACCAAATCTCAATAGATAATGATTCCTATACAAAACCTCCCAGTTTTCTGTGTGACAACTCAACTGTAACATAACTACCTAAACTAACAAGTGTTAACTTCCCCAACTCTTACTCAAGTGTATGTGAACTAACATATAGGAGTTTATAAGATTCCTACCTTTTTTTTTTCTTCACTGTGACATATTTTCCTGCAAAAACCATAAATATGACCAAAGTATTATCTTCAATTCTTTGTTGGAACTCACTTATGGATGTAGCACACCACAGACACCCTCACACTGAAGCAGATTATTTCAAAGTTCGTAACAGTATAAAAAGCATCATTTCATACATTACAAAGGAAATGCAGTCAAACCACATTCGCCTGTGACCCTCTCTTTATCACCCTCAGGGAACTTAAAAAAAACTCTGTAAAACCCTCAACTTACTGAAGCAATTTTTAATAACTCTTAACACTTTCAAAGGTACTTGGACTGCAGGGGCTAGAAATAATCATCAAGTGTGACTATGCCTCCACATTTCCAGCTATACAATATTGACAAACTGAAATATCTGCACTATGAAACTCCCCTTAGCTACTGGGAAATAACTAACAACTCTGACATCCAGCCCCTAAACCAAATGACGATGCTTCTGCCAAGGAGATGGAACTTTTATTGTTGCCCTGGAAATAAACAAGCAAAGCATGTTCTTTTTTTTTTCAACATATATTAACAAACGATTGAAACATTTTTATAATTTTGTTCAACACATCTGCTGCACAAAGTAATAAACACTTTCCAATACTCAGCCTACTTCTTCTGTTAAAAGAGGACTCAACTTATGTGCTTGCAGTATTTTTTTTAATTATATCACAATTTACCATTTAAACTAAAATAAAAATTATTCCATTTAGCTTGTGATTGTAAATAAGTTATCTAAAATATTACCATGGATAGTGTAATGGTCAGGGCACAAGGACATGCACATAGCTCAGCCCTTTTCAGCCTTTCTCACACATGCATTGGAGCTTCAGCAGTTTAAGATCAACCCTAAATACTGCTTACTCTGCTGTATTCCCCTGTATAGTGGGCCAAGAAACTGAAGAATGCTCCTTATATGACCCCAACTTGGTCTGTGACAAACTACACAAGATATAAAAGCTCAGAATAAAATTATCACGAGATATGAAAAGGTTCAGGATGGAATTTCAGTTGCAATTCTTTCATCGTTCAGAGCACAAATTTTGAATTTATCTTTTTACCTTTGCATGGTCCCTGCAACAGCTTCTGTGTGAAGTCAGCAGAGAAAATGAAACACAGACTGGAGATGCTACATACGTATTGCAAACCAAAGAACTCAATCTCCAACAGGTCTTTTGAAGGTAAGAGTCTGAGACAAATCAGCTGAGGCCAGAGATCAGAGACGTTCTTTGTAAAGAATGAATATCCACAATAACTCTCATTTTTCCCTATTTTTATCTGACATTTCAAAGTAGTCACTAACAAAGAGCTGAAGAAGCTTCCTCCACTCGGTTTCTAGAAATACTTCAATTCTCTCCCAAGATGCTCATGCACTGCTTCTTCTGAACTCAAAAGGGGTTCCATTTTCCACTTCTGCTTCTGACACAGGACTCAAATACTTCCTACAATTTTCCCAGCAGCTTAGGATCAGCTGCACAGTGCTGAAAACCTCTGCCAATACTCTGTTGCATGTAGATCAGCATCTCCCCAAGTGTGAGCACATCTCAAGTGTGTGCTTGCTTCCATTATTTTTGTTACATACATGCACACTGAAGTAGCTGTAAATCCAGACATAAATCATCACCTGTAACATCAGTTTTGTGCTTGGATTCTGTCAAGAGTTGGCTTCTTCAGTGCAAGTTCTACATTCAGTACAAGGCCTTGCCCACTCATTGGTTCTTTGCAATTTTTAAATTTAGCTCAAGCAACATACGAGGGAAAAGATATCTCTAATAATAGGGAAGCAATAACATTCAAGAAATAATAACAAGATCACCAGCAGGAAGGGGTATTCATGATAAAGATGGCCACTATGAGTACTGGTCTTCTTAAAGACAAAGGATAAGTACCAAAGAAATGATAATTCTATCCTAGCTATGGAACTGTGTCTATCTGTGTCCTGCAGATGTCTGTCTTGAAAACTGGGGGGAAGGATGCAAAATTTGACACATAGCATCTGTCTACAGCTCAGTTACAAAAGATCCATGACTAGCTAATGTTTCATGTTCTTGCAGATCCCTGTGACAGTTGTCATTGCCCAGAGTAAGGCAGCACCTCAATGATCTAACTTTTCAAAGACAAGTTCTTGAGCACAGTCTGAAGTGCTGGCACAAACTCAGTTTCTTTTTTTTTTTCTTTATCACTTGAAATCTCTTTATAATGACTGCATGAGAAACACCTATTGCTTTATCTATGTCCTAAGTCTGTAGAGTCTGTCACAAGTTACTGATGAAGGAAAGGATTTCTCCTCCTGCTAGAAAAAAGTCTTACTGTGACCAGTGTTCTTGCATGTGAACACATTTCTCCCCTTCCCAGTTTATGCCAGTTTGACTCAGAAAATGTGTGCAGTGGATTGAGCTGACAGGGATATGAAGACAGAAGCTTAAAGGACATCAAAAGTGTTAGCAGTATGAGCACTGTATAAATAGTCTTACTGATACAAGTCTCCAAGCATCCTTTATCTTCTTGTACACAGAGATTAGAGGAAAGCTCAAATGCTTAATTGTATGTCGAGTGCACAGTCAGCGATTAAGGGTTCAGTGTAGATTTTAAAAATGGAGCCTGCAGCACATCCATGCCTTGACGGAGACAATTCAGCTGCTATTTTAAACACAGGGCTTGACTGTCTGTTACTCTGCACGTTACATTGTTCCTCGCATCAAGGCAAAACACGTAATGGTGATTTTTCCACATTCCTGTTAAAAATACTGATCCACTCAATTGGTTCGTCCCAAAGCTTCAGTGACAGACTGATGAGAAAGTTCTCCCTCTTACAACTACCCTAAAAATAGCAGCAGGATTGAACTTCTGAAATTCAGATTATGTACAAAAAGCAAGCACTTGTAAGTCCTCAGGTGCACATAAGATAGAAAGAATAGCAAGCTATGAGCAGGCGTTTGTTTAATGTGCTGGAATTCAGCAGAAGCTGGAATATCAGCTTGGTGTGTGCTGAGCTAAATCAGCTCCAGCAGGGAAGAATACACACACACAATGCAGCAAAACAGAACTGGGTAATTTCTCCCCAACCCTGAGACTCCCACCCTTATTTCTGTGAAACATGATGTTCCTCAGTTACTGCATTTAGTTTAGAAAATGAAACTAAGTAGAATAGAAGGCTTACTTTTCATTCTAAACCCCCCTATCATTAAATATCTCCAAGATTTTAAAACAGCTAGAGATACAAATGAGGAAATAAAGATTTGAGACATGGAATCCAGAATGATTCATTTTACAGCATTTTGAAGATACATAATATAAGTATAGCAACTGTGGGTTTCACTTAGACTATATAAGTAGTTGAAACTCCTGCAGTAGGAAAGTCATTCAGTGAAATGAATGTGAAATTATCTAGTCTTAAGAATGGTTGTTTATCAAAAAGTTTCTTTAAAAATGCCCTAAACAGTAAGAAAAATCCCTCTTTCAGTCAAATAAATTTGGTAACATAGACTTGGTTTTCTTTGGCCATAAATAACCTGTAACTACCTCTACAGTTATGATTTTTCCTGTAATTCAGGCAATATGAAAAATAATAATTAATAGGAAATACTCAGGCTAAACAAGGAGAACTAAAAGCTGATGAATCAAGGGAAGTGTTATAAGGAAACATGCAGCAGAATTGCACACATAAAAAAAGCAACAGCAACTAACAGATATTCCAAGTTTGATGTTAAAATAGCCTAATTTCTGACGAAGTTCAACAGGATTAATGGATATTCAGCATCTCTAAGAAGGAGCCCATTAGTTCTAATTGCCACTGTCGTCATCATCTATTATTGCATTCTATGGAAATGCAGGACATGGAATTAAATAGCACTGTGAAACTAGGAAATTCATAATGCCAGGAAAAAACATGGAAAAGGCTATTGATTGCAAAATAGAGCCTGGGGAAGGGGGCATAAAACTCTTCACTACACTGAATATTAATGTCTATAGGCAACAGCTAAAAAAAAAAACCAACAGTGCCTGCATTTCTAAAACTTATGTACCACATTCACACATGAAAAGAGCACCTGTAAACTAAATGAAGAACAATGTCTTCTGAAACAAACAGCCCATCATGAACTCCCAGACAGGAAAAAGAGAGGAAAATACAAAAAGAATCTGCAGTCTCCTTGAGCCTTAGCTGACAAACGTGATGACAACATCACTCTGAGGAATTAGGACATATTTGTAGAGCTTACTGCAAGCTTCAGCATATAAATATCTTTCAATTTAATCTGCTGCAGAGAAAAATACTTATATATTTTTTAAACATCTGAAATTGGATTCTGAAAGGATTTCAGAAATACCTGTATTTTTCCCTGCATTTTGTCATAAAAGCCTTGGAAAGTTGACAGATACATTAAAAAAATCCTTTAATCCAAAAAACTATTCTCTTTCATACATTCAATATTTTTTCCTTATTTTAAAGACATTGATCAAGCTCCTCTGCTTTGCCACTGATCAGAAGCAAGATGCATAGCAGAGCTGATTGGGAGTTGTTACTGATTATTTTTAGAAACAAATGTTTCAGCATTTTGGACAATACCCACTGTCAATTTATTAGAAATTATTCAAAAACTCATGGCAGAAAATGGCTCTGCCTGACTACCAGGGCTGCTTATTAGCCAGAAATGCAAGGAGGAGAGAGAGAATTGTGTTACTGTTGGTTCAGAATAAAAAGTTGAGAATGTGGAGCAGGAACGGTTTCAATGAAGATCTTTAAGTTCATTTAGGTTTTATATGAAGCACAAATGGCTGTGTGGGAGGGAGGGAGAGAAAATTATGATTTGATGCAGGGAGTTGGTCCCACAACAACAGATCAGTAGTGTTTGGGGAGATAGATGCTCAACAGACAGACAAGACTATAAGTCACACAAAAAAACCCAACAAATCCCACCAAAAATAAACAAACAAAACAACCCCCCAATAAACAAAACAAACCCCTCAAGCCTCCCAAAACAAAAAACTCAACCAAGAAAAAAAACACATGAAAAAGAGTTTGCTTGATGCCATGGTCTTCCATCATCTACAAAAACCCAACTATATGAGCTTTTCCATTTGGTGGCTTAAGGAGTGACCAATCACAGTGCAAGAAGCAGAAGTCTCAAATCCCCTGCTTAGCTTTGCAGAAACCTATTTGAAAAAACAATGGCTCTATTTTTTATGTCAGTCACTTTGCACTGAATCAGTCAGTCTGCCAGACAGGCACTGTCTGCTGTGGTGGTTTAACCTCAGCCAGCCCAGCCTCACACAGCTCCTCAGCTGCTCCCCCTCCAGCAGGACCAGTTGAGAATTGGTAAAGGTAAAAGCTGGAAAACTCCTGGGTTGAGATGGAGAGTGTTTTATAGGGAGAGCAAAGCAAAACAAGGAATCAATTCAGTGCTTTCCATGGTTGGGCAGGTGTTCAGCCATCCCCAGGAGGGCAGGGCCCCATGACACAGGATGGTGGCTGGGGGAGACAAACACCATCCATCCAAATGTCCCCCCCTTCCTTCTTCTTCCCCCACTCTATGTACTGGGCATGATGTCACAGGGTCTGGAACATCCCTGTGGTCAGTGTGGGTCACCTCTCCTGGCTGTGTCTCCTCACAGCCTCCTGTGCACCCCCAGGTCCCTCCCCAGCCTGGAAGTAGGAGAAGCAGGAAAGGCCTTGGCTCTGTGTGAGCCCCACTCAGCAGTGACAAAAATATCCCTGATCATCAAACCTGTGCTCAGCACGAATCCAAAACACAGCTCCATACGGACAGTGTGAAGAAAATTAACTCTAGCCCAGCTAAAACCAGCAGATGTGCAATATTCACTCACTTGAGTCAGCTTTTCTCTTCTGTACAAATGTTTGGGAAAAACCTCTTGCTTTTCTGTTTGCTGAACCAGTTGATTAGCCAGCAGTGTTCTCCATTTCATGACAGACAGAACGAGCTCATTTCTTGGAGCTGCAGTCAGTACACACTGAAAAGCAAACTATCTGCGGGGAGTTCATGATACTTGAAAACGTAAAAAGGTACAAGCTGAACTTTACCCAGTTGATAATAATTTGGTTTTTCAAGCACTAGCTTCAAGTAAAAGTGGTATGTCAAGAAAAGAAGAAGGTCACCACCATCAAACAGTCAAATATTTAAACTTGGATCAGAACTAAGGTCATGCACTAATGTTTGTGTTTTAATTAATATAGAAATGGATCTGGTTATGTGCATTGTAATATATGCGAGTCAGAAACCACACAGCAACTACTATTTTCTTATGCATAACAATAATGTTTTCTGTGATGATGATCTCTATAGATTGGGGAGTTTAAATAAAAGGAAGAAAAAAAATACCACTTCCATAAATAGATTTCATCCAAAAGAGATTTAGTTGCAAAGAACTTCTTGGGCAACTTCAAACAGTCCTGCATCTGACCTGTGAATTTTTTCACAGCTTATGTGACTGAATATCTACTCCACATATACAAATCCACATCTGCTTGATTAAATTAGGCTGTCAGTCTCCTGAAGTAAAGCCACAGGCAAATGGGCCAAAGTTATACAAACTATCTCCAGCAGGAGGCTGGAAATCTGGCTCTGTACCTTCTCAGTAATTCAAATGATAGAATTTAAGTTCTCAAACAGAAAGACATTCAGAGAATTCTTATTATAATTGCAATTGCTACTTAGAGATAAGCAGTAAACGTTCCCATAATACTTCACCTCTGGAACGTCAGACACTTAATAGAATGTCACTCCAGCCTGTGTCACTCCTGAAAGCTGACCTTGGAAATCTTCCTGTCCTATCAGGCCTTCTACAAACCACTACAAGAATTTACTAAGGGACAGATTTGCTCACTTTGTTCTCAGTTCTTTCCATGAACTAACCCATCTCTTAAACACTGAGGCGAAGGCACACACATCTATGGGAGCAAAGGCTTCAGCAAGGGCCTTTCTTTTTTCCATGTGGAGACAAAAAGGACTGAAGCTGTATCAGGTTTCTTACTGGAGAAACCAGGCTGAAAAAATACCTGAACTGCTGGAAGCCTATCACTTTGCCTTGCTAACACAGAACAGCAGCAATGAAGTAATGTTTGTAATGGAAAGACTGCAGACAGGTGGATAGACTCACCATGCCTTGGCTGAGCAGGAAAAATGGCCAGCATGTATTGCTCTGAAGAGTGCTCATGTGCAAAGGAGAAGCAGGGAGGAACTGCAGTCTTTTCCCTTCTCCTCTATCTGTACTTTCAACAGCCTGAAAAAAACACTGAAATTTTTTCAGCTCCCTGCTCACTGTAGGTAGAGGCGTAAAGATGAAATTTGGAGTTTAGCTTCTATTTTTTGCTCTCCCTTCTCGGCCTTGGAAAGTTTACTAAGCTGGCTATGATGTCAAACAGCACATTGTATATACTATGTACTCTGAAGAGAAATAAAGAGAAACACTTAGGCCTTATACATAATTTGCAACGTGCTACAGTGCCTCAGTGAAGATAAAATATCCAGTATTCTTGCAGAAGGCCTTAAAAATAGAAAAACAGCCTTGTCATTGTGAAAGCTAGGAATAAAGTTAATTACAATAGTACATCAGAAGCTGAACCAACAAGCATAAGCATGATAAGCCACATACAGTCCTGTGATCTTGCAAATTTATAAATAGCTCCAACATTTTTCAGAAATAGAAGGCAGCTCTCAATGGTGAAGGTGCCAATCTCTTCATTTTTATCTGGACCCATCTATCTCCTCTTGATTAATAACAACACACAAGGATCAGCATGCTTCAAGGCACACTTAATATCTATGAATTCACAGAATGAATAAACGAGTTCCACGTGCAGAAAACTTATTTGGGAAATCCTACCAGTTTTGCAGGAAATTGTTCTGCAAGCAGCAGAGAGAAGGAAACATCATTTTCTTTGGATTTCTGTCCTTTAATACCCTAAACTTGTGCAGCCACCAGCACATCCCAGAGTTAGCCCAGACACACAGTGTAATAAACAAGTACCATGCTAATTTCAGGGATTTTTTTCTCCACCAGCCAAACTTTCACAAAAGAGACAATTGGATTCCTCTTGGGGGGCACCTCCTCTCAGTGGTGCTTTAATTGTCACAAGAATCAAAATTGTATCTAATTGTCTCATCATAGCATTGAGCAATCCAGCAGATACTTTCAGAATCAATGAAAAAATATTGAAATGATTTCTTGTATGTAGTAAAATCTCTGTTAACAACAATTGCTGGAAAGAGTGTAAATCTCTCTTAATTTCTGCATAAAGGGAAAGATCATTCCCTCACAAAATAAAATACCTCACCATAAAAATTTATCCAATTACTCACATAACTTTTCAACCAAGACATTAAATAAGATATACTTTTAATCCCTGCCTGTTTAATAAGACAAATAAGACATTTGGTAGTTTATTATACCACCAGTGCACAATTCATTTTTGTAGCACAGCAACAATAAATAACACAAATGAAACAGTTAAATCTCATAGCCTCCAGTGAAACAATATTTGGAATATAATTACATGCAGTACACATTTTGCAAAGGATGTAGACTCAGTTCCAAATTTAGCAAAATGTGACCAGGAAGTAAGTGTCTGGGACTTCACCACAGTATTTGTTTGACCTTTTTCCAGTCTTGAAATTTACTATTTGCCAAACATGGTTTCAGCTTATAAGAGTGTTAAGGCTCCTCCAGTCCTCTGTAAAGAATTAGGTGCTCCATGAAGAGATGCTTTTAGAATCTTGCTGGCCTAATTTATGCTATAACTTACTTTAGTTACTCAAAACTTTATTCTCTCTGGGTAAAGTTTCCAAAGAATTTAAGCATCCATGTGAAACAAATGATGTCAGTTTTTCATGCTTTAAATATACAGAGGTAGCTCAAAAGAAATGTGAGAGGAGATGATTTTCTTGGAAACAAGGTATTTCCTGTCTTCTCTATGAAGTGGCTTTCTTCTTTTAGCAATACAAACAGTGCCAGCTTCTCCAGCCATATGTTCTCTGCCCTTATAGACATTAAAAACACTCAGAGATCAGGTATGGATAGCTTTTGTCTAATTTACTGAAATCCTTTATGGCTTTGCAGGGGAGGTAATTCAAAACCACATGAATTTACTCATAAATATGACTCTGAATGAACTTAGGCTGGGCCATAATTCAGTTGTGCAATGCTAAAACTCTACTACAGAATCCATGCAGCATCTAGAACAGATAGACATATTTATTTTGAACCATCCTGATTTTAAAGGTTTAACACATTAGAAATTAAAAGAGTTTCTAACCACCTTATCTAAAATAGTAATACCTCAAGATAGACAAAGATCATACTTTCATCATGCAGCCACTGTCTCTATTTTTGTCTGCAGACACCATGCTAATATGCACATCATATTCTTAACAGCAAAACCAGTGGAACAGAAATTCTCATAAACTTCATGCTAAATAACTATAAAGGGAGTGTATAAATACTATCAAAGCATACTGCATCACATACTTGAACTGTATCCTTCTACTGCTCTATATTGGTAATTTTCACAGGTTAACATTCTTAGATTAAGATGTATTTCTATAGAATGACAGGATCTTGCTCTAAAATGAACCAACCGATATTTAAATTAAATTTATATCCTGATGGTTAGATTGTCCAGTGAGAACTTTTTTTAAAGGATAGATTTAATTCTTTTCACCCAGGTGTAGAACTACCTACCTCAGAAAAATAAGTTTACTGTGAAAAAGAAATCTTCCAGACACACAAAAATTTCTTGAAATTCTATGAGAAACTACCTTGGACAGTACTGGCTAAGAGAAGAAATACACTGGCCTGAAAATTTCTGTGAAGTTCATGCTTTAGAGACATGGATTCACTGATGAAAAACAGGATTTAAATACTTTGAGCAAAAGAGACTGAATCTCATTTCTCACTGTGGAATAGCACTTAGAAGCATTTTACTCTACTTCTAATACATAGCAAAAGTAATTTGATTTCATGAGAACTGAGTAAATTAGTTTAGTTCACACTGACAAAATAAGTGATGAAAGCAGTAAAGGCATGTAGCAGAGGTAAAGAGCACCAACTAGAATGTTTATGTTTTCTACATCTCCATGTTTGCACTCAGTCACAGTATGCACCTCATGCCATAACAATATTGTTGTTATTTGTGTAACATACTTGTCGGATAATAAACAGTTATTAAAGAACCAATCCAACTAGAAACTAAATCTCAGAATGACAGAGCATTGCCTGTAATTGCAACACAGTTCTACTTCCACCCACCTTAGGCAGAGCTGCCCAAGTATCTTAATGCAGCAGTTAGTCTTTATTAATTGTATCTTAATGAGGATCCCTAGGACAAATTCAATATTGCAATTCAGACCATAATCAAATGGTACCTCATCTTAAATCAGCCTAAAATGAACAAATTGCCAAATGATGAATTCAAGAGTAAGCTGCCTGTAGTGGCAGGTAATGTGTCCCAGTTACTTGCAAAACCAAATGCCACTGCTCTATAATAAGCCAACTTCTGTGAAAATACTACCACAGCAGCAACCAAGATGGCACTTAAATAAAATGGAATAACATTTGTGTCTTATCACTCTGACTACAAGTTATAGTAACTGCATCAGAAAATTAAAAGTGATAACCACCTCCTCGCTACAGGAAAGTTCTGGGACATGGCCTACATCCCAAAGAAGGCACTTTCCTACCAACTCGTAGGCAGGAGTTTGTTGTGCTGTGGGTGATGCTGTCACCAGCCCTGCTGGGAAAAGCAGCTGCCTGATACAGATGTGTAAAACACACTAGAACCTGGAAATTCCTTTGCAAAGGAGGAGCATCCAGGAGGCATTGGGAGGAAAGGTGAGAGATACTTGGGCTGATTTACAAGCCAACCTTGCTCAAGTAGACACTGAGCTTAATAGGACCTGAAGGCTCCCACAGTTCAAGACAGCAACACAACAGCATCTGTGACTTGAAGGTTCAGCCATCTAAACCAGGGCATCGAGGGGCACACAGAGAAATTAAGTCCTGTGAAGTTGGTAAAAGGAATATCCAAGAAGGATCTACTTTTACAAAAACAATTAATAGCTTAAAAGAGACTTATACCATTAAAAAAAATTATGCAAAGTGGAATAATAGATAATTGAATTTCCTCCTTTCTCTTCAAGTCTGCAGGTTCCTTGGTCTACTCTAATTTTTCCCTATTCTGGACCTTAAAACCCAAAATCTAACAGAAGCATACAGTAGAATTAGACAATTCAGATGCACAAACAAGATACTTTGGATAAATTTGGTTTAGATTAGATACACAGAGTTAATAGTATACACAGGGCTAACCAGTATTACCTGAAATCAAGGTTGGAGAAGGTAAACCACATGAGTCATGCAATGTTACAACTTCTGAAAAACAAGCATAGATCTTTTTTTCAGTTCAATTAGGCACAAAATGAGGCAAGATCAGAGTCTGACTTGTCTCATGCAGGCATTGCTTATCTCTATTTAACTACTATCCCTAGCAAGAGAATGGAATTGGCTGGAGCCACTGCCCCAAATAAAATAATCACTTTTAAAAGATTAAAGAAGCCATTAACATGGATTGACTTTGTCCCAGCAGAACAGAGCAATGCAATCTGCTCAGTGCTGCTGATCTGGCAAGGACAAATCAAAGTAGTCTGACACCCAAGTAGAGAGACAGGGACTTGCAGATGCTGAGTGCAGTGTCCAAACTCACAAGGACTTCTGAAGTGACAATGGTTCCAAAGGAAAAATTCTCTATTCAACACATGGATACAGCTGCTTCCCCATGATCAAAATGGATACTTATACAATTCTCAGCAAGGATCCCAAAGGTTTTACTAATACCATACTTAATCCTCAAAAGCTTAAATAAAATCCAGTATGCACAGAGGAGGGTGGAGCTTGGAAAAAAATTGTGCATCAGCTATAGAGAGAACTGATGAGCTCAGCAATAGTCCAAGAGCCTTAAGACAGTTTGGAACATCAAGTCCCACTTCTGAAAGGAAGAGACAAAGAATCTGTGTTGAAGCAGAGGCAGACAGAGAATCTACACTCAAGCAGAGACCTATGGCTGCCACCCAAACCACCCCCCCCAAAAAACAAACAAAAAAAACACCAAAAAAAAAGCCCCCAAAACAACATAGGAACTGGAGAAATTCATGCTTGAAGGTAGGAAAGAAAGATTTGTGAATTCTAACTTGGCTTTTTTGCTTATCCACACACAATCCAGTCTGTTTATACATGTGTTTGGTATGAAGGTTTGCTTGAAAGTAAACATTTTTCAGAAGATATTGCATTTGCTTTTGTTTAAATAAATCTTGAATTAATTCAAAACTGTCATATTTGTAGATGCACACGTGCTTAGGCATATCTGAGTGCAGTGTAGGGGAACCCTCTGCCCAAAAGCTGGACCTGACACATCCATACAAGGTACTGAGATGATGTGAAAACTGAGATAACACAGAGGTGGGAAGCTTGGAAAACCTGGAGAAATGAAGGCAATAAAGAGGGCAAGACATGAGACAGAATTATCATCATGAGGAGGAGGGAGAAGGGCAATGCTTCTACAGCAAACTATGTTTCTTTACTCCCTATTGCTGTTGAGAAAGTTCTCTGCAGTGAATTTCAAACCCAAGGTTAAGCTTCAAAATTAGAAACAAATCCATTAAATGAAGATACCAGGGTAGATACAGTGTCCATGCTGCAGTGCTGTGGACTGTCAGGAGTTCTGCTGGGGCTCCTTCACAATCACAGTGAACAATGAGAGAAAACTTCATCTGTAGTAATGGAGAATTAATCTCTATGAAGTATTTTAAAGGGTATTTAGCAACCCAAATTAAAAATACAGTTCCCATGTACTTAGTTTTAGTATAATGTTCAAGGCAGATGCTGTAGTTCCAAATCAAAGCTGCAGACCACAGTTTCTCATACTTTTCATGTGTACATGGTAGAGAGTAATTATTTTCAGCTCCATTCAATTTGTTGAAGCTCCCCCCAAGCACTTTTGGGGACCTCATGTGGAAGGGGAGGCAAAAGCAGTAGGGAAGAACCTCTCAATCCAGCACTGCTGCCAGGGAAGGGTTATGGGTAACATACTTCCAGGGAAGAGAGAGTTCTGTGTGAACAGTTTGGTTTAAGCAATGTACACTGAGAAGCTCCACAGCAAAAGCAGGGACAAAATCTGACTCACCATGATAGGTTCTGCTTGCAAAAGTCTCCCTTCTCTCCTGCATGACCTAACTCATTTTGGTGAAGCAAATGAGGCAGGCGTCCACACCAGCAAACCCACCTTCTCCCTGGAAAAAGGAAGGACAAAGAGGTCAGCAAGGAAAAGGCAGTTCAGAGCAGGTGAATATCAGCTACACAGCAGCTCTTCACAAAACACTGTTCTGGTCACTGCCCTGACCAAAGGGTCTTCTGTTCAAGCCTCACAATGGGTTACACCATGGTACTACAGAATGAACTGTTAAGAAATACAAAAGCAAAGAACTAAGCCCCAAACAGCTTCTGCAGTAACACATCAACTGCAGCATCAGTTTAACATGGCAACGGTATGGATGGTTTCAGGAACTCATGCAGCATCCAAGCTTTAGGAAGCACAGATAAAGGTTCATTTAATAAGTAACAATGCATCATCCATCAGCTCTGTGTAGCCACAGGCAATAGGCATGCTGGTAGCCTGTTAATAATTTTAGTTGGTTTCTTTGGTTGGCTACACTTAATTGTTGTCAACAAGAAAACAAATTAAAATTTTTGTTTTCCTTGCCACATCCTTATGCTCAGCATTCCAAAACAACAACCTGGCAGATGCTGATCTGGGGAGTGGAGGGGATGTTTATAGCTACTCACAGAAATGAGGTAGGTAGGCCCCTTTTTCTGTTTCTAATATGTTTGCCTATTTAGGAAGGCAGGAGGCAACTGTCCAGCTGATTTATTTCTGATTTTGAATCTCTGCAGTATCATGTGCCTGTGAGGATGGAGAGAAGAGCAGAACAAGTTCTACTGTTTTATTTCAAAAGTGACACTAATTTACTGTTCTGCATCCATTTTTCATACCCACTACACACTCTGACCTGGAATATTTTTCTGTAGCACTATTATGGAAAAAAATTATCCTATGCTATCTACATCAGATGGCAGCTTCTTAGGAATCCAGCCCCCTTCCTGTTTGGCTTAGATAAACAGAGGAAATACACCTCAAAATCCAGTTTAGAGGGCTGGTTTTCTACCAGCTTGAACAATTCTGTCAGTGGCAGAACTCAAGAAAATATTCTAGTAGGTTCAATATATTTAGTCCATTGCCATTTATGAAAAATCCACCTGCACATTGATAACTACTCAGTTTGTTCACAAAAAGTAATATGATTTTAAAAAAACAATAACCCCCAAACCAACAAGCACCGCAGACTGATCTAAAAGAATCCCCAATATTAATTAAAATAACCATGAGGCATAGACCAGAGTGATTTAATGAGCTTTATCTCAAGTGTTTTGCATCCTGACTGGCTATGTGAGCATGTTGTCATTTATATGGCTTTAATCTGCTTTACCTGCTAAGAGAGCAAAAATGACCTGCACATAGAATTCACACAGAGTGTGTGAACACACTCTTCTTTTACAGCCTGTTTAGCAATACTGTGACCAAATATATTTTTTCTTTGTCACTGAATAGATATTAAATCCACATATTTGTCAAATGTATTTCTTTTACAAAAAAAGCCAGACTAAAACTCTTTTCTATTTTCCTTTTCCACTCCCTTAGCTGTAATTTTTCCAAGTATGAGCTGTTGCACAAATTTATTTCAACATAACACCCCTTTGCTGGACATTTTTAAAGCCCTTATGCTCCACAGGCTGAGTTGAGCTCACCAGGTGAACTCATGTCAGCCACCTAGAAGAGTAAGTTCACTGTTCTGTGTGTAGAACTGCACTGAAAAGGGAAAACAACCAAGGTAACCTGACCAGAAAAAACTAAATTGTCTCCATATTCATACACAGAGTATTTCCAAGTGGTGGTGGTGGTCACAAAGCCAACATATTGAAGATTTAGAAAATGAAGATACAACTCCCTGCTGTTGGGAACTTACGTGCACGTTTTAACAATTTCTACTGAATTTCCCGTGCAAAATTTTACTGACATTTTTGACTAAAGATAACACACCTTTAATTCTCAGCATTAGAGGAAACAATCCAAAATGCCAAATTTAGACATTTTAAAGAGATTGCCCAGTTACTTTTTCCACTCTTGCCAAAGTCTGTATTTCAAACTTCTGGGCTGAAACATTACCCAAACTTCACCTCAGTTTCAGATTGTACTAGTACACGTAATTATGCCAAAATTCTCATAGGTGAAAAATGGTGCTCAAGATCTGTGAGTTCATCTGAATCCTTTGCAACAGCAGCATTTCCTTCACACACAAATCATTGAGAGCAAGTGGTGCATCAGTAATGCTGCCGTGCTGTCCTGGTGCCCTCTCATCCTGCTCAGCTGCTGCACACTCCCAACACTCAGTTAGAAACAGCACACATGGAAGGACTGCTCAGAGTGCCACTGTCAACCAAAGTGCCCCTTGGTCTCTCTGAAGGCCCAGTAAAAACAGCTGTTCCAATTGCAGAAGTTAAAAGACAGCCAGAACAAACCTCTCTCTAGATAGCAAAAACCCAAAGGGAAAAATTTAATACATAAGGGGCTGCAAAGAAAAGTCTCTTGTGGTTTCTCTGCCTCCTGTTAACACCATCCCTGGATGTTTGCATGCATCCACTGGGCAATAAAACAGAGGGTAGGAAACTGAGAGAAAGAATATTGGTGTCATCCTCACTGGGTTTAACTCATATGACAGCACAAACAATGGGCATGGAGATACAAAATGTATATTTCAATGAAGAGGCTGGAGCAAAAGCCACAGCTTCTTACAAGTGTGAACTACAGAGTTAAATGAACTTCTAATTGCCAATACAAGCAATGAATCTGACCTCAGTATTCAATTCTACATTCAGCTATTTGATGATTCATCCATAATGAAAGAAAAACAAATGGCACTAGAGTCAAACTGAAACCATCACAAGAAAATATTTCTGGAAAGAACGTGAAACATTTACAGTAAGTTCCTATAAAGGTCATGAACACTTTCAAAATTCAGCCTGGGTCTTGTTTATGACAGAACCAAAGTGTGACAAGCTCTGATGACTCATGAAGGTTTTGGTGACAGAAGCAATATCACCAAGACATTGGGAAGCTTTCTGTACATTCCCTTTAGCTCCCAGAGCATGTGTCACTTTGAGGCAGCTGTCTGGTTATGTGTCAGCATCTGCAGTGACAGCCTGAAGTCACAGAAAACACAGCAAATGTTTGACTGGTCAAAAGCTACAGACACCTTTTTAAAAGGGAAAACCCTCTTTTTAATTAAGACCTTGCACACCATACATAACTCTTTATCACAAAAAGCAAAGGCAATTTTCCAGGCCCATGCTAGAAAGACACCAAATCTCAACTCTCAAGTTTATCAATTATCTACATTCTACATTCATCTTCTGAAATAAAATAGGTACCATCTGAATCTTGAACCAACAGTGGATGTTACCCCCAATCTCCACCTCTCTGCCTTATAGCACTTTCCCAGCAAAAGTGGTCTGCACTGACTCAAAGGTGATGCTAAAACCCAGAAGGCCTGAACAGGTGGATTCCTCTTCCTTCTCTGCACCACTGGTTTGGGCCATTGGTGACAGCTGCTCTGGTGATCTGAGTGGTCTGTAAACATGACTGAGAAACAAATACAGAATCATAAAGCTTGGTTTTGTCTCCCCAATACTGTGAACACCTCCACTTTATTGAACATATTCATCTTTTAAAAACCCTATTAAATAAGTAGCTCTTTTTCTCCCCTAGCCACTGAAAGCTCTGAATTCTCAAATGAGAATGTATATCCTTCATTCAATCATTCCTAGGTGGCAGAAGATGAATGACTTTTGATATGTATATTCCTAATTTCTGATAATTTCTAGTTAACTTATGTGCCCTAAACTTCTGAGAAAAAGCTAATTTTGAACCTCATACACATGCAACCCCCCCAACAGGAACTGAAAGCCATCAGCAAAGCAATTTACAGGCATATAGACACTTCAGTGGTGGGCTGCAGTAGGAAAACCTATTGCTAGAGAGCTGCACAAACTTGAGCAATTCAGTGGAGTGCACTGCTGCTAACAGAGCCACTCCTTCTGAAACAACACAAAAGCAAACAATTGAGGTTACTTTCTTACACTCTGCACCAACCACCCAGTTTGCTGACTTCACAGGAAAACACAGCCATAACTTCACACTTCAAGACATTTTTACAACACTTCACCAACTTCATAGGGACAGCTGCATCTTTACAAATAATAAATGCAATTTCATTTTTGAAAGAATATTTCATTAACTGCAAAGCACATCTCTGGATACAAAACCTGACAAGCTCCCAACCCAAAACTAGACCACACAGTACATATGGATTCCTAAAGACTCACAGCACAAAGTGCAATCTCCTATTGATTTTAGCTTCATCTCATGAGACCCATTTTCCTTTAAATCCTATTTCACCTAATAAAGCCATTTTCCATTTGCCACATTCCTGATAATGCTAAAAAAAAAGCCTGACTTAGAGGTTAGTGAGAGCTGCGTGTAAAAACTGGGAACCTGCTACTGCTTTATATAATCACAGAACCATTGTTTCCCCTCAATCAGCTTCTGGGAACCAAGGATTGAGGGAGAAGAAGGAGGAACAATGGCCTGGCTCCCCACCATGGTACAGCTGAGCCATGGCAGGGGCAGGGGGCTGCCCTCAAAGAGCCACTCAGGGGCTCCATCTGTGCCCATTTAGGATTATTCTTCTTCATCTAGGATTCTCAGGGGTGAGACGTGGGCAGGACAAAGAATGGAGCTTCAAAGACACCAAAACAAGCACAGATCTGTGCTTTCCTCAGTCATTGCTTCTACACCATGAAACACCAGAAGGGCCAGCCTGACCTCTGTGCAAGAGGAGGCAATTAAGGAAAAAGAAAAATGACTAAGGGAAATTCTCCCTATGATTTAATGAGGGGAGTTTGTGTGTGTGTGTGCGTGTGAGAAAATATTTTGAACTACAGGCAATAACTCTTCTATCACTCAAAACAGGTACCTATGGCTCAGATGTCAATGAAGGTTTTCCAAAAAACAATTACACAAAATCTCTTTTTAGAGGAAAATCAAAAAGAATCAAACCATCTTTCTTGTTTTTCAGAGATGCTCTAAGTGGAAAACATGATGATTATATGATGAGCTGTCACTTGGCTACAACCCACTCAGTTCTATTACTGCTTGCTCCAGCTACTTTAACATTCAGTCATCTCAGTTACCTTTTATACTCACGGCATGCAGGAATCATCAAATGCCCCTTACAACACAGGGCAATCCTTGCCCTCAGAGTCCAAGCTGATTTGATCTCTTTGTGCTTTACTGGAATTTAGGACTGGATTGTGAAAGAGAGTAGGAGCCCTCTCTCCATATCATTTGAATTCCTGCACCACGCATTTTTCTCTGCCTTTCCTTTTGCTCTCTAGAAGACTGAGGTTACAGAGTACAGTGCACCATTTGCATACCAAAAGCAGTAGCACTTTACATAAAAACTAAAAGCACACACTTTTCTGGTTTCAGTGACTAAGAGCTCATGATTTCCTTCCTCTGAACCTGTAGCTACAAATTCAGGTGTAACTAAGTTCATCAAGACTGGTTTAGATAAATATTTTACAAATTAAGAAGCTTTCCCACTACCAGTGTTACCTGATACTTGTTTGCCAGAGATATTTTCTTTTCAGACCTTCTTCTTCTGGAGCAGTCAAAGACTTCACTGTCTCACCTGAAAGAACAAATGAGAAACATGCAAACAAGTTCAAAGATCATGAAGAAATTTTTTTTTATTATTTCTCAGGTTATATATAAGTTGTTTGAATGCTGCATGGTGCTATCCCACTTATGGGGCGTTTCAATATCTTCTTCCAGCTGGCCTCCCTGGGCTCAGGTGTGTCAGATTTCATCATTAAAAGAAGTAGGATGACTCTCTGCTCTACCTCACACCATCTAACAAAAGAACACAAACACAAAATACTATTCCAGGTCGCTGTAGCCTCATGCTGAGGTAGCAACCTTGCCCTAAGTTTCTACATGGAGGTAGAAAACAGTTAACACTGCTTTTCTGCAGCAAAATATCCAACCCTGCTGTTAGCAGACAATTTGTTAGGTGCAGGACAGTGAGCACACCATGAACTCTGACTTGTGACCTTCATTAAGCTCCAAGACACCCAGCCTTGATACTTTATTATTGCACTAGTTTTTCTCAGCAGGAAGCAGAATTGATTCAAGCACAAGCCATACTACCTGGTGAAGTTAACATGTCCTTAAATGTATCACTGCTGACCTTTATATCCTTGATCAGATCAACTGCTATGGACCTTAAACCACCATCCATCCCCCAGAAAGCAAGTGGGCAAATGAAGACAATTATACAAAGATATTCACAGTTCTGTTTCCGTAAAAGACCCTTCCTGCGCCTCAGTAGGGATGTGCAGCCCAGTGCCTGGCATGCCACAGACAGGTGAGACTAAAGATACAAGCTCTGGTGTCCTCCTGAGGGATAGCAATTGGCTATCTCTGAGTTGCTCCCCTGCCCTTTTCACTGATGGTCACAAACAACACACAGGTGAGTGCAAAAAGGCTCCAAAACAGGTAAGAAAAAGATGCAATCGTGTCCCCTCTCCCCCCTAACGTGACTGTGAGATGTGACATCAATTTTAATGACTTCCTTGCCTAGGAATGTACCTGGCCACCCACGTAGACAGAGCAATGAACAGAGAATGAATGACTCAGAGAAATCCCAGCTGTTTACCACAGTGTCTCACTACTCCCCACGCCAACAGCAATGGGTGTTGGTCCAGCTGTCCTTGACCCTGCCAAATCCCTCTTCCACTGCTTCCCACCATTTGAAAGTTGATGTCTTTCCATGTCCTACCATGAATGCATTGCCAATTTCATGAGGAAGATCTATCTGCTTCAGATGTTTAAAGGAGAAACAGGCAATTCTCATGGTCAGGAGAATAATGCTATAGTATGAGTGCACTGGATTATACATTCCTTTGACCTGTTTATCATTCACGACTCACCTAAAACCCTTGTTAATCCTCAGAGATATCTGATCTGCTTCCCTACATGTCTTCAATTAGAGTCAGATCATTTAAAGAGACTGCACTGGATCAGAAACAAGATGAGTATTTAAAATCCGCCTCAGCAAATGTCCTTCCATTTTCCATCTATTTTTTACTTAAAGCACACAGCATAATGGCAAGCTCGTTAAACACAACACAAAAGTGCTCATGAATACATAGTTTTTTTGCACAGGAATCTTAATCCCCTTTCCTTTTAAAATAAAAATGCTTCCAAATTCTCATGCACATTTCTGTACTAATGCTCTGTGCCTCACACAAAGCCAGTCCTGTCAGGACCACGTTTGAAGAGAGAAGGATCAGAATAGTGGATCATAAAGACATCATTGCCATCACTCCTTAACCCTTACAGGACAACAGGACCACCACTCACCTGAAATGCCATGTCCTGTTATTGCCCTTTCAGCAATAAAAGGGAGAACCTCCTAGAAGTGCAAGCTTGCCTTGGCTGCTGAAGTCACACATCTTACAGTGATGTGTAATAGTTCTCTTAAATGGTTGCCAAAGCAGAGACTGAATTTGCTCATTATTTGGAGAAAGCTATACCCATCTTTCTACAGGGACTCATTTTTGGGGGTTCTAGATCTGTGCTGATTCTTCCAAGACCCTGGAAAGCCAACATGCTGCACATCAGGTGTTCAGGAACCCAGGTTCCCCAGCCTGACTGCACCTGTCTGGTTGGAGACAAGTGTGAGAAAAGCAGCCACATTTCTACACATCAGTCCTTCTCTCTGGAAGTCTACACCAAACACTAATGAAAGAAAAGGATTTTCCCATAAAACTGCATAAACTGGTAAGAGATAAAAGGCACACAGAACATAAATAAGTACAGACACCTGGCAAAGACCAATGTGATCTAAGGTAAGTTGGAAAATTGCTGGCAGGTTCACAAGAATAACCACATTCAAACCAACACTGACTGGATGCATGTGTTAGGAGTGAGCATTTCTCACAGCTCTATTTCTCAAGAAGCATGGAGAAGAAACTTAAAATTCTCAATTCCAACAGTATATACAAACCTCTTAAAAAAAAAAATCCTAATTCAGCTGTCAAAACTGTCTTTTATGTCCAGTACCATCTTCAGTGCAATCCTGCCTTTCTGCCTGCCTGATGTATTCAGAGGTTGTTGCTGGAGTCACTTCCTTTGCTGTCCTATTTAATTAATGCAATTCAAGAGAATAAAATAAACGATTTCTGCAATAGCAGGAAGCCACATAGTGAACTGTGGAATACCAAATCTACGAATTCACTTTATTCAGTGGATACAAATTTTACCCATAATACTTCTCTGTAACTGACTGACACTAAAACAGAACAAATAATTCAGTAATCACACCTGCACCCAGAACAGTCTGTCTTGTTCAGAACTGAGGTCATCCAGAGAGGGGAATTTGCAGTGCAGCTGCTGTACTTTACATAAACACAGAGATTCCATGGAAATTTGAATGCTTGCTTCTCACCCCTCCTCCCCTTTTTTTAAATATAATTTTCCTATCTCCTTTGGAAACCTGTAAATGTTGTGGGAAGATGTGGGGTTTTTTCCTAATATGTGAATGAAATACATTAAAAATTATTTTCTCTTGTAAACAACAGAAGTGTCTGGTGATTTTAGTATGATATTAACAGAAACTCCTTAATTATTTTTATAGCATAAGAAAAAAAATTTTAAACTGCCTAAGTCTACTTTTTCTGAAGCAGGCAAGACAGAGTTTTAAAGGAGAAATGTCCAACATTTTAGATTAAGTGTTCCAAGCTGATGTTTTATGCTTACATGGTTATAGAGTTTCATTGGTAAAATGATCCACAATGCACTCGCTTGTTCACAATGCTAAGTTCTGCTCCAAAAATTACTCTTCTCTTCCTCTACATTTTTTATTATGCTAAATAGAATAGTTACTCTTATTTCTCATGTGCTAAATCAATATTTTCACAACACTCTTAATGGTTCCTTTTTATGAAGGGCATTCCCCAGTACACATCTTCTCAGTCCCTGTGAAAAACCACACTTGAAACATTTCTCAAACCATGCTGGTCAAGTATGAAATTCAGATGTGATGTACAGGATAACCAATTTTACTCTGACAGCTGCCATTTAACAAAGACAGCAAAGAGTTCTGCAACACAACCACATGTTCACTAAACCCCAAGATAAGTTCATTACAATATCTATGTGTTTGTGTATCATTAAGCTGCATCAAAACACATTTAAGCTCTCATTTTGCAAATAGCTCGGTAAGGGTGCAGAGCCTTATTTACCGTGTTCCTGAAACAAGTTGCAAAGAATATATTGGCAGAATAAGCAGGAACTTCAATAACAAAAAAGGAAGTATATTTGCATATTTCAATGCATTAAAATAATGCATTAATGCATTAAAATAATGCATTCTTCTCTATTCAAGTTCCTGTGTGTGTGTGTAAAAGAAGGTGAAGAAGCAAAATTTTCCATTTCAGCTACAGATTGTGTTAGAAACGGCATCAAAGGATGAACATGTGTCTCTGCCAGTCCAGCTGAATGTCATCTAGTCAACTGTTATAAAAGGTACTTACTGAAATGAGTGGCACGATCACCATTCCTTCAATAACAAGAATCCTCTCTGAAGCTCAAAAAATTACAACATGGTTGTTTTGCACTTTTACTAAGTTCTCACATTACATCAGCGTTTGCATCAAAGCTGGTAGTGCAAAGAGGAAAGCAAAGCCCATTTTATGAACTGATGTAATCAAGCCTAGCATCTCTCTGGGGTTTTTTGTTCCTATGGTCACAATGACATCAGCCTACTCTGCCCATTCAGTACTGGAGAGCAATGACAGTTCTTCACCTCAGCTCACACATTTCTCTGTTCTTCTCCTCCTGCTTGTACATCCTGACACATTAAGAGCCACTTGCATTTCAGTGGGACACAAAACAACACTTGCCTCAAACCCCTCTCCTCACTCCTTTCCTCAATGTTTCCAGCTGTCGAGGACAACATCAAAACTTGGCTTGAGAAAGTGGAAAGAGAGGAAAGAGAAATCTCAGGCACATCTAAACACTGTAAAGGGGCCATGAATTTCCAGTGTGGATCCCACACTGTTCAGGCAGTAGCCTTATATTAAGTGCAGCAGACACTTTGCCACACGCAGAGCCGACCTGCAAAGGTTCTGAAGCTTGTCTGTGTGCCCCATGGCCAGGGAGATGTTTCACTGGCACCCAGATACCCACGCTGCAGTTCCAGCAGCAGCTTGGTGCTCACAGCATCCTCCTTTGCATGGCCCCAGACGTGCCCCAAAGGGATCCTACAAACCCGTGCAAGTCATTCCGCTTTCCCGAATCAGTTTCTATGCCTGTAAAATGAGACTAATTATACTTATCTTAAAAAGAACTTAACATCAACTGAAGAGAAGTCGATTTACTTGCCATTGACATAATCCAGCCCTGGAATTCCTCATCTAATTAATTCTCTCATCTGAGACACAACATCTAGGCCAGAATACATTAAAGAAAATTTATTTACACATGGGAAGTACTGCAAAGCTTAGTGACAAATGTGATCTGTTACTGAAGCCTACCAGCAAACACACAGTACATTTTATAAATTTTCCTACTAAGAATTTTCTAGGATCTGCTCTGCTGTATAGCACACAAACATGTATCTACACAGTAGTTGGTATCAAAACTCATCTAAAAAGAGTCAAAACAACTCATCAAAACAACCAACCCATTAAACAAACAATCCCCAATCTCCACTTCTTCTTCCATGTTTTAAACTTATAGGAGAAACTAATAAAGAGAAATTTTTTTTCATTGAATTAATTCTTTTGCAAGGTTTAAGGAAGACAACATTATGGAGCACCTAATGCAAACTGCAAGAAATGTAACCTTGCCATAGACCGAAAAAGTTAAATGTCATGTTAGAGAGTTGTGTACATAAGATTATCACAGGCTTCTTATGTTATCCCCTTCATATATTCTTCAGCTGAAGTCAGAGAAATTATTTCCATATTTTCTATTACAAGATGTAGTCAAAAAGAAAAATATGATGGACTGCCTATTTCAATCCCTAGAACTGTTTTTTATTTGCTGACTGTCCTACCCATTGTTAAAAAGAAGCACAATCCCCCCACATCTGCTATAATTTTTGAGCAGCTTACCAAGTAACATGCAAAGAAATGAGCAAATATTTTAATAAGTCAAATGCATTAGAATAAAGGCATTAGAAATATAAAAAATACAAGTGAGTTTTTATGGACAGAAAGAAAATGTTATGCACACATTAAAATGTATCTAGATACCACATATTTATAGAATCTATATGCAACCTAAAGGTAGATTACATCTATATTGGATCTGTGTTGTCTATATGCCTGTGTATTATGGATATATTTATACAGACAGAAATATACATAATACTTTATTCTCTAGATAATATAGATCTCTTCACTAACATCACTGCCACCCACTGTTTTTTTTTTTCCCATTTGGGAGAAGCTGTCAGTTTAAACCAGAGAACTTGATACACATTTATCCCTAACCCTAGGGTAAGCCATGCAGTTAGAGCCTAAAGGATTTCTTTAATATTTTTCTTACTAGCAGCTGACAGACATCTGACAACACAGAAATGTAACATTTCATTTAATTTCTCCACAGGCTGATTTCACGGAGCCCCAGATGTTTCACCAGAAGAAAGACATTCCACATTTTTATGGTGGGGGATGGGAAATTTGTTTATAACAAATGGCCCTTGCTTTAATAATTTCCATCAAAAATTGAGAGGCATTAATTTAAAAAAATCTCAAGTAGTACTCCATTCTTGGCTCATTGGCTTGCTTGTCTCTTTTTTCTTTTTTTAAAAACTATTGTATGTGTTAAGGCACTACATGTGGCAGAAACTAGCATGGAATTTTCTAGAGGACATGCGATATTATCCCCCTAAACTTATCATCCATCTATGTAAGGTAAATTACAACAGAAGACAAGTAGCTCTTTCTAGTGTCATATCCCATGCATGAAGCAGTATACGACAAAATGTGACTAGAAAAAAATATAATAATCCCTAAAATGACTGTAAGGTGATTATGTTCCATTTCACTTCCCAAGCCTTCCAGAAGGATTGATTTTATGCCTTTATTTAACCTGCAATATCTTGAGAAACTCTTCAGAGGGTTTTCCCCAGGCAGGACACACATGCAGTGACAGAGTGGCAGTGACAAAAGGCAGAGTCTGTGACAGCGGGTCAAGTGAACGTGTCACATTGTCACATGTCCCATTGGCACCGGGAGAAACGTAACACTGCCAGGTGTCTTGAACTGCATCCCACTCGGGTTTGTTCCTTTGCCAGTTGCATCCAGAACGTGTGTAATTACTATCAGGGGAACCCGCCATTTACAGAAGCACTTTTGAAGCACCTCAGACTGTGCACATGAAGTCTGACAAATAATTAAAGACAACATTTCAAAATACACTCGCTGTAGTGTTTGACAAAGTAAAAAGCTCTGAACTGCTGCACAAAGGTCAAAGTAGAGAACAAAATCCTCGGCAGAACTACAGATCAAAGTGATCCGAACACAGTGACAAGATGTAACATGTAATTTAAGGAAGCTCAACTTTTCAACGTAACAGCTTGGCCAATAGCAGAAATCTATCAGAAACTAAACTGAGTATGATGGTTACTATTACCTTTAAAGGTAAGTATTTAAACTCTTTTTGCACTTCTTTGTTAGATTGCATTTTGTCTGAAATGCATATTGTGAGCAAGACAGTTGGAGAATTATGAGTTGTGGGCTGTTTAGAAAGAGCAGAAAGTGCAATATAAACCCACTATTGCCTCATAATATAGATATTACCACACTCTATAGGCAAAAAAATACCTTTACCCTGACTACAAGTGACTGAATACTGCTCTAGGACAAAACATTGCTAAGGTTGACATGGCAAAGTTTCAACACTACCTTTCATTGAAAGAAAAAGAATCCTTTTATTAGTTAAAAGACTAACACTTTATGTTGTCAGCTGGCTGATGAAGATTCACATATACAGCAACTTAAATATAATTTGTAAACCTCAGCAAAATATACTATTCTTCCAGAAAAAATCAAGAAGTTCCATAGTGGTACTGGCAGAGCATCTTTACATATGAATAAAACAGAAATGCATCCAGTGTGCACACAGGCCAACGTTCAATAGAAAGATTGTCATCCTGCAGAACTAAAAACCTGTTCAGCTCATGAACAGAACTGTGCCTGCCTAAATCCCCAACTGAGCAACTGTGTCACTGACTGGAAGGACACTGGGCAGCACAGGAGAAAACCAGCCCCCATTTTAGCAGTTAGAAAATACAATGAGGGTTACAGCTGGAAGGGAATTGAGCAACAGCCTGGAGATGAAACAGTGCACCTGACCACAAACAGAGTTTCAAGTACTACAGAGTTACAGCATTATTATACTAAATTGCAAAAAGGGAGGGCATTGATGTTTTTAAAAAACCACCACGTAACAAAACTGTAGCAGTGCCTGGCAAAATGAGCCCTGATCTTCAACAAGGTACATCTGTGATGTAAATTAATTGGAATATTTCTCGCTGAGACAAACTGAAACAGAAAAGCCCACCATAAGAGGAGAGTGAGATGTCTATGACAGAAGACGAGAAAACAAAATCTCTTTGTCATCTTTCACTCTCTTTTCAGACACTCATCTACCAAAGATGTCAAACAGATAATATGCCAAGGCAGCAACACAGCAGGAAAGGGATACCACATCCTAACCTCCCGCTTGGTAACTCTGCCTTACATGTGGGACATCCTAAGGACTGAATTACAGTTCAAACTTTAAATGGAACAGAAAAGCTTTTAATACACTACATAAAACAATAAACTAATTAACGCTCGAGCAGGCATGAGGACACACTGTAGATCATCATTGCAATAACACTTACAAAAGTCATAAATAGCTTCAGCAAAAGGCCAGCTGAGATACACTTTGAATATAGGGTAGCCAGATTTTCCTGATGTCTGCTGCTGCTCAGGGCACACCAAGTATTTCAGAACAAAAAATCTAGAGCAGGGATGCCAAATTGTCCTCATGATTTGCGCTGTGCATCTCAAGAACTTGTGGAGGTTTCTCTAGATAAAAGAGGTTTCTAGATCAACATGCACATTTTTCCATCTCTAAATCATAGCTCTGCAATTACTCATGTAACAGGGTGAAGACTGGCTTGGTCCATCTGCTGCCAACTGCAATGTGGTCCCTTCCCCAACCCCCATTATCTCTACTTAGGCTCTCCAGAAGCTGAGGCACTGGAAATTGAATAGGGGAAGAAAGCTTTAATTGCATCTTCCATCACCATTTATGATTCTCCTGTCAGAAAACAAACTGAGTTTTTAGGTCAGATGGGACTCCAAGCTCTCTGTCTCAGCCAAGCTGGATTTCTCTGCCATGTGCAAATCTCTCCTCCTGCACATCTGTGGTACATCTGAGCTGTCCACACATCTAGGATTTCTCTGCATCTCTAGAGGAACTGTGACTCCAACTGAATGTCCCATGGTTTGATGGGAGTCACACAGGAATTCCCAGGCAACCCTCCAAAGGCCTCAGAAGGCACCCAGACAAGAGCCAGCCTGACACAAGTTCCAGACACAGAAACCCACAGAAGCCCAGAGAACAAATCACTGGTGCAGAACAGAACGTTCTTCTTTGGCAGAGGCTGAGCTTCCTAACAACTGGTCATTCTGACACAGGCTTCAGGAGGGAAGAATTATCATTCTAGAGATATCAAAATCTTCAGAACACAGATGGAAAAATTCACTATATTACAATGCTGATTTATGGGTTTTAATTTCCTTAAAATTTAGAAGTTTTTGTGTGTGTTTACCAAGAGAAGAAAATAAAACCACTTTTTCCCTATAGCTTCATCCTCAATAATAAATAAGCAAGGCTGTTAATATTCTCCAGATCCTTTAGAAATTCTCACGCTAGCTAAATGTAATTTTACTGCTGAAGCAGATATTGACCAATATTCCAAGACAGAGTGAGCTCCCCATTCAAATTATCCTCATCTCCCTTATAAAAGCACTTCCCAACCACAGAAAGGCAATGCTTGCAGGAGAAGGGAAAAAACCCTACCATCTTTCATAAGGGATTTGTTGTCTAGATCAGCTTAAGGGCGTACATGTGTACCACAGATTTTTATGAATACTGTCAATGCCACAGTAAAAACAAAATTCTGCTTCTATAGCTGCATGTTCCATCTGAGACATCAAGAAGAAATAATAATTTCAATTCTATCACCTGCTTATAGCGACAAAACAAACATAAACAATATTAGTCAAAGACACTGAACCACTGACTCCCTTTGTTGTGACCTGAACAGAGGGATGCTATCTAAGGAATAAACATTGAAGAGATGTCTGGCGAGAAACTGAACTAAACTGCACCCAGTTCTTCCCTAAAATAATTTAATGTCTCCAGAGGACCAGAAAAAAACCTTTTAAACTATAACCCAAAACAAGATTTTTGCTGAATTTGTGTGAATTCTTATGGACTTCCACCAGAGCAGCTCTCTAAGCAGGGCTTTTACAACCCAGCCTGTATGTGCACCCTCATGGCTTTATCTACAGCTCCTCTCTCAGTTTGCTTTCCTAATGAAGGTTTGCAAATTATTTCCATACAAAATAGCAAAGAACTGTCTGGAAGCTTAATGAAGATATTTGTCCCTGAATGAATGCAGATAGCAAAGAGTAATAACACAGAAATTTGTACTTGGAGAGGGCCAGGATTTACTCCATCGGTAATCCTGTTCCCCATGGACTATTCCAAATGCACAGACAATTGGAGCCAAATGGAACAGCTTGCAGACTCCAAATCTACCTGAGCAATACTTCTCTTGACCTTGCAGGCACTTGTCAGACCCAGTTGAGGGCTGTAAGCATTCCCATCCAAAAATGCTGCAGTGCTACCTGACTTGGACAGGTCACGTAGAGCAGGTTACTGAAAATTGCAGATAAAGTACAATTCAGCTGGCTGATTGTAAGTGCACAAGGTTTCCTGTGGAAGAGTCCTGCTGGAGTGAGGTTTTCAGCAATGATCGCTGCTGAACTCTTGAACTAGTGTAGAAAACCAGATAATTAGGAGAATGTAGATACTCTGTCTCTCCATATATATATATCAAGTAATACATTCTTCACATTTTTATATTATTTTCTCAGAATTTCAGTCTAGATTTCTTAAATTCAGTTTAAAACAATGTTTACTTATTGCAACATATTTTAGAATGACTACAATATCATATGAAGCAATGGTCAAAAAGATTTTTAGGAAGTCTTTAAGAAGTCAAGCAGCACTTGATGCTGTTCCTTGGATCAGAACACCACCAATATCTGCTGTATGCTGCTCAGAGTTAACTGGAATTTTCCCCTATTATTCTATCCATGCACTGTGCCAGTGGACAGATGGCAGCAAGGTACAAAATACGTAATGGACACAGATCAGTTGCATGATAGGGAACTTGTATATTTTTCCAGTGTATCCAGGTTTATGTCAAGAATGAGCTCTCAGAAAAAGCAAGTATATTTACAAGCATGTATAAATAAAGGAAGCATATATTAGCCTGTTCCCATATACTCTGCAAGTTACTCAAATATTAACTAATGACAAGAACAGAAGGAGGATTTTGCTCACTGAAGATGCTGACACTATAGATACACTTAATAGGGAGTCCCTACCACAGCCAGTCTTGGCTATCCCTTTCCAGAGAGGCTGATGCTTTAAAAAAACAAAACAAAACAAAACCACACCAAAAACAAAACCAACCACACACCACCCCCAAACCCCCAATATCCACAGATATCGACAAAATGAAAGGCACAGCAGCTTGTGCCTCTTTTGCAGAGGTCTTTTTATTCTTTTTACTCTTTTGCTGCATGACTGATGGGACAAAATAACTGCAACTTTAAGTGATACCACAGATACTGCTGAGATGTTTTGCAAGCAGGCATCCTTCTAGTAAATTTAAGAAAGTTTAACAGGAGTTTTCCACTGTCTAAATAACAAAATATTTAGCATACTGTACTGTATCTGGCAGGTGCCATTGTCTCTCTAACAGTGGACAAGGCTGTCTGGGAAACCTGTGAAGTCAACTGTCCCTAAGCCTGGAGGGAAACTTATATTTTAGTGTAAAATTAATTTTATCATCATAGCTCATAGGAGGGATTATTTAAATTATTTTCCTTTAAATGGTAATAGAATCACGTGACAAATATTCCACAAATAGGAATATATTGATGCAAGGAAAACCAGCTCTGTTAAAATTTGCACCAAATAAAGTCCCTCTCCCCAGCCTGTAGACCCCGGATGGTGGGAAAGGGATTAACAAGGAGTCTTCTGGCTACTGACATACTTAATGTGCTCCTCTGCTGAAAACCTTGGAAATACACAGCATTCATTTCTTTAGGCCCTTACCAGAAGCCTTTTTTTCCTCAGCTTCAGGAAGCAAACATGACAAAAGCTGCTTGGACTTCTGATATTCCAAAAATTAACGCAGCATGCTACACTACAGCTACATTCTTTGCCACGTTCCCATTTTACCTGCTTTCTCATTTAGAGTGAGATTAGCTGCCAAAACATGTTTCAAGCTTGAAGACAAGAAAACACCTTCTAAAATTAACAATAAAATAGCCAGAGAAATAAAGTTGCTGCCCTTGTGAACCTGTAACACGTACAGAGTCAGGGAATATATTGCCAGAGGTGAAAATATTACTTGAAGATGAGCTGGTAAATCAAGTTACCAATGCACAGTCCCAGAAGCTTGTTTGCCTTTGTTCCATCAACCAAACTATTAAAAAAATCCTTCTGAGACACAGAAGACAAAAGAACAGGAAAAGATTATGTCCCTCTGATCTTTAGCCTTCTGATGATTGTTTACATAGTTCTTCTGAAATTTCTCAAAACAAAGTAAATTGTTTTCATATTTCTCTGTGATGGACTTCTGAATTGACCATTGGGGTCAGAGAGGTGTCTTTCCTGTCCTCCAATCCTTGATCAAATTCCACATCCTATTTAAACCCCAAACCATAATAAACTGCCATCTTGTTCCTCACATCAACCTGACGGTGAGTGTGTGGTTTTTTCATGTCCCTAACAGCGACATGATTATATCAAATTATGAAAGTTAACAGAAATATCATTATTATTTATAGAAAATCCTCCATCCAATTCCTAGAGAGAAAAACAAATCAAAAAAACTTCCTGAAACACAACAGCTACCAAATCAAAGCTACTGCAGTAATGTGAGTATTTTATTAGGCAGTAAGTTGCTAAATTCCTTTTCCTACTAAAAGATCCCATTTTAGAGTCCCCAAAGCTCATTACTTTTATTACTTTCATATTACACCCATCTTTCAGTGACCACAGCTGTGGCTCAGCTTTTGGAGAGAGACAATTGTAAGTGCAGCAGTGGAAAGCTGCAGATATTTTTCCAATTCCAGCTCCCAAAGCCAAGCCAAGCCAGTGTCAGGGGCAGGAGTGCTGTGGGAGCAGCATCTCTCTCTGCCTCTCTTTTCAGGAGCAGCACTTTCTGGAGTGCTGCATCCAAAGTTATTTGCTTCAGTACCTGAAGAAACAGCTTAGCTCATCAATCAAAAGCACATTCTCAGACACCCACAGCAAAACCACCCCCACACACTGTAGGCAAAATGTATATGAGTAGCAAGAAAAAGAAAATAAGGCTTTCTGACAGATGAGCAAGCTTTTTAGAAAAATAAGTCTGTTATCATTTAATTATCGAATTTGTACAGCATCTTTAACTACCTAGTTGAACAGATTGCTGTAGTACACTAGATTGAAAATTCAGTAAATTCTGTCTCAAACTCCCAGCCTAAGCTGTTGCATTACAAAATGATTCTCATTTGAATATTAAAATTAATTTTAAAATTAACTGGATGACATACCAAACCCAAATTTATTTTCAAAACTTATGGAAGGCTTTGAAACCCACAGAAAAGGGGACAGTAAAGTATTCAGTCATAAATTTATGCTTATTTATTTGAAATACTTGTTGCCCACTGCTACAAATACATTTTACAACTATTTTTGTACAGCATCCTTTTATAAAACTACAGTAGTAGGGCTTGCATTCTGTAGGTGCTTTGATTTACAGATTTTTCCCTTGGATATCTGTTCAATTCAATTCTCACTTAGCCTTAACTATCACATTTCATTCTCCAATACGTGGAATTTCCTACACCAAAGTTGATTGCCTTTCAGAAAGGCATCTCATCAAACTCATCAATCTCTTTCTAAAGGAAAAACACACCAACACAATTAGAGAACCTTTTGTTCTCAGTATCTGAAATTCTTTTGGATTGTATAATCTGGCCTATTGAAAAAGATAAACTATTCAAACTGGGTCTTAATGTATCCACCCAAAACATGGAATACCTGTGAAATGTACACCATGAATCTTGCCCTGAACAATTTTCTACATAATCTATTTATTCTGTTATCTAGAACACAACCCAAACTGGATATTACATCTGCTATCTAATAGCTGTAGACCATTAATAGCATTTCTGATTAGACAGAAGTACATATTCCTCAGATAAAGCTGTATCCAATCAGCTAAGTCAAGCCACTTTGGACTTTCTAAAATGTAGAAAGATGAAATATTGCTGCAAAAAAAAAAAAATTCATCAGAACTATGATAAAAATGGTGTGAAAAGCAGCATGCTGGAACTTTTAACAACCCTACTGCTTCTCATAATTTGGAAGAAATGAAAATTATACCAGTGATTTAAGGGAAAAGCAAGCTTTTGCCTCTGATGAACTGTGAGCATTTTTTTTTTTACTGCCTTACTTCTCTTAATCTGGGAAATGTGTAATGACTGTTCATCAGCACATGCCTGCAGGCCTCAAGTGATACCCTGGCTATGCTTCCTTACCCTTTCACTCTTCTGACACAAGAATGCTGCTTTCTTCTGGGGCCTTGCCCAGGAGAGGGCTCATGAAAGTCACACACTTTGATCTCTGTATCTTGTGCCTTAATGACTACGCCAAATTATTGTACAGTTGTTGATATGTATAATTAAAAAAGAAAAAGAAGACTGTATTTGTAACAAATCTCAGAGAACTGGCACTGCTGAGGTTGTTTATAGCTTTGGAGAGGTGGGGAAGGAGAGATTTTGCTGACATTTGCACTTGGACAGCATTGAAACATGAAACAAAAATGGTTTGTGAAATGTATATTAGTTTCTCCACAGCACTGGAAAATAACACTGCTCTCTTCCCAAATTACACATAAAAATAAAGAAGCCTTCATGATGGCTGCTTTCTGCAGAGCTCACATAAATGGCTTCTAGCTGTCACTGTCTGGCCCAAAGCTTAATTCCACTGAGCAGCCGAGAATAAAAGAGAGTGATTAAAGGAATACAGTGTCACTTCCAATTCTGGTTTTGTGGTATACTGGAACAATATCATAGATTAGCATCCCTAATGCATTTTGGAACTCCAATATGTGTCTGCTGTATACCCCAACCGAGGAATCTGGCTGATAGACTTTAGTCTGTGTTTGTCTATATAGCTGGAGACTACTGGTTTCATGTAAAGCTGCACTGATCTGATTTTAATACCTCCCAGCACAGAATGTGCTGGATCTGACTTCCAATGCTGAACTGCAGTAACAGACTGAATTGTGCTGAGGATATCAAAGACTGTTTTCTCTTCCAAAACACAAACATCTCTGTCAGTCTCTCCTCTATATAGATGTAGTAACTTTTTTTCTATTTGAAGATGTTTTCTTGATTATGAAATTCAAAAGATTCACTATATATTGTAACTTTTACTTTACAATCCAGGCAATGATGGGAAGACAGTTAACTCTAAAAAAACCATAATAAGCAACCTTTCTTTGGATAATCTATGAATTCATTTTATTATAGAACACGTAGCTCAGCTATTTGAAGAGCTCCACGGTAACCTTCATCTAAAGCAGACAGTTGTAAATTTCTAATTATAAGTGAATAATTTATAGTTATAAGTGAAAAAACTCTCTGCATTCCATATCTGATTCATATTTTGCTTTTAATAAAAGGAACTGCAACATACATACCTTCTGAAGCAAAATGAGTGAAAAATGAATAAGGCAATTTGAGAAGGTCTCAAGAAAGAAAGAAGTATTATTTTAGTATTAGGGAGAGGTTCAGAGAGATGACACTAAAGTAAGCAGGGACAGGGTTCCAGTCCAAATCTCTCAAATCCAATGCTCTAAATGAGAGACCAAAATTCAGAGAGACTAAATTTAGGTGTCTAAAATTAAAATGGCCTAAGGGGTCAACAGTCTGTATCTTCCAGTTTATTTAAGAAACTGTACAGTTACTCAATTGTGTGAAGAAAAAAACCCAACCCAAATCACAAAGCTCATGCCCTAGGTTCAGGTTTAACATATAATGATTTGCTGTATTCTATGCACTGATTTTCCCTAAAGTTAAAACTTTTGCCTCAGACAGAGAGGTCTCTTTGCTCATAGTGTTCTGAATATCAAAAACGCTCTTCACTTCCATGGGCAGTAATACAGCTGATTAACACATGTATTAAGCAGCTGTTCCCTTCAGTTTTTACAAATCTGGCAATTGTCTTCTATACACTCCCGACTTCCCCCCACACCCCTTCCCTGTTTAGAGATCTATCAAGGGAAGAAGAAAGTGCAATTCAGAATCTGAGTATTAACCCTCCAAATATTTAGTAAACTACAGTTGAGAATGATTGGAAGTTGTAGAATTGTGCTGCCAGAAGATGCAATGACAGGTTAATAGGCGTTGAGAAGCATTTGATTTTATAAGGTCATTTTTAAAAAGTTTTTACTCTCCTTTCTTCTGCATCTTTGAGAAGTTCTTAAGAGAACCACAAAATACAAATACCTTTGAGTGGACTATGACATCTCCTGGCTACAGCATTTGACTCTAACTCAGACCGAGAAGAGGTGTGCTGTTAATATTCCATGTCTACACTTCAGCACCTGATGCATCCATCAAGATAGTGATTATCGTAACATCATTTTGCAAATGCAGGAAACATTTTAATAGCAAGAGATCTTAGTCGAAAAGCCAGTAACCACACAGCCATTCAGCAGAAACCCAAGTGCCCTTTCAGTGTCAGGTTTGCAACAACAAACCTCCCAGAGTTTGTACATAACATTCACTGTCCTGTACAAACAGAGACTGTGACACTTCAATCATTTCTTGCACCTTGGAGGTTATTTTCATCCCAGGTCATATATGAACTAAATAATGAGTTGGTGTCCCTGCCAATTGCATTGCAAATCCTTTCTGTTAATGATCTTTAACCACATATGTGAGAGAAGAAAAGAAAAAACCACCCCCAAATCAAAAATACCCACTCCCAGTACAAGATTAGAACAAACTCAAATTCAAAGAAAACCCATACTGAAGAGCATCTAAAAAATCCTGCATCATTCACTCCCTGAAAATCTCACTGCCTCCCAAATCATTTCCCTTGAGAAGCCAGCATGGCCAGAGCTGCACTACCCACTGCATCCCTCTGCATTCCCTGCTGCAAGCCTAGAACAGACAGGAAAGAGAAAGGAAAGGCCTATGGAAAAAGCTTTCTCTGAGCAGCAGGAACAGAAACTATCCTGTTCTAGATGTACATGTACACATAAATACATGCATTTACACACATATGTATAAATATTTATTCCACCCTAACAGTGTATAAACCCCTGCGAGGCAAACATCTTTCTCCACCACAAATATAGGGAAGGTTTACCATCTAGAATGTGGTTTATCTTTGCATAAAGGTTGATATTTTACATCCACAAGTGTTCCTGGCACCTTTTCTCTAATTGATTGAATTAAAAATTAATTTAAAAAATATTAAGACATCTCTTTCAGTTCTGCCACAGAAGTAGAACAAACTGCCCAAGAAGTACTTTGTAATTTCCTTCCAAGTTAAACAGCAGAAGTGCTTTTGATTAGAACTGTGGCGAGCACACCTTTTGCTACAATTCCTTTGGCTTCAGTCAGCAGCAGAGCTCTTGGAGCTGGCTGAATCCTTTCCATTACATCTGATACTCGGCAGCAGAAAGGATGCTAAACCTACAGAAGAAACAATCAGGGTCCTAACTGTTTTTTCTTGGGAACATTGGACATGCTGATATCCCTCTGATTAAAACAGATCAGCAGAACCAGAAGCTATAGAAACACTACAAGGAAAGAACAAGAGATGAATATCTGCTCCTTGCCTATGGCATGAGAAAATAAGAAATTTCTTCACCTCTGAAGCTGTTCTTCATATTCCAAATTTCTCTCCAACATAACCTGAAGCATAAAAATAACTGCCAAAGAAAGTACTCTGCTGCTTCTACAATGCAATTTAAGGAAGCCCATTAACATTTCTTTCAAATTTATTAGCACCTTAGTAACTGAAAAAAATTTTGGACAGCCAAGAGTGAGATGTACAAGTGATTATTTTAGACCTTGACTGCCCCCAAACACTTTCTGTTCCTGGTCAACTGCCTCCAGGCATAAGACAGCACCCAGCTGGACTCCTGACTCTGAAAAGTGAGGGGAAATGTGACTCTTTCCCAGTCCACAAAGAGACACCCTCACATTAAGCATGCATCAGAGAAAATGGCCAGCAATACAAAGCCAGATGAAAAGATATGAAGAAATAATAAAAATTTGCAATAAGAACAAAGACATTTTCTCGCTACTATTAAGTCATCTTATTTTTTTAATTTTACTTGTATGTTTCGACACTCACAGTCAACATTGGAGTCTTTTGCATCATTAAAGGACTACAGCACTACCTGAAATTTATCATGTTGAGTACTGCAGCATGTGAAAGTTCTCACATTATGTAAAGTCTTCACATAGAGTAAACCTTGAAAATGTCATGTGAGATGCAAAGTGACAGTCATATGCTGTCCCTCCTGTTCAAGCACCAAGCCACATTTGGATTCCTTTTGAACCAAGTAAACTTAGAAATTCTGTGTGAAAGTATGCTGCAAAGGCAAGACACTCACATTAGATCAGAGACTATGACAAGGTGAATGAAGGCTTTCCTAATGGCAGCAAACAGCTTTTGGCATAAGTGCATCAGTGAAAAAAGCAGCTCAAGAGCAACTGCTAACAGGCAGCAGAGCAGTGGGGATGTGTGTGGGTCTGTGGGTGAGTGAAGCTGGATCCTGAACTCTCAGGCACAAGACTGGTACCTGCTCCCTCCAGTCTGTACAGGTAGTTTGTACACTTTGGTGAGACCTGGACCAAAGAGAAGAGTCACGTTCTGAGCCCTCCAGCTAGCACAGAGGCAGGACATGGAATTAAAAAGGCTGCTCACATTGTGTTTCTGCACACTGACTATTTCAACTGGGGAAAAACAGGAGTGGGAGTGTTGAAAATAAGGGTTCCCTGAGAGCATCAGCAGTCTCAGAATGAAGAAGAGGCCAAGGAAAGAAGGCAGCAAAGATCATGACTGGCAACAAGAGAAAATCCTAGAGATGAGACACAAGAGGTTCACAAGAGATGAATCCCAGGAACCCTGGCCAGTGTTTCCCAAGACTGGTAACTTCAAGGAGAGGCACAGCACAAATCAATGTAACTTTCTACCCAACCTAGCAGTGCTCAACCTGCTGGGAAGGGAAGAGCCACTGAATGTGGTGCTGGCAGCAGAGCTGGTGAGGGATATCCCAATGGGACCAATGTGATAAAAGCCTCACTCTTGCTGGTTCTACAATAAACCCACTTCATGCTGGTTTTAGCTCTGCCTCAGCTTTGACAGCAGCAATACTCAGTTTCCTCTTAATTCTCCTCGGCAAGCTGTGACCTACCTTAGGAATAATATTACCTGTTTGTAGATGTTTAAGCACATTTGATTCACCATTTACAAAATAAAAATATAAAGAGTAAAAAAAAGAAAAAATGTATATACCTCTAACTTCCCCAAATCAAAGAAAAATTAATTTTATACTGATAGTTGCCATTACCTCATGGAAAACACAGCCTAACAGATTAAAATAAACCCCACTAATCTAAAACTGAAGTTCACAATTAATAATAAAAGTTAAGATTCCATTGAAGAATGTCAAAGAATTAATTTTAATTTCAAGATTTCTATTTCATGTATCATGGAAAGAAGCAGGCAGGAATATAAAAGCTTGAGCAAAGAAAGAGCATCTTATTCTCCTGGGAGTTCATTTTATGCTGTAACTGGTGAAAAGCCTCTTTAAAAAGGTTATAAATACCATATTAATTTCATTAGGAAAGGTCCCATGGCATATTAATTTCATTTCTGGCACTGTTATTGCATCTTTTTAGATGCATAAAATCTTAAGAGGTAATTTCATTAACAGTAAAGATCTGAGAAAGGCAATTAAAATATTTTAAACAGATTGGTGACAATTCAGCTAGAAAGCATGCAAGTTTACTCTAATTCTCTTCCAATTAACACCAGCCTGACACACAAGAGCTAGCAGGCTCTGCTACTGAAGTTATGTTATCCCCAAGGCCTGTATTTGCAACGACTGCATGAACAGCTCTCAAAAGATTAATGACCTGCTCCTTTATTTAAGGCAGGTACTCATCTTCAGTGATCACATATGAGCTCTGCAGCTAAGCATGAAATTTAACAGCTGTCTTAGCTTATTCTGCAAAGAAAGAAGACTTTTTCCCCAAACACTTGCTACCCTGGGCACTGAACTATTCTGGACATATAAAACACTCCAAGTGCCAACATGTGCAATGGCAGCAGGTTCTCCATCCTGACCTTGATTGTGCAGCCTGACTTTGCATACAGGCCTCTGAAGTTACCCATGGTCTCAGCAAAGCCAACAGGAGCTTTTCATCACAGGATAAAATTATAAAATGCAATTAGACAGAAAGCAAGTCCTAGCAAAGAACATTTCACACTCTATGATTACTTTTACAAATACAGCATGTTTATTTTGTATGTTTTAAGTCATGATATTTCTAAAACCCACATACACTTACTGCTAAATTGAAACACCACCTTAGCTACCATAAAAAAGGAAATCCTTTCCTTTTAGTTGTTTTAAACCCAAACTCTTCATTCAGCTTCACTCTAGTCACAAGAAAGGTAATAAAAAAGGGCTTCTTTGAACAACAAAGGTACAACCTGTGTGTCCAAGGCTGCTCCTTTTTACAGACTGACGATATTCATCTGATGAGTTACGAGTCTATAAATCAGAAGTGGGGGGTCTTTTCTGAAAAGGATGCTGTAGTTCAACAAGACCTGTAGAATTTTAAGAACAAATTCCATTGCTGAGTTCTACAGCTAGAGTGATTTCAGGAGATCAGACCATAAAACCTCATAAATGTCCCATCAGCCACAGAAAACTAATGAGTCACATTCTAGACATCTCTCCATCAAAATACTAAATCCCCACAACAGATGCAAAGTCTCTGAACAATTTACCCACTCATACATAGAAACTACATTCTGAAATAAAAAATACAACTTTTAAGCCCTAGTCCCCTTAACATTGAGGCAAATTTTGATAGTAGTAGTACATTTGCCCATTCTTTGGGCATTTCATTTGAAGGGGTTAATAGGTACTGAAAATTAATATTTTAGAAACTTTGCTTCATGACTGATCATTATTCACAGAGCAGTATAAGCCCTATGATTGACAAGCATGGGATTTATAGAACAACATGGATTTGAGCAGTTCTAGAGGATCCCAGAAAGGGAAAGGTTGGAAGGGAATGCTGGAGTAGCTGCCACAGCTTCCCAAAGACTACACACCTGCAGGGTCCATTTTAAACAGGCATATCTAAGAGCTAGAAAAAGGTTTCTTTTTGCACAGTACTGAGGAACAGACAACACACAAGGGTTTGGGACGCAGGTGCAACTCTACTTTTGCAGATATAGAATCAGTGTTTTGAATTGGGGTTTTACAGCTTGGCTATTAATGAAGTTACAACTTTATCTAAAAGTTTACTCATCAGGACAATAATAAACTTTTTAAAGTACTTCATATGACCTAGAAGCTTAAATGTCATTAAAAGAAGTCATGTGATCTCTTAAGGACCTGTGGTCAGCTTTTCAACTGAGGCAAGGAGCATTGGAAACTTTTAACACAATTTTCTCTCTATGGCTACTGATAGAAAATAATCCATTTTAATCCATCTCTGAAAAAAAACCCAAACAGATTTATCTCAATTATTCACACATAAAACTTAAATGTGCTATTGCAAAACACTAACAAAAGAGCTATCAAGCCACTGGATCTTAGAGCTAGAGTCTGCTTTTTGCTACATTTGGACAACTTTATTGAATCTTGAGCCATTTGCATACAGAGGAAGATTCCAGAAGAATACACTTTGTGAATGGCTAGTAATATATTTAAAGGAAATGTGCTTATTCTTAACCAAAATGTTTCCTGTAAATAGTGTAAGATCCTGCTGCTAACTTTTTCTGTAAATACAACAAACCTTCTTGTCTTATTTAACATGCATTATTATTCAGTGACCCAATTTTACAGTGCAAGGCTTGAAGAAGAGCTGTTAGATCCACAAATACGTAACACCACTACATTCCAGCCAAGCAAAGAGTGGGAACGTGAAAAAGCAACACAGAAGGAGAACTGCATATTATTAGCAGTTCTCTCCATCCAGATATTTTATTAAACAGGCCTTAAGCTTTTTCTTGCCTGGCTGCTTAGGAATTTCTAAAAATTAAAATAAAAACCCCCAACCAACCAACTAACCAAAAAATCCCCACACAACTTCCTTGGCAATTACTGGAAGATTAGCTAATTCCCTACTTCAAAATAATTTTACAGGGTTTAAACATTTCTACAGGTTGTCAGGAAACATTTTTGCAATTTGACAATAACCCATGCTTCTATAACACATCCATAAATCTTCAACTACCTGTTCCACAATCTTTTCTTTCAAAAGTAGTGAAAGCCCCTTATAACTGTGTACATACAGTTTTCTATCTACAGCTACTGCATTTCTGCATTTGCTTTGTAACTTCAGCTAGAAGATCAAACAAAGGTCACGTTTTGCATAAACAGCTGTGCAGGCAGGAAAGTTCCGCTTTGGCGTTTCCACCTTCACAGCGCTTGGTGAACCCTCGCCCGCAGTGCTCATTATCTCAAATTACAAAACTACAATTAACGCCAGGTTAAATTTATCACCGTCTAGCAATAAAAACAAATAAGATAACCACAAGATACTATAATTAGAGTTTGACTTACTAGACATTTTTGCATCTAGATCTTAGGATTTTACTCTACTGCATTGAATCACTTTTAAAATTAGCTGCATTTAAGACCACACAATACATAGTAGTGATCAAGTTACAGGTTTTGTGAAAATCTATTATTTTTTTTCTTCCTCTCCCTAAACATAATGTATTTTCCATAGCCATAGCCAAGGCAGATATGGCTTGGAGATAAAATATCACCAGAAATCACACCTATGTGGCAAACTATTTTATACAGTTACATTTCGCCCCACTTTAAAAGTGAATATACTAACATAGCATCATTTCAACAGCTCAAAATAGACCTTTTTTTCATAGATATTAGCATGAGATGTGTTTTAAAATATCTGGGCCTTAATCTGCAGGTCTCTGACAGTAAAAGATAGTTTCATGGGTTTAAACAGAGTAATGGTAGTAGTGAACTAAATCCACTTGTTGTCCATCCACTCTTTTAGTATTTCAGCTCAAAATGTATTTTGCTGCCAAAATGATTCCCTCTGAGGTAATCTTCTGCCAGAGATACTCAGAACTCCAGAACTACAAGGCTGTTTTCTGGCCTTATTCTACTAGGAGAGAAGGCCCATTTCAGCAGCCTGAAGGAGGTGGATGGATTTTGTATTTTTAAAGCCTCAGACTTCTTTTTCTCCAGTTTCCTAAGGACCATGGCGGCTTGACTCTCATGGAATTTGTTACAGAATCATTTTCTCCTCCTTTGGTAAGTCTCAGACCCATAGAAGAAAAATGGTGCACAGAAAACATATATACCACATGTTACTAAAACCTCTATATGAAAATAATTGGGGTAAAGCCAGTCATAGGACTATTTCTACCCAAAATGTACAGTAAAATTATGTGCTCTCCCAATCTTTACCTCACAAAAGTAAAGCAACTTTTTATGAAAGTAAACTTCATTATGAAATCCAAAGAAGGATATTTCACATGTTTCTTTCTGTAAAGATACATTTAGTGACAACCAAAAGGTTTCAGAGAGATCTTCTCTCGTGAGTACATATCTCTCTACTTATAGTGGATAGGAAATTTTTTTTTCTTAAATATGAGAGGCATGTGGAATGAAACCTAACAACTGAATAGCTCTTGAAGGGGCCATTTCTCATGTAAAGCATATTTTAGGAGACAAAACTAGAGTAAGGAAAATGATAACAGCTCTGTTTCTCAAATTCTGTATCAAAGAAAGTCAAGAGATTATCAGCTAGATGCAAACTTGTCATCAACTCCAGACACTTGGAACTGAGCTGCTCAGGCTGAGTGAGTATTCATCTCTGGTGGTAGCAAAAGATAATGATTTATATTTCCGTGCTAATTGAGGTCTACACTTTGCAGCCTTGTGTGCTCATAATCAAGCACCTGATCTGCATTAGCACTGAGGGGGAGCAGCCAGCAATTACTCAACTGGAAGCACATGCATCAGGTTTTCCAGGGTGAGTACATAATCCTTATCTGCAGACACCAGAATATCATTCTTCTGAAGTCAGAGTGCTACCAAGGCTCATGAGCAACACATCACAGCAGTGAGGGGCGTGTGCCAGTGAGTGCCACTGGCCTGCTTTAAAGATTCCCTCATGTGTAATAAGTAATTAATAGTTCCTAGCATGTGTTTTTAACCACAAAACCAGTTCAAACAGATTTGGACCCTACCACAAAATTCTTAATTCTCCCAGTCAAAGTACTGAGATTCAATTTCCAACTATTAGCCACTGTTTGATACATCCTCCTCTGCCAATCACAAGGATTTTCCCTCTGAAAGGTAAAGGAACTGAAAACAGTTTTTGGGATGGAACAAGAGGAAACAAGTATCTCTTGTGTAGATGATGTAGCCCAGAGAGAGACAACGTAGCAATTATTGTCACAATCAACACTGCTCTAGATTTATGGTGCTGCTCTTTCTTCGGCAAGGGCCTTTATCTGTCAATGTCAGAAGAAATTTTGAACAATGCAGAATCATAAAAATGTAAACTGTGTGGCCCAGGAGACAATACAGATCTCTACATGGAGTTCCTTCAAGAGAACCTTCATATAACATTTTTTCACATAACGTTCTGTTTCTTCTTATTCTTGCCGTGAAAATGCATCCTTTTAATAATCCTGATTAAATTCTGCTTTGAGCATTTACAGCCTGACTATACATCAATGAATATCTATCTTTGTATTTCCTGTTATACAGTTCTTATCTACGAAGCATGCTCAGGTTGGAAGGCCAGAGCAGAGAGACACAAGTGTGACTATACGTGGTGAGAAAAACATGAGAGAAAGAGCAAACCAGCAAATCACTTCTGGGTTTCCCTCAGAAAAAGGAGGATTACTCATATGACTGCAGGCAGCTTTTCCTACTTTATTTGAAACTGTCTTGAAGTACTGAGCAGTGAACTGAACCACAACACAAACATCTAAGAAAACTTCAATTATAAACATAGACGTGAATTCTGTATATCTGAGGCTCATATGCATTCATATAGAGAAATCTGAAAGAATAAACTGTCCATTGCTAAAAAGCACTTGGCCTCTACAGTTCTCACCAGCCACTAAGACACTCCCAACTGCAAGGCTCAAAAATTCATTCCTTCACACAGGTCTTCTTTTCAATACAGAAGAGACACTGCAAAAAATCCAGTAGTAGAATACGTGATTTTTTTTCACCTGCCTCCTGAGATATCAAAACTATACAGGATAAGAAACTGTGAGAGTAGCTCATAGGCCCTCAAATCTCTGTGGAAAACTGTCACTAAAACCTGGAAATGCCACCCTACATGACTTAACATTGGCATGCCTTCCCATAGTTTTAATTTGAACCTTGTTTTTTATGATTGTTGAAAAACCAAACATGAAACACCAACATTGATATAATTTTCAGCTGTCATGATTTTGCATTTAAATTCTGAATTTTCAGGTTATTTTCACAATGTCCAATTTTAATCCCCTTCTTGTAAATGCATGGAACTCAAGGGTAATGAAAAAAGGATACTGGGAATTTCTTACCAGCAAACAGCCTCAATTTAGCAAAGTGCAAACACTCTATGAACCTGATTTTGTTTAACCTTATCCTTGTGGCTTTCTCCATTATATGTTACTTCCGTTAATTTGTTCTGAAGGGAAGCTTGTCTCCAGCTGTACTTGGCAGAACAGATGAACACACCGTACTATCTGAATCTTTCCCACATGTGAACTTTATCTACAGGTTGCATATTCTGTCATTCTTTCTGCTGAAATTACATAAATCTGCCTTTCCTTTAAACCATGTATACTCTTCCAGAGACAAAAATGTAAAGAGTTATTTAGAGGGACATGGAGGTGATTTTATTGCTTCACATTTAATTATAATTTGCTAAATCAATACTTTATTTACACTAAAACAATCGTGTTTCATTACCATAATGTTATTTAATACACCTGTATGTCCTTCTCTTCATGAGAATTGACGATGTAACAGCTCTAAGACTTAAAATAGAAGCTACTGGGATATTAAATATTCTCAGGTAAGAGACAGGCAGATGCTAAGAGATGGCAGATCTGATGCAGCTAGACAGATACATCTGGGTTCATCCCCCCATGTCCTTGCTTAGCAATATCCTACAGGGTCACTAATCAGTAACAGTGAAATGACTCATTCCAAGCAGAGACAGAGCAACGTAAGCCAGGCACTGTTTCTTGCACTTTGTTTCTTGTTGCAATAGATCTCAAAAGAGATGAGAAAAGCTAAGCCAGTAAAGATATTAATGTTATATGATGTTATTTGGCATTCTTGTATTCAAGATTTGCGTAGTTCGAGACAGACAAAACCCCTTACAAAGTCAGGCTCCCAAATTAAATTTCTTTCACTACTGTACTGTGTGTGTGCAGACACTGGCTGTGGGACATGGTCACAGCCCTTCTTTGATTGAAGAGCGCTTTTGAAGGAAATGATACTTATTGTATTGTTTAGAAAGTAAATACAATGGAAAAAAGTAAAGTGACTTAACAACCAATATCAGCTCTGTAAGAAAGGTCTCCTACCCCAGTGCCCTTGTTCTTGGGACTAGAAGTCATCTGTGGGATGACTGAATTGTCAGTCACTCATGCATTTAATGTTTCAGCAGTACCAATACAACAACCTGAGCCCAGTCTGCTGTGTAATACAAAGGAATTCATTCAGTATGTTTTTCAATCAGGAATATAACATCAGCAGTTTTACTCCTGTTTAGGTGCTGAAACATAAAACACAGAAAACTAAAGAAGAATTTTTCATTCAGATTTCCTAATAGGCACTGATTATTTTACCAGTTTCTATGGCACCATCACCATGGCAGCTAGCCATTTTAATCAAAGGCATTCGAACATGTTTCTGATAACATCACAGTATTACATCTCCTGGTCACACGCAGCAGTAACCACTTTGTACATTTCCATAGGATGGAGGCCACTACTGTCAGCAGACATCAGGATTAGAAATGTGATATTTCAAGCACCTAATTAAAGAACAAGTTCTCAATGTTCCTTACTCTAATTCTGAAAACAATAGTGGAAATATAACCATTATGACCAAAATGAGAATCAAAATTCTTCCACAGCTTGCTCCATTTCTACATGGGTTTTGCCTCTTCTTTGATTAACTACTCAATGCAAATGATTACTCAGCAGATCCTAAGAGAACGTGCAAGTGAAAAAAAAAATCCCTGTAGAGAACTGAGCATCTGCAAAACACTGACAGATAAAAATAGCTACTTTACCCTTTGTACAAAACCCCCATACTTTGTTCTGTGTACAGGCTAAATTGATGAATTGCATACAAAACTGAAATCATGAGTAGAGAGCAGTAAAACTCAGGGTTCTGACCAAAGGAATTTTCAATGTACAACAGGAAGCATTCTAATTTTACTAAATATTTCATGAAGCATTTGCAAATATTCTCAGTCTGAAAAATGCTTTGCAAGTATTGAAAAATACTTCCAGCAACAGCAATCCTTCATGTTGTCTATAAAATACCTAAGAAAATACATTTTCAAACTAACTTAGAGCAAACATAATTTGTCTTGAGATTTCTAGGGGGTTTTTTATTGAAAGTGTATTTCAAAAGGCTGAGATACTCTAAATAAATGAAATTACAAACTCTTCTAATAAAAGCTAATAAGGAAGCTGAACAAATTCTCTGTTTCAAGCCCAAAGCTTGTCAAAGGGTTCATTCAAGAGATATTAAATAAATGCAGAAAATGTCAATAATCCACAGTAAAACACTACAGCAAAGCACTATGACTAAAAATCACTGGTATAACAGCATCCTAAAATAGGAAACATTGACCTCAAATAGAAGAACAAGAAACTTAAGTAAACTGAGAATGAGACTTGAAATACATCACAATTAGCTTTGTCTTTTTAAACTACTTAAACTCAGAAATAATCACAGAAACAGTGATGTTGGGAGAACAATATGAAAACAGAACAGCAAGTCAAGTCTTTCATATCTCCAGTACCTCCATGCTTGTCAGATTTACAATTTTTCCTTCCTTGGGGAAGGACAACAACAAAAAATGTCTAGAAAATATCTGACAGTGGAAGTGTTGTACTGTTATATTTACATGTATATACTAATTAATCTACCCTTAAAATAAAACCAGTCAATTACCACCTAGGATTTGAGACCAGTTCTGCCATCTTACTCAACTTCTCTGTTTTGTGTCATGCTTAGCCTTAGGAAAACAATGATAAAGAAATACAGGAGAATGCAATAGAATATCCATGCAATATTTGTACTACGCCTAAACTGGTAAACTACTTTTGTTTAAGTCTATACAGCTGAATTTTCAGACCATCTAAGCAGTCAGGTTAATCTCCCAGTTTTTTTGATTAGGGCAACCTGATTCATTTGTTTAGAAGGTCCACATACAATTTAGCTCCATGCTTTAGTCTAAATATCTATGAATGCTTGTATAGTCATATCAAGTATAAATGAACCAGTAGAATACAAAATCAACAACAACAACAAAGCCTTTTCTATTCTCAGTCCTCAATTTAATAACAGTTGCACCTGGTCTTTTAAGCTTACTATTTGCTTAATTAAAAGTCTATGTTTAATTTTTGCTTAATATGAATCCCAAGATATATTACAAAATCTGAGTCAACAGGAGCTTCAGATTTCATTATGTTTTTGAAATGCATAAAATATTAAACAGGAGACTTCATTAGAAACTCCAAGATATGAGGTGTAGACTATCTGGAAACAAACATTCTGCTAGTTCCCTTAGTCCTTTCCTTCTCTCAGGTCCAACTTTCTCTCCTGTATAACTCAATATATAATTATGCCTTGCCAGTGTTCTTCTCCTCCCATCAAGACTACAGAGGGTTACTGTGTCCAAAGGCAGTAACAGGCAAAACAACAGTACGTGACAGCACAACAACATACACGTTTTTTAAATTCTTGAGTTTATACAGTATATAACAAATTTAATAAAATTACTCTTTTCCCCCAGATAACACAGATATAATACCAATGAACTCATACAAGATTCTAAATTATCTGAAAACACAACAGGGATTATATTAGAAACATACAGTTTTAGTTTAAATTAGATGTTCTATGTATAGTACTGGTTAAAACACAGATTCCCCAATTTTTAAATAAGTAACACGAAGGACAACCATGGCAACAATTAGCACAATGGTTGCACCAGGAACATCAGGCAGTGCTCACAGCCTGCACGTGTGCAGCTCTGTGAAATTCCTTACCTGGAGTCCCATTCACTGAATGGCCTTTTTGCTGACTCTGCCAACATGACAATAAGAGAGATGTGCCAGGGCAGTGAAAGATGCAGAGTTAGGCTTGCTAGGGAACGACTAAGTACCTTTCTACCTGCTCATTACACGCTTCCTTGGTCTGTAGCATCCAGCCACCATCACATGAATTTGTATTGATTAAACCAAGACTAAAATCTTCTAAAATCCATTGGCTAAAAAAACCCCAAACCAACCTCTTCCAGAACCAGGTACATTATGATTAAGCAATCAGTTACTTCTGCACTATACATACACAGAAATATGACTCTGTAAGACCTGATCCCTACCCAGTCTCATTCCCTTAACAGTTGTTATATCATACCTGAATTAAGCTGAAGATGACTGAGTTTCTTGTAAAAACCACAGACATGAAAACGTAGTATCACAAAAGAACCAGACTCACAAACGTGTCATTGCCAGCCCATGTCATAGCACGATTGCTGCTGTGTGGGCACACACAACCCACAGAGGTTCTGTGCCCCACACCAATGCTACAGCTTCAGCAAAAGCATACAGCCTTGTAATAGAAACTGTTCCAGAGGCTGGGGGGCACTGATATTCATCTATATTCCAGATTCAAATGGGAAAAGTCTAGCTTGCCCCTGTGTGAGCAGTGCAGTCATACCAGGGAAAAATCTGGCCTCCATCCATAGAAAGAAGACCATTTAGTCAATTCACACCAACAGCAGAAAACAGAGCCAGATCCAGCCTCAACAGCTAACACATTCATATTTTAATAACAGATTGTAAATAACAAAACAACATTTTCCTATCAACAGCAGTTTCAATTCCAGAAGCTTAATACAATTTGCTTTAAATCTGTGCCATAGCAACCTTTATTAAAGTCAATGTCATCTGTAAGGACTGAGTTAAAATAAAATGTGGGCCAAATTTATCAGACATTAGTTCCCTTTCACACAGAGCTCAGAACAGTGACTGTGTGTCATCCTAGATATGGTATAGGTTGCATACGTTGCATCCAGCAATGCATTTTAAACCAGGCCTTTCCAAAATACTCTCCCTGATCATCAGTTTTGAGTATTTGTCTGATGGTGAAGGTCAAATGAAAAGTGTGAAAGGTTTCTTTCTGTTTACATTAAATTTATATCCATATGCTAGAAAATGCAGCACTATTTAGGCCTAGGGAGAGAAGCCTCAAGAGTTTATTAAAATATGACAGTGTTTTAGCTGGTCAATTTAAAGGCACATGCAAGGGACAACAGAAGAGACCATCCCCTCTGGCTGTGGGAGCTGTGTATGCCCATGTAGCCATGAATATCACTGTGCGTGTGAGACACTGAGCAGCAACGAGGAACTTACTGTGACAGAACTACAGCAAAAGTAGTCAACAATTTATTCTTTTATTTTCAGCACTGGCTCATAGGGCATGCTGCATCTTTATGTCAGACAGGTACCGAACGAGTCTCCAGAAAGCGCTAAGAACAGACATATTCCTACAACCTCCAGGGTAAGCGGAGGGGTAGGGAGCTTTTTAAATTTAGATTATGTAAGGTCGTGTGCCTCCCTGCATTATGTTTTATATGCACATTATATCTCACTGCACTATATTGCACCCTGTGAACTCCTAATGAGCATTATTCACACAAATTTGGGCAGATGCCCTTTTGTAGCTGTTTTAGGAGAACGAACATCATATGTACATCTAATAGTTATCGAATGAGGTCAAACCCCCCAAACGTCCTGACACGGTCCAAGAAACACAGAAGGATATACCACCTGCCCGAATCGGCCTCTTGCCCAAGCAGCACCGAATCACCCGGCCAGGGAACAGGCTCCTTGTACAGGCTGAAGCCGCGAATGCAGGAGCGAAGCGAGTCTGCAATGCAGAAGCCCTTCCCGGAGCTCATCAATGAGCTGGGGG
>VXBB01009322.1:604478-634011 GCA_013399915.1 Illadopsis cleaveri
CGCAGCCCTGCCCGGGGCCGCCCGCGGGGCTGCCGCCTTCCTCCCTCCCTTCCTCCTTGGACGGCCCTGGGCGAGCGTGGCCTCGGCACTCCTGGACGATGCCGGCGGCAAAGCACGGCCGGGAAAGGTCCCCAGCCGCCCCTGCACCACGCGTGCTCCTCCGCCCCGCGGTGTCCCGCGGCAGGGAGAGATGGGAAGCCTTGCTTCCTTTCCGTTCCCATCCTCCTTCTGGAAATCACCATGCCCCGTTTTGCCCACTGCTAAGTGGGGTACGTTACAATAAGTTATTGCTTTCCACGTGCCTTCTGTTTCGACACGAAAGTCTACTTCAGGCTACAGTAACTTCTCAACTAACCTGGTTCCAGCTATTCCAGTGTGCACGCAGGTAGGTGTGTTGTCTCACTCCGTTAAATCCACCTCCCCCACACCAAAGCAGTCTTTCACTGTTACTCTTCCAATAACATTAGAGTTGAAAAGGAAGTGGATTAAGGAATACGCCTCTAGAACTAAGCACTCCATTTTTTTTTACTTACTATGACAAAACCAGAAACACGCAAGACTAAGCACAATGCAAAAGATGTGGGATAGAAGGAAAAAAAGTCACAGGTGTACCTGTTCTTGTTCAAGAAAGGCCTCCTTATCTAGAAACACCAAGAATTCTCACCTGAAATCAATCTACTACAAATGATGTGCAATCACTGACAGACACAGCAACCCTAAATCGTTAAGAAACACCAGCTGTAAACAATTATAATACATTTTGCACCAACACACCTGAAGAACTACCTTTGGTGACACATGAAGACAGTTTGCACATATGTATTTTCATATCATAAGCAAGTGAGGGTTGAGGGTTAGGGAAGAAAACCAGATCTAGTTCTCTGATAGAACCCCAATATCAGTTTAGAATATTGTTGAAACTCCCAAAAGAATCTCATCTTACCTTTGAAAAATATTTCCTTCTGTAGCTAATGTGAAGGACAGGAAAAAAACATTTGAAAACATTGCCAGCAGTTGTACATATAACCTTTTGCTGTAAATACACTGAACTATTAGCTTTTGGCAATCATGACAGGCAAAAACCAAAACAGTTTTGTCCAGTACTGTTTTGGGCCTGCATAAAATGAACTCTCACATTCTCTATTCTCCTTAGAGAAATTCTTTATGCTCATGATTGAAGATTACTTCAAAAACCAAAAAAAACCCATGAGTAGAACAGTTCCTTGGTTTCTTCACCAGTGCAAAGTCCAGTATTCTTTAAATGTGGCAAAGAAAAATAAACTGTGAAATATATGGATAACACACTCAAAAAAGAACCATAATTACAGAAAGACATACTTTTTTCTTTTCCTTGATGTGACTGTCTGTACAGATTGTCTGACAGGTGATTCTCAGCCAGTGAGAGTTCTGTCTGTAAAAGAAAGAACAGTTTTGCAGAGTTTTGCTGAAAGCTCTACTCCATTTGCCTTGCAAAGAAAATTAATTAATGAATATGTGACCCTCAGGTGGCTGCTCTAGAGCTCTCAGGACAAAAGATACTCTAAAAGTAGTCAGAGAGGCTATATAGTGCCAGATATTCAAACACAGTGTGATCTGGAGGCTCCAGTTAGCCAAGTGGTGATACAGAGCTGGGGACTCATTTAGACAGTCACTGCAAAGGAAGTGGCCAGTTGTCTGTGTGTCAGGCAAAGCCAGAGATGCCAGCAAACGTCTAAAGGGCTTAGCAAAGGAAAGAGTGGCCAGGTTCATGCAGGAAGAGGCTATCCTTTGAGGCCTGAAAGTTCCTCCATCATACTTTTTTCTTTAGCCTATCCACATTTCTACACCTCACTGAATGCAGGAAGTTCTTTACAGGACTACAGATGTGCTGAAGCTAATAAAAAAGATGTAAATACATATGTATAATCCCCCCCCCAAAAAAAAAATTGGAATAAGGTATCTAATCAGGCTCCATTGGTCTGTTAGGTATTTCACCTTTATGAAACAACTTTGTTTCTATTCTGTGTCTTTTGTCTTTAATATAATGAAGCATCCACTTTAATCTCCCCCTTCAGAAAACATGGAAACTGGGACAAAGCCATTAAAGACAAGTTATATGCCACAATTTAAACTATATCCAACAGAAATGCAAATTGGATCTCTTTCCATTGTGACTGATACTGAATATAAATGGTAAGTACAACATACAGTGCTCTTTTTTCTGCTAATACCCTTCTGGAAGATCATTAGAGACTAGATTCAAATGGACAGACAACAGTTGCATCTTGCATACTAAGATAAAGAGATACTTATTCTTAGAGTCCAACAGAAAGTTTTTCAGAAACTCTAGCTTTGTCTAATTAAGTGAAGACACAGTCAACTATCTCCAAGAAGAGAAACTCCTCTAGTCATCTTTCATGGTTGCTACATGAGAAATAGCCATTAGTGGTACTTTGAAGGTAGGTCTGTAGCATCTGGAACAGTTTCTAATGAAATATCTCTTAATAAGAAGTATTATTCTATTTTAACATACAATAACCACAGAAAAATTTCCTTGAAGGCTTAGGAAAAATCTTCTTTTAACTCTAGATATAAATTAAAGCTTTAAATAAATAAAACCACAGACACAAGGAGGCCAGTTGAAAAGGCAAGAAGGACATACTCATGTTATGAATACCTCCAATTATTTAACTTGAACTAGATAGGAGAGGTACAACTATTTTTAACTGGTTTTGAGTAGTTGCAGCTAGTAGTACATAAAATTAGGGTTACTATGAGTTGCTGCTTCCCCTCCTTATGTTTATAGAAATCAAATCATCAGAACTTTTGCTGTTCAATCCTGCACTGTTTAAAGCACATACACTGCAGGCCAGGACAGAATAGGGCAGGGCAAGAAATCAGACAGGTTAACTCCTCTTCCTCCTGACCTGTGAGACTGGGACTGAGAAGACATAATTTCCTAATTAATTTGATTTTTAAAGATATTATTATTATTATTACGTGTCACTGAAATCAGCAGCATTTCTTGCCAGCCAATTGCTTTTATGACTTGTTGACTCTGTAAATATCTACTCAACAAGAACACATTTTTCTGTCAGGTCAGATGGGAAGTTTATTTCTCCTGTCATTACATCAGATTACTATTTTACAGTTAAAGACAGATTGTTATCAGCGTTCAGAGACTTTAAAAATAATACAATATGGTTTCTGACACTCACAAGCAGACTGACAAATGCCACCCACACAATTAGCAACACATTTTTTATGCAGCATGCCAGAAGATTTGTTCTACAGATGTTTTGGAGTTAATTATGCAGTGAAACCTGGTACAGAACAGAATTACCACAGCATGACACTTCTCCACTGAAACTTGCAGCAAATCTGCAATGCCTTTGCAGTTCACTGTAGAGAAAAGTAGATCTGGAAATTGTTTGTCGCAGACAAAGGTGATGTGACGTTCCAATTTAAATTATTTTATTTCTTATTTCTAAATCAAGTTGAATGGCTAAAAGGTCAGCACTACATGCATAAGGACCACAGTAAACATTCCTGATTTATAAATAATATGGACAAGTTTTGCTTTGTGAGAGTGGCCACACTTCTGGCTGATACTTCAGGAGTGGAGTAAACTTCCTAATCCACTGGATCTCCATGAACAGAGAGGTCTTTCAGTACAAAATTTAGAACTTGCAGAAGAAGATAACTGCCTATGTGCTATGACAGAGCATTTGGAACAATCAGTTCTGGATATGGACAACAATCCATAATGAGGATCATCTCAGCTTTCTTTAATAGACAATTACCCTTACATTACCATATTACTGTGAAACAGGGAACTTGTTCATTTAACCAGGTAAAGAAACAGGAGTGAAAGAACATCCCTGCGCATTCCTGACTCCTGCTAAATTGCAAGCTCCTAATATATTTTTCACATCTATGCAAAGGCACAGCAATATGTTCCAAAAATTATAGAACCAATTAGCAGACTTGTGACAATTGGTTTGAAAAGAAACAAACTACAAATTTTAATAACTAAAAGCTTTTACAAATTCCTAAGAATTAAAAGTGGGAGATACATTCTGCTCAGTTTGCAAGAGCCTTGGAAAGAGCAAAGAAAACACTGTCTTTCAAAGGTAGTAGCAATGTCAAATATTTTACTACTGAAAAGTAAATTTTCTTCTGGATTATTGTGCTCAGCCTGGAAATGCTATCTATGGGAAGAAGCTGAAGAGACTCAGAAAGATGTAAAGAAAGAAAAGACTACATGCTACACATTTCAAGACCAGCTCATAAAGGAACATTTCTTGCTTTACCCTGCAAAACTCAAAACCACAGAAAAGAGTATTATTCAAGTAAGAGATGCTGTAAAACCACTCTTCAGTGGTAACCAGTCCCTAAATCAGCCTTTATGTTTCTGCTCCATTCTTTCCCCAATACAGAACGGAAAATAAAAATCATCACTCCCCTGCTCCTCCCTGACATTAAAAAAAAATTTAAAAATTGCAAACCAGTGATTTAGTACTAACGGACAGTTAATAGACCAGTACTTAGCTGCTAACACCTCCTTGATTACAAGTCCATGTTTACCCTTTGACTCAGCACGGGGCTATTACTCGCACCTGGGGAGGAAAGGAAGGTTTCATGGACAAAAACAGCAAGCAGGAAGTGCTTTATATCAAAGGAGACAAACCTGTTTTAAACAACCCCTGATGTGCATCTCAAAACACAGAAGGGCAGGATGCTTTCTAAGGCCAGTCATTACTGTGGGGTTTACTCCAAGCTGAAAATGATTTATTTATCAAGTTCTCTGGTGAAGTTCAGAAACTGGACAATAAGAGGGAAAATCCTGAGTCTTTATTGCTGCTCCTGCATTTCTCAGTTCTTATTCCCTTCTCCTCAAGCAGGAACAGGCCATATGCTGACTAAAAGCAACCAGATAATACATTTGAGCAAAAGATTCTACAGCATTGGCCCCATGCCCTATGTCAGGCCAGTTTTCCACACTGTCCAGTGCTACCAAATCCAGTAGAACTCAGACCACCTGTATAGACTATGAAAAGTGGGCAGCTTCTACCAACAGAATTTATTGGAAGTGTTACCTAGGGGAAAAAAAAAAACCCTCAAGGAAAAAAATCTGCTTTGGCTGAGAGTACAGAAGACCTAAATAAATAGTTGGGGCTTTTTCCTTCTCTCCAGGAAAAGAGCTGAGTGAGGTCCCATCAGAGGTTTGCTGATAGAAAGGATGATTAATCATAGAACCTAAAACTCATCCAGTTTGCTTTTACACATAATGCAGACATTCTTAACTAAGAGAGGGTCTGTGAATCTGAGATAAGATTTCATCCTCTGAAGAAGTGAGCTTTCAACAGTTACCCCATTTGTGCTGATTTTGAGTTGTGAGTTTTTCAATTTGAACGGAGCACAGAGCACACTGCATGGCTGGAGTTTACCTCAGGACACTTAGCTGTGACTCACCACCGTAATTTTGTGTCACTGTTGGGTGAACAGGCACTCGCTGGGCAGATGGGTGGATGCCACACGTCACTGCAGGGTTTAATGACAGGAGGAATCCCTGGGCAGATGGGTGGACACCACAGGCCACTCCAGGGTTTAATGACAGGAGAAGCTCACATGCAGCAGTTTCAGGGTTTGCAATGTGCAGAACTTTGCCAAGCACATGTTCAGGAGGCTGGATGCTTCCTGGAGACACTGCTCCCAAAGCCAGAGGCTTTACCTGCATGTGCACATTGGGTGTGTGAAATACTCCCAAATGAGTCACAGCCCAGGCTCCAGCTCCAATCAGGGTGCTCAAGCAGAATGAAAATCTGGACAAGTGTATCAAGTCTTCACATTTCACTGTTCAAATTTCTGGGAGAAGATCAGGATGTATTCAGGGTGTTTGAGAATCAGAAAGGAAGGAAAAGGCAGAAGGACAGTTACATATCCAAGTTTCTCTCCTCCTGCAGATCAGCTTAAGGTGAAAGATTACATCTGATCTTCCCACAGCAGCCACTAAAACATTCCTATGCCAAATCCAAAACTCATCTCTCTGCTGATGGGAGAGAAGAAAAGCAAGTAACATGCAGAGGGACAACAAATAAAAAGAAACATAATGAAAAATTAATTTTCTAAAAGATGGCGTTCAAGATGGATTGCCTTCAGACACAAGGCAGGACCTTTGAGACAGGAGAGGCAATTGTACGTGTGACTAAGTGCAAGAGGCACATGGATAGGGCTGATACTGACTGTGGGGAAGTCAACAGCAAAAGCCTTGTACAGCACAAGGTTAAGTTCTCAAATGAAAAGGATTCTTGTACATATAAAATTCAGGGATCTTTATTTAATACAGAAAAGCATACTTTGCTCCTCTACAGATTTTCATGAAAAAGGTTATTGTGTAATTCAAGAAGGTTTTCTCAGAGAGACCTCCTCCTGATTTACACTGCTCTAATAGATGACACTTCATGGAAAGTAATTGGACATGCATTCATTTTGGTGATTTCAGTCTGTCAACATCTGTTAAGACTGACTTCATTTAAAATAAAAGTTTCTTTGGGCAAATATATTTTTGCCATCAACTAAAGTTCTTTCACATAACTGCAGCCAGAACTTGCACTGGCAAGCCTGAAAATCTTTTAATTAAACCAGAATATGTATACACACAGGTAGAACAGAGATACCAGAGTGACAACAATGTCTGTTGTGTGGTTTTGTTTGGGGTTTTTTCCTCTCCTCTGCCATGCAAGGATGTTACTTTCTGACACCTATATACAGCAATGCAGAGCTGTTCTTCATGAGCCTGGATTTGACAGTTGAATATCCTCAAAATGATCTTGGGTAGCATAAGTTTGGGTTTTTTTCCCTCCCTACTAAATTCTATAAGCCAAAATAAAACAAGACTTAACCAGTTTGCTCTGCCAACATCTGTGGTGGACACAGTCCGCAGTGCTCTATTTCATGCAGAGTGATTGTTTGCATCACCTCCAGACTATCCTGGAACTGAGCCAAAAGTAATTTTTGTTGCTCACTCCATTATTTTCTGTAGTCTGCAATAAAATATGATAAGACTAATTTTCACCAATTTTAAATAGAGAGGAATTGCTATCAACAAACATGAAACATTTCACATTACACATATGCTGGTTTGCCCCTGCACATATGGTGCAAGTGTATCACTGTGGTGCACACAGGTCTGGAGACGTGGGTTGGAGCTGTCCACAGGGACACAATTTATTTCCAGAGATCATTATTCTGCTACAGTTAACATACTACAGAATAGAATGAAATCAGCTTCCTGTAGAGTTTGCCTTTCCTAATTTTGTCTCTTCTGTTTCTGGGACTGCTACTGTTACTCCTCTGAGATTTACCAGCACATTGCTCACAGCCTGAAGAGCAGAAAGCACGTGGCACAGGATAAACAGCCGAACACACTTCACACATTATTCTAGTAGATGGGTCAGAGGCACCCTCACCTTGCTTTTAAGCAAAGAAACGACACAGTGAGGCTTATAACTAGTTTTTAACCACATTGTACCTTACATACCAGGTGGGAACCCTGCAGGAAGACTGAAATCAGCCCATGAGACACACCACTACCTTCAACAAGACTTCTATTTCTGAACCAGCATTCTTTCTTTCTCTGCACTCAGCAAAAAAATTAAGCCTTTCTTTTAAGGAAAAAAAAATAGCCTTTAAAATTATAATATGCTCTAATTCTGATAATTGTCTGCAGAAAGTGTTCCAGTGGCCTTTGGGTCTGAGAAATTTGATCTGCAGTTACAGGTTCTTCTCTTACTTTGATCCAAAGTGCCTCAAATGGCCTAATTAAACCTATCCAGTAAGTGTCATAAAGGCTATCTTGCTCTGCTGAACCTCAGAGGGAAAAAGAAAGCATGAACATCATCTTCTACAGAAGGCATCTGAGCAATCTGTTCCACACAGCTGATGCACCGGACAAGAATTCTGTATTCCATTGTTTTGATACTGACAATTAAGTGCAAACTACTTATCATTGTAAAGGAAATCTCTTAAGGTTACTAAGGTTAAGAACATCAGAACATTAAAAGAAAAATATTGATCAATTTTGTCTGTATTTTGATGTTTATAGAAATAGCAATGAAAATACCATTAATGTACATTTAACCGACTTAGAATAGATATTCCCCTAAATAAGAGAAAGTTATTTGGCTTAGGTGAGCCATCTCTGTTGAAATGATCGTCCTTAACCCTTCCTACTCAAACACTCCTGAGAGTTGACTTGTATTAATTCTCCATTCTCCTGCCTCTAAACCAAATTCAAAAAAATCACACTAAAATTAAAACCTAACTGGACATAAAAATAAATAACTGCTTCACTCATCCTTAGTCCCTTTTACTCTTGTCAGCTCACAGATAATGTTCTAGAAGTGACAGAAAAATCTAGGTTGGAAGGAAGGTAGCTAGTCCAGCTTGCTGATCAAAGTCTAATGTTAAAATTACCATAACACATCATCATTTTACAGTAAAATTGCCAGGCAACTAAAGCCTGTGCTTACATCCAAGCTTTATATTTCTTATACAAAATCATGAAATTAGAAATTTTAATTGATAGTAATTCCTATGAAGTTTATAAGGTAACTTCAGGTGTGTGGAAAGAGCTCAAATACTACTCCCTTCCTTCCCAATCCAAAATATTCCCCAATGATAGCTGTGTGTCCTGACTTGTGTGGCCTCACCTCGAGTCCTGTGAGCAGTTGTGGGTACCAGAGTATAAGAAAGACATTAAGCTGTTTGAGAGTGTCCAGAGGAAGCTACAGAGATGGTGAGAGGTCTGAAGGGGCCGTATGAGGAGCGGCTGAGGGCAGCCCTAGTGCAGCTACAGCTTTTCCTGAGGGCAAAAGGAGGGTAGGCACTGACCTCTGCTCGGGGGTCACCACAACAGGGCCTGAGGAAAAGCCCTGAAGTTGTGTCAGGGAAGTTTAGTGTCACTGTAGGACATGAAAGAAAGACTCCAAATATTTCAGAAGGCAAAGAGCATAGAGAAAAGCCTTTATTTTCTAATTCTTACTACCTTTTATAAAGTGTTCCCATACAGACTTAACATGGTTGGTGAATAGGAACAACATCTCTCTAATCCCATTGGTTAAACCAGAGAAACAGCAAAACACCACCTGGAGAAAGATTGTTTTGAGAAAGGAGAGTTGTTTGCCAAGATTGTTTTGAGAAGAAGCTTTCTTGAGAAATTTTTCCTTGGGAAAAGCAGGCTAAAATCTCTCAGGCCCACAGTTTAGATTGGACACTAGGGAGAGGTTCTTCCCCCAGAGGNTCTCTAATCCCATTGGTTAAACCAGAGAAACAGCAAAACACCACCTGGAGAAAGATTGTTTTGAGAAAGGAGAGTTGTTTGCCAAGATTGTTTTGAGAAGAAGCTTTCTTGAGAAATTTTTCCTTGGGAAAAAGTTAGCAGCTGCCAGCAGGCTGAAATCTCTCAGGCCCACAGTTTAGATTGGACACTAGGGAGAGGTTCTTCCCCCAGAGGGTGTTTGGGCACTGGAAGAGGCTCCCCAGGGCAGTGGTGACAGCACCAGCCCAGCAGAGTCCAGTGCTCTGGGCACAGGGTGGGATTGCCGGGGGGCCCAGGCAGCACTAGGAGCTGTCAGTGATTCCTGTGGGTCCTTCCAGCTCTGGATATTCCGTGATTATAGAAACTGACACTGCCAGGAATGCTGTCATCAAGACATTATTTACAAAAGGAGGAGTAGTTTAAGGCAGGCATCCAAGAGAACGTACTCTTAAGAAAGAGAGGCTTGAATATATTCTTTGGGATGTGAAATAGAGCTGTGAGCTTTCTCTGTTCTGAAAATACATTCAGTATTAAAACATCAAAAGCTTTTTCAAAATCACATTTTAAACTTAGTTAAAGTAGTGAGTAAATCTTAATTGACTAGACTAAGTTCTCTAGAATTTAATGATACTAAGAAGACAAAATTGAAATAGCTGTAAAACACTTATCAGATGGCTGTGAAGGTCAAAATAGTACATTTCACTCTCAGTTTTCATGGATATTATGTAACTTATCTGAAATTCTACTCTTAAAGCAAAAAGTGTTTTATAAAATTTTCCTCCTCCTCCTCTCTAACAGTTAGAAAAAGAGCAAGGGAGAAATCAGATTTGCACAGAATTAATCCTGACTCATTGAATGAAACTTTTTAAGAGTCAGTGAAACAGTATTCACCTATTACAGCTCATCATCTCAAAAAAAAATCAGCCCCCCCAGGTATGGCAGCTGCCCTGTTTCACAAAACCCCCCTCTGACTCACAGGGGTCATCACTTCTAACTCCAACTCACACATTTTATAAGCCTTGGTTCAGGGCAAACATTAGGAAAAACCAGTATTTCTCAGCAATCTGTTTCCTGCTATCCACATCACATTTCTCAATGTAACATGAATTTGCCTGTCTGAATGAGGAAGATTGAACTTTTCATTAATCAAATAACCTTCCTCACAATTATCAAGCAAAACAGAATCATCAGCTAGTTTAGTACCACAGATGAATTTGGGAAGAGAAAACAGATGCACTAATTATCTCTAGCAGGTCCCCTGTGAGCTTCCTATGGGCCACTTCCATTTGCTGTGTATCTTATGCCCATAAACCAGAAGTAGTGCAATATCCCTGCAGGGAGTTTGCTCTCTGCAGTAAATCATGAAGGAGTAAAATTTAGATAATAGTTCCTTTCATCACTATTCCAATCTGAAATAGATCCTAATAATGAATTAATTCCAGCAAATTATGGTATTTTTATATTTTTAGACACAACTTGCTAGTGAGATATTCAAATTGTGGAAAGACAAACAGTTACTTCAGCAGACCTACATTTGCACTGTGTGCAAAAAACCCCTACAGACCATGCTGAGGAGAGCATTAGGCTTTAAAAACCTGCCATTTCCTTCTTTTTTAGTGTGGTAAAGGTAGAAATAGAAAAGAAACCTCATTTCTCTACTTTTGTATATGCAGCACACAATAAACCTACTGTTAAACCAAAGGCACTCATTTTGCAAGAACTGTATGGAAGCCAAAGTCCAGGCACAAAAAGAACAATTTCAACATAATCCATGTGATTCAGTGATCTTAAACATTCAATATAACATATTTATCCTATTTCTTGTTATCAGCAAGGGTGGCCACCTCTTGGTGTTTAAACTAAAGAAAAATAGAAGAAACCATAAAGCAACCTCACCAAAATGTTTTAAAAGCAGATATTTAGGCCCATGTATATAACCACTAGAGAGACAAAACTCTGCCAATACCAGGCAATTCAGATCAGCTTTCGAAACAACCGCTTCAAGGTAAATTTCGCTGTAAGTGTCACCAAGAGGAAAGATATACAAGAACACAAAACCCCTTGTAAGCATTCTAGAAAAAAAGACATATTCAGCTGAAGCCAAAGGAATTGAACTGCCTGGAAGTAATTTTAAATGCATCAGACTTCCCCCCATCCCTTTTCTGTTTTTATTTCTTAGCTGCAAATTAAAATAATAATAAAAAGAAAATACAGCCTTCAGATGTATACTGGCAGCTCTGCTTTGGACAAGTAGCACTCCATGGTCTCTTCAGCCTCTTTACTGAGATTTTGAAACAAACAAATGGCAAATTTCCAGACAGTAAATTGCTTCTATTTCCACTTACCTCATCAGCAATAGCAGACTCTCTACTCTCCCTAGAAGATAGTGTTTTCTGCTGTTTATGTTGCTTTTTTAGCTCCTGGAGTGGGGGCCACCCAGGTCTCTTGCCCTGAGGACCCTTTGTTGGTTTGGTCTTTGCAATGACTTGATTTTGGCACTGTCAAGTTCTTTCCCTGGCTCTTCACCACTACAAATCCAACCCAACCTTACCAGACCTGCAGTCTGATCACAGCCTCAATCTAGTATTTCAGAGATTTACTGTCACCTACAGAACAATTGCAAAATTTGTAAAATCTTGCATTCTGTGATTAAGTAATCCTGACTTTACAGGCCACCTTTAAGGTCTCTAGTCAATACTTTCAAAGCAGCAATCTTCTAACTGCTTTTTCCTAAAATGTTCTAGGGGTGCACAGTGAGGCACCTCACAGAAATGGAGTATTTCAGCCCACAGTGTGTCAAAGGTATTTCCCAGTGGCCATCCCAATAGGCAAATGTCTCCTCTCCCACGGGCTGCAGTGCTGGGTTTGTGCTGACTGCCAACAGCCCTGTCTGTGCTTAGTGAAGAGGAAAGCAGTTCAGAAGGACTTCACTGTGACCTGAGGTAAAGCTGCAGCTGTGGAGGGTCTCACTGTAACAACTGCCTTGCCCAGGACCACAATCATAACCAGGAGCACAAACATGCACTTCCAAAGGGAACAGAGGCTATTTTGTAGGGCTGTGCAAAGGGAGGAAACTATACTGGGCCATAAAGGGAAGACTTCCACCTGCTTCTGCATAAGAAAACACCAAAAAGGAACATTCTTCCATTTGCATGTGCTTTCTCTAAGTTTTATGTGGGGTAAGATTCAGCCCTCTGAGGCAACACCATCCATTTTGTGTTCACCAAGGACAGTTACTAGGGCTTTGAGAATGACTTATCAGAATTACAGCTCTCTGCCAGGAGTAAGGAGTTCCATGAAGCAGAAGGAGAGGAAGAAGGGATGGAGGGAGANAATAAAAATATTTTAAAAGGTAAATGGCTCGAGACTATTATATAGACCTTTCTGGGATACTATGCTGGCTGCTTAAGCACATTTTGCAAGAGAATAACAACTGGCAAGAAAAACCGTATTTGAAGAAAAGAAGATGGAAGAGAAAATTTTATCCAAACCACATTATTAAAATTATATTTTCTTTATTTCATGTGAAAAGCCTGTGTTACTGCTAAGTCAGGCGAAAGTGTAACATGAACTTTAACTCAGTCTGAGGAAATCCATGATAGAATTTTTACATCTTAAAATGAATTTTCCTTATTTTAAAGTAGCTTGAGGTAGAAAGAAAAAAAAAAGCACACACAATTCTAGTTCTAATAATGTCCTTAATAAATAGATAGTTGCTTATTTAAAAGCACTCTCAGATTATGACTGCATGAATCTCAACTATAGCAGTCTTCTTGTATAAACACCAGTCCTATTTCTCCCTTAGGAACTTTTTCTCAAAATTGTACTTTATTATTTAAATGAGAGGTATAAAAATGTGACATAAAATGTAAAACAGTATTGGGAAGTGGCTGGACAACAGTTGCTTTGCTCTGTAGCTTCTAACTTCAGAATGGAAATCTGAAGTGAAGAAAGATTGACTCATAATAGCAGTTAATGAATATATAAGTAGGCTGCAATTAATTAAGCAGATATGTTGCTTTTTAAAACTTCCCTTCTGTATTAGAGTCTTCCTTTTTATCTCAGTTTGCTCAGTCCAAGTCTTCTGACAGCTATTGACAGCAATAGCCAAAAATACCACAGGTTTTCCTACAGAAGCCCTACCAATACTGACTGCTAAATCTAGCAGTGCATGTCAATTTGATGACTCATGCCTCTTCTTTCATTTTAATCTCCTTTCCTTTCATGTTGATGAACTGAAGTTTTACAGTTTCATTACAGCCTTCTCCCCTGCCTCTTCCCATACACCTAAGTAGGACAAGTAGAAAAGGCCCCACTGGCTGTCACTGGCAGCGTTTGTGCTGTTGCGATAGCAGGCTTTAACAACTTATAGTATCTCTAAAGCTTCAACAAAAGGAACAGAGACAGGAACAACTCTCAGTAATGCCACTCTGCTTGCCACAGAGTAGCTGGATTTAAGAAGGAATTATCGTGTTTTCTTTCCTCTTGCTTCCTTCCCTACAATGCTGAAGTCTGTAGAAGTGACAAGAATGGCCACATTCCCATTTTAAGGTGTGCACTAAACAGAACCAAAACAGACATTCAAATCTAGGACTGGAGTGCTTGATATTTGTGATATTTTTACTTTCCTGCTCAAACAGAGTAACTTCACTTGTGGCTATGATTAAGGCTGTTGTGTCATTTATTCAAAGTGACCATACCAGATTGTTTTTTCATTAATCACTTAAAGGTTATACCAGTTTATCTTCCATATGTTTGGCAGAGACTGGAACTCTGCTTGGACAGATATTTCTATTACACATTTCTGCAGCTGCCTCTGACTTAGACTGGGTTTGGATATTTAAACACAGGGATATGAACTCCTGTGTGCAAGCAGGCCTCTGAAATACACCGTATTCTTAAAGAGGGGAAAGAAAAAAAAAAAGTAAACCCCAAAGTTCCTAGAAATTATGGTACATCTTTCAGGACTAGTAGTGCTAAACCAACTCCTACTCACAGCTATAATTTAAGAGGTGATGGGATCTAAAAATTTACTCTCGTGCTGGTTGATATTCTTTGACATTTGTGAACTTACACCTACAAATGGGCAAAGCTACAACTGTAACATGAACACAGTTCTCATTCATCCAAATAAACGTGAGAGGGTAAAACTGAGTCCATGACATACTAGAGTATGGTATGTGTTTTCCAAAGCTAACCAAAGCTGGCCTAGGCACTTTGACATTTATGAATTTTTACTTCCCACTCTCAGTCCTTACTCAATTATCTAGATCATACAGCCACCCACAGTAAGAAAGTAATGGGTGAATGGGTGAATATGAGAGATAAGAGCATTTCTTCACAAAAAATTGTGGTATTTGGTTTTGTAAAATATTGTTTACAATACAGTTAGTGCCTGACAATCAAATTAATTCCAGTTTTGCGTTTTTACTATGCTGCAATGAAAAACAACTAAACTCTGAAAATGTCAGGTAATTGTCAAGCTATATTTGAAAATGTCAGGTAATTGTCAAGCTATATTTAACTACCATGTTTCACTTGTAAGGAAACATCAATTTGAATAAACAGATGGTGTTGCTATGGGGTTGCCATCACAAGGAGAAGCACACATTTAACTCTGAAAATGGCAGATACAAAGGACCAGAAAATTATATACAATGCTGGGCATTTCTGGAAGCAAAACCATGGTTATATTAAATCCTTTTTTGCTTCATTGCTGCACTCAATAACACAGTCTTACTGTTAGGATCACTTGATTCCTAAGAACTAAATAGGAATTTGTAATATTAACAATATTAGTCCTCAAATAATATCAGGAGTATTTGCATCTCTAGCTTCATTGCTCCCTCCCCTGAAATCCCTGGGAAACCAAACGTACAATTTTGATTACTTCCTCAAATCATTTGGGTAGCTGGGAGTCTACTGAAAATAGATTGCCATGGTATTTCAGGAACCAGGATGCCACTGGCCAGCTAATGGATTTAGTCAATGTTACTTAAATGTTGGAACAGAGATTTTTAAAAAGCTCTCAAAATAAAGAAATGGGCAGAGTATTCCAGTTCATCCAAATACAAATAGAAGGCCTATTTAGAAATTCATGATACCTGACATTACTTGTATAAGGAGTTGAACTTTACTAAAACTGGGCATCATATTAAGAGAGAGGCACTGTTTTATTTCCAAGAATTGCTTTAAAACTACAACACACCTAGAAATTTTTCCAGACTCTAATGAGATTTTCATCTGTTTAAACACTCAAATAACATTAAATTAAATTATTTAAACGTTCAAATAATTTAAACATTCAAATTCCAAATTAGTATGAAGAAGAATGAAAAGGGAAGCATGGACAATTTCATCAGCTGCCTATGTAAGTTAATCATTGCTCAAGAACGCTGAAGATAATGTTGACACTATACTAGTGGATTACTTTGAGATTTAGAAAGTGGTTGGTTGTTGAATTTCATTTTGACCTTGTTTATATTTCACTCAAATACACATAATAAAATAACAGGTATAACCAATAAGTTCAGCAATATATAAAAGAGCATTTCCACAAACTACTTCTGATAGGTAGAAAGGACTGTGATTATTATTTACTTCAGAATTTCTCAACACAACCATGGACCTGTGGGAAAAAGTGTTAAACTCCCTTCCAAAACATTGCCACCAACATACACTGCAGTACTGTCTAGGAAAGAATAAAACATGGCCAACAGGAAAATTCCATTACTGACACAATGGCCTCTTCATATTTCAATGTCAGAATCTTAGTGAAATTTAAGACAATTTATAGCATTTTATGTACAACCACAAACAAGTCAACAGGAGCATGGAATTACTGAGCAAAATGAGAGCACAAAAGTAAACTGTAACAAATTAAACTGAATTTAACAAGACCATCAAAATATTGATGGGGACCACCTTAAAAGTGTGATACAGTAAAATCAGAATGTGAGAGGTCATGTATTACACTGGACAGAGGTAAATACGCTTTCCTTGTTAACAACAGATATATATAGTGAGAAAACTTACCTACCTTCCGACAGATACCACGCAAATCACTATTCAAAAGCTTAAATTCTGTGTTTGTTCAGGAGCAGAAGTTTATATACATTAAACCTAGAAAAATTTCTTTCTGCACTTACTAAACATCCAGTGCTAATGGTAAGGATGGGACATTTTTCTTTCAGTACCAAGTATCACAAGCTTGGCAACAGCCATTCCCACTTTCAAGGGTATTTCCTTTCTGAGGCACAGTTGTTAGATTCATACTGCCTGAGAGAAAGGTATCATAACAAACCATTCCAGTTCACAGGTAGAAAGGACCTGGCTCAGTCCTCATTCTGTCTAAGGACCCTGGGTAGAACAATTCCCCAAACCAAGTTGCCCATCACGTTTTTTTTCATACCTCCTTTCATACTGTTTTGTAGAATTACGAGCTGCCCTGTGGCCTCCTTCCTTCAAAATGAGATGTAATGCACATTATTTGCATTACACCTGGCAGCAATTACAAACCTTTTATATTTAAATGATAATTAAAAAGTGTGAGCATAAATAGCTTCATGTAAGTAGAACCTTCTTGCCAGATAGAGATTTATCTCTATGCAGAAGTACTAATACAGCATCTTTTGAAGCCATAGGTATTACAATGGAGATGAAGCAGCACAGTCACCAGTTTCAGAAAGATCATCGCACCCAGCATGCACATATCTTTCCAACATTCTCCAGATCATTACCACTAATCAGAGATTAGTACCCATGACATTTTATCCAAAAATCAAAGCTTGCACACAGCTTCAGTCTACCTGCAAAAAACAAACCTATCCAGGAAATTAGAAATGTTCTGATTTACATGCTAGATCTGTGATAATGTATTGTAAATAGCATGTTATTGTAATGGGTATAAGCTGCCTTACAGCATTCAGCCAGGAGCTGGTTTGTGAAGTTTTTATAATTCTTACAGGAAAGAAAGAAGCAGCACCCTAGAAAAAGCAGCTTAACTTCAGACGCCAAGTTAATGAATGCATGCAAATTGAGATTCTTCCCCACTCCTCTCAGAGGCAACACTTCCTGCTCTTGCAATTTTATCATGACTGTCACTATTTTTAGTGCATTGCTTAGAGTCTCTGCTACTGGAATCACGTCTGAGACTCAGCATTAATTTTAAAAGAAAATATTTCCACTCCTCTGCATCCTGAGAAAAGCTTGGAAATGTGAAACGAGTGCAGCCTACAGGCTAAAAAACTAGAAAGAATACAAGAAATTCAGGGTGGGTTTTCTTTAGTTGTTTAAAAAAGCTCACGATATCTAAGCTGATTCCCTGAGTGGCAGGAGCTAGATCATGCATTGATTCCTCATGGCTGACTGTTCCTCAGAATCTCTCCAGAGCAGATGTAAAAGGCACATCAGCATTTTTACATGGAAAACATATGCAGCACCACTGCTCTTTCTATGCAGTGGATATTCTTACTCTTCAGAATACCAATACAGCTTCTCTTAAAAGTCATACTTTTAAAGAGAACATTTGACCTTTTGAACTAAGAAGAAATATTATTTTGTGCACAAGCTATTCTGGTTTCTCTTCTCTGAAAGCTAACTCTTCTGCATCTAAGAGCACTTTGCTTAAGAAGATAAACCCAAGAGTTACGTTATCTGCAAGAAATATGTAAACACATGTTAAGGAGGAATATAACATCAGGCTTCTCAGGGGAAAGATGGTGCTTTATATTCACTTTTACACAGCTACTTGCTTTTAATTATACATACAGTTGGAATTGTAAATAGGAAGTTAGATTATCTCCTTTTATCTTAGATGACTGCGAGGCTTTTTTTAAAAGGTGCCACTAGATGGTGCAAGAATTTAAATAATTCATAAATCCACAGCTAGTCCCCTGCCCCAGCAACAGCAGGAGAAGACTTAGCACTGCCAAGCAAACAGGGCTTCTGTGATTTGTATTTGGCAAAATTGCTGACTTTGGCCCTAGAGGCAATAACTCACTCCCTTCTTTTGTATTTCTTTCAAAGAGGAGGAAATATTTGGTCATTTGAGGGAGAACTGGTAATGAAATGGCTGTGACCTCCCTAAGGCTCTGGGACTTGGGAGCTCTGGGAGGAGAAAAGTGACCAACCATTGCAGATCAGGGTGGACACAATGCTGTTTGATCTTGAGAAAAGGCAAATTCAGCTCCCTCCTCTGCTGGACAGACTAACTCAAAAAACCCAAAAATCAAGTCTCAACCTCGTTGCACGTCAGTTCTCATCTGGAAATAAGTTCATGGAGTGTTTGTTAGCACTTCCAACCTCAGAGAAATGCTGAGAGGAAAAATACATTTTAAAATTATGCCATGTTCCAAAGCAGTGAAGTATTTCAGTATATGTACAATGCCTGTACTGATGGTGAAGTATGACTGGATTTTAATCTTAGTAATTCTGTTGAAACATTTAACAAGAGTACCAGAAAACATTCATTACAAATTAAGTTAAACTGATACATAAAGCAAAATGTCTTCTCCAGGTCTAGATGCACAGCATAGGAAGACCTGAGCTTACAATGTTCATGACCAGCAGAACTAGAAGCCTGAAGTGTATGTTGTTCCAAGAAACATTTTTTAATGATCATCAGTAATTAAACAATAACCAAAGTTTTGCATAATATGCATTGAAGCCTATAAGAATAAGGTAAGTGTTGGGTAGGTAACATTAGGAATAAATCATGTAGACAAAGTAAATTTTCTATCAGCCAGTAGACGTCAAAGAGACCATTTACTTATTCAGGTGTGTGACATAACATGTGGAAAGCACACGCCTTCATTGCACAGGAAAAACCTCCACCCAGCCATGGCTACCCACCACGTGAACCTAAAACCCCCCAAAAGCAAACAAAGAAAAACCTGCTGAGTAACACACACACCTACAGCAAGATTGTGACTAATACATTAATAACTAGGACCTGAAAACCAAGATAACTGAGAAGATTCTTCTCACTCGGAATATAATCATGGCATAGAATTTCCCCGGCACATGGCAGGACTTGTGGCTTTCATTATAGGAAAGAACATTTCTTGGATATATATTATACATTTAGCTGTCAAGCCTTTTACTGTTCTAAACAAAACCCCACAAAATCAGTCATCAAGTCTGTAACTCTTTGCCAGATTGGCAAAGAGAAATGGAACTGACAGTCTCAGAAAGGTATGACAGGATTTATCAGAAATCAACTGCCCAAAAGGGATACTAAGTGTGCCCTTTTCCCCTTGCACTGAACAGAACAGTTGTGTAGAAAATATGTCAACAATATAAAAACAAACATGAACACAGCTGTTAAGAGATAGAGTCCTACAATATTGTAGGAAGTCCTACAATAATCCAGTAATAGCTTGATTATTCATGGAAGAAAATGAAGATCTATAATCCAGTTACAGTCCAATTTTTCTCACACACCTTATAAATTCTTTATACAATGGAATAAGGCAGCTATATAGTTACTAAATAGCTTCAACCATGATGTAGCCTCTTTTGGTTGATACTATTCCCATGGGAAGTAGAAGAAAATCTTTTTACTTGAGGAGGAGCAGAAACCACAAATCAATACTGAGGGTACATCTGCACTACAAGGCCTTTCCCAGCACGGCACGTGGTCTGTGGCACTGTGAAATGCCTGTATCACCACACCAGCTGAGCTGGTGGCCTGTATTGAGGGCAGTTCATCCTGACATGAACCGCTGTGTCACCTCCTGAAGTGCCACAGGGAGAGCTGACCTAACCACATACTTCCATGCTGGCGAAATTATGTTTACACTGGAGGGTTTGCTAAGACAGGTGTTTTGCCAGGTCAAGTCTAAACTTAAATCCCCATAAATGCAACTACCCACTACGGTTACTGCAGTGCCACCTTCAATATCTTCATCTCAGGATATGCTCAGGGCACCACTCTAGCTCAGCACACCTCACTTGCTCTGAGGTGGAGGATGAAGCCATTTCAGCAAGATCTGTCCTTTGTAAGGTGGTAGATACTCCTCACATCTAAACTGGATGAGAATCCTGTTCTATTCACTCCCTTCATTCCTAACAAAGCTCTTCCACTTGGTTGCAAATGGCCTCCATCCTTTTTGTTCTACTTGCAGACAGGGCCACTACAGGGTGGGGGACAGGTTGAAGAGAACAGGGAACAGGAGCCTCCAGCCCACTCTGAATCACAGCAGCAGCCAGCCCCAGAATCTGTTGTGGGAAAGTCACCTTGGTTGCCCTGTAAGCATGACTGCTGGCAGCTCTTTTTTGAGGCCAGGCTATTAATTTCATAATCGGCCTCCAAGTGACAGAATTTTAGCTTAATTTCTCCACCACAGGATGATTCTTGTGGCCATTCTAGACAGCAGCAGGGGTACAGGTGTGACCCAGCCCTTCAGCCTAAGGGAAGCTGTTTCAGAAACTTCCATGACACACTCCAGATGTCAACCCACAAGGAATTACATGTAGCATATTGAAGCAAATAGAGGCCAGGCTGTGGCACTTGTGCTTTTCCTGGATCCTCCCATCCTCAGAACAAACACAAGACAGCAGGAAAAATAAATCTGTCAGATAAGCTGCTCTTGAGAAATCTGCTGCCTCCCACAAATGCATACAAGGAAACACCAGACAAGACATAATTTCCACGGCAGTACGTGCTTTGCAAAAGGCTGAAAAGAACAGTGAAGAGCCATACAAGAAGAAGAAATGGCCCCAAGCTGCATCAGGGGAGGTTTAGATTGTGACAACCAAAAGTGTTGTCAAGCGCAAGAACAGGGTGCACAGGACGGTGGTTGAGTGAGCAGCCCTGGAGATAAAAGAGTAAATGTGTACAGTAAAATCATAGCTGTGGCACTTTGGGACATGGTTTGGTGGTGGACTGAGCAGTGCTGGGCTGACAGTTGTACCTGGTGGTCTCAGAGGTTTTTTCCAAGCTGAACAATTCTGTGATTCTGCAGAAGAGACTACCCTGAGTTCTGTAGGAGGCAGAGATTTTCAAACCATGTTCTGTATATCCAGTGCTCTGATTAAGTTCATAGGTCCCAGTCAGGGAAGATACTAACTGCACACTTTTCAGCAGATCTTATATATTTGCAGACTTGATCCCTCTGGATGCCCAAGAATATTCATGAGCCAAAATGCCAATCTAAATGAGGAAGATTATTTTTATAATTAAGGCTTAGGTACACACATTACACCTCATACTGTAAAAGAGATTACACAGAGAAAATATTTAACTTAGGAAAAGCCCTGTGAGACACGGAAGATCAGTTTCACAAAAGGAGTACAAAAATGAAGATTAAAAAATTACACTGCATTGCTTTTCACCAAAGCAAAGTGTAAAAATGAAAATTAATCTTATTCCTAGGCTAGCACTCTGAACATCCTTGTCTTTTCTGAGGCAGGAACAGTCTCTTTTATTTTTGCTTACCTTATTTCTTTATTGTTAGGGCAGTAGTGCTGGAAGAATACTGAAATATAAGCACAGATTCTATCCAAAGTGCACCTTTTCTCAAAGTATTAAATTCTGTGAAAAGTGTAGGCTAATTGAAAGACGGCATGACCAAAATTTGTCATTAACTAGGATAAAGCAAGGTCAGACGACATGGCCAAAAAAAAAATCCGAAAAGCATTTTCTCTTTTAACTGAAAAATGTACAACTTTTAGATTGTCTAAAAGTTCAGATTTCAGCTACATACAGGCACACTTGTGTTTTACTGGTCACTAATGTGGAGTTGTAACTGTTATCTAAATAGACATCAGAAGAGGAAACTGAAAGTCTTCCCTTATCTCTCTGTCTCTCTCTCTCACAAATGCAGTTTTTGCTTTTTAATCCAAAAGGTCTCTATTTTCTAATAAAAAACATCACAAAGTATAAAAAAGGCATGGAAAGAACTGAAAGAATGCATAATTTATCTGGAAAATTACTTCATTTTAGTTATTCTAATAACTTTAAAAGAATTCTTTTTCAAGTATAGGCATAAACTGATGAGCTCCCATTAAAAAAATTTCTAGTGTATTCTTTTCTGGAGTTCAGTTAAATTCTTGTGAAAGAAAGCATGAGGACTGCAAAGAAAAGAACAGCCTGTTGTCCCTGTGTCACGCCTTTAAAAAAAGCTTATGTGACTCTGACTTCTAGGGCACTGCAATGATGTGATAGAGAGCAGCTGAAACCTTGGCTCTTTTCTGATGTGGCTGCTCTCATTACATCATCCTGCTGGCAGTGACAAGGGAGCAGGCACAGTCATCCCTCCTTTAACCACCAGGTGAGTGGGTTTATTGCATCCAGAGAGGTGCTAAGCTAAAAGCCCTGGTGCTCTTTAGGAAGGAGACATTGAGTTATTCTTGCATTACTAAGCAGGCACTTGCCCAAGAACATTGTATTCACATATTTTAAAAACATAAAACTCATTCTGTAGTAATTTATGATTCTGCAAGATTTATGTAGTAATTTATGATTCTGCAAGATGACAAATACTAATTAACTTTGCTCATTTCATAAAATTAATTAGAAATCTGCAGGAGAAAAGACAGCTCGTGTTGCTTGAACAACACGTATACAGCAAACAGTTTTTAACTTAAAAGGACAAAGTTAGATTACTTTGTGATTTGACTCAAAAACAGTGCTGCACAAACCAAATAAAGTCACACAGAACCTGTAATGTTTGAGGAGAGTTTTGACAAAAAATTGTTCTTCTTTTCTAACCAGCAGTCCTGGTCTCGGTGATTATTTTAGTCACGTTTTATTCATTTTTTCCCTTGAGAAAAACAACTTCCCTTTCCTTTTCCTTCCAGCAGCACTAACCTATAAATTCTCATTAAAACTCACATTCTGTGTCTCAGTATGGTAGTGATTTGGACAGATGTGTGTATAGGAAACAGTCATTTCTAGCTGAGGGAGACTCTTCAAGGATATACAGAAGGTAACATGCAATGTGATATACATACCTTCAGTGTCAGAGGCAGCCTCTAGTTCAAACATCCATTGGGAAACAGAACAGGATTTGTTACTATGGATGAAAGTTCTCCCTCACCAAAAAGGTACAAAGAAACACAGGGAGTAACTAGTTCACATTTTACTAATAAGACACATACAGCTTTTTCACCATAAAAGAGTGTAATTCTATCAACTATCACATGTGACCCTGCTCAGAAGAGGCATATGTACACAATATAAAAAATAATTTACTCGAAGTTCAGAATTAGTAACTGGCAGAATGTCTCACACTCATTATTTGAATCATCTGCTGGAAACAATAGAAGAATTTCAACTACAGTTGAACTCTTCACTCACAGTTGAACAACAGGGCTAGTTAATGGAATGTAGCCAGTTCCCTGAGCAGTAAATTAACTTCAGTTTAGTTAGAAACACTAGTTGACAGTGGAACAGTATTAGAGGCAGATCCTGCAATATACTGGATTTGGCAGATCCTCTCTGTCAGCCTGCAGACAGAAGGTGTTGCTGATACAGCCAGTAATTTTGCAAGGCTATATCTACTTCAAGTGCTTGTCTAATTTAGTCACACTGTTAGGCCATTCAGTTGGTGTTGAAGGTTGCAGAGTCCAGCACTGGACTGCCAATCTTGCATTCTGAAGTAGAAAAGAAAAACAAACAATGCTGAGATGACTCTGAAATGCAGAGAAATTGCTTTTTACAAGTATGACATGCTTCAAGTGCTCCTTTTGAGGTGATTTGAAAACAAAGAGTTGCTTGGGTTAGGTTGTTTTTCTTCTTCTCCTGAAGACTTGTATCCTCCCTTCAGCTTTACTCACCTTGCACTAAAAATGCTGGAGTGCACTTTGCAGGTATTATTCACATCTACAGTTGTAACTTAGCACTCCATCTAGAGGGCCTTTGACCACAGCGTCAGTTTTAAGCCTACACAAAGTATTAGTAATGAACAAAATTGATGGCCTGCAGATAAACCCAAATTAATCATTAATGGAAGCTCCAAATACAGCTGGAAAGTAAAATGTTGGACAAGCAATTTACACCAATCCTCTTATGGAGGAAGGAAAGAAAAATGGACTTCTACCGTCATCCTAGGAAAGGAAATCTTTTGTTCATTCTTACTTAGAAAACTCTATAGATTACCAAGTATTTAGCATTGTTCTGGGGTTTTAGTACCTTGTTTCAAACAAGGATTTTTCTAACCCAATTTTCAGCCCACCACACCTGTTATGGAGGTAACAACCAATGAATGGTTTGGGTTCAAAGGGACCTTAAAGATCATCCAGTTCTAAACCCCCTGCCATGGGGCGTTGGGACTAGACAACTAATACTTGTCCAGCTCTCCACATGCAGCATGATTGCCTTCCTCTCATGACTCTTCTCTAATTAATGCCTCTCCTTATCTTTTGCTTGTTCCTTCAAAAGACAAGAATCACTAACATCCAATGAAAAACCTCATGCCTTAGGCTATTAATTGATAAAACAAAGTTTAAAAAGCTAATATGGAGCCTTTCTGACATTTTTTCTTACAGTGCTCATTCAGCTGTTTGCTCATGAAAAGTCTGTTATCAATTCCAGTGATGAAAGCTCTTTTCAGTATATTCCCTTCTCAGAAACTCAGTTTTTTGTTGCATATTGCCCAGACTCTTCTGGGTTTTTTCTGCAGTCACAGCTGCAAGTTTTCCTGATTGCTGCTCACCTAGAGATCAACCACTATTTCCTCTGTGAAAGTACACAAGGTATTTTTTATTCAAATGAACACAACCACAAACATCACATTTCCTGACCCAATTTCTTGGTCCATGTTAAATGTTCACACTAGTGAGTATATATGTGCTTGTCAAGTCTCAGCAGTAAAAAGACATAGCCATATTGCTAATCAGATTTATAATTCCAGTTACACTAACACTCTTGTAAGAAAAAATATAAATACATATTTTAAAAAAGGAAACAACAAACCACCAAACTATTGATTACCAATACTCTGCATTTCCTCCTGTCTATTACTGTCAGCAATGATGACTACACCTTCCATCAGCAGGGTGTGGACAATGCCACCTGTATTCTAGGAACTCTGTCCCACACTGGCACAGCACAGGGCATCCTGCCACAGTATCAGTCAGGAGTTACACACCAGTGCTGGGATCTCACCATTTCAAATGTGGAACAGTCTAGCCCTTTTTGCTGTATTATTTCCAAGTAGTTTCCAGGAGATCATGAACCATAACCTTCCTGAAATAAAAGAACATTAGTGCTCTTAAAGAACACCTTGTTTGTGTATGTAATATGAAACACCTTGTCACAGTATGTAATCTATTACTTGCTGAAATATACCCTTGCAAAGCCTTTATTGTCCAAGAACTATTCCACAATTAGTCAAATACACATTTTGCAAACATTCTAATTTTTTATGCGCTAGCATGTGGCAAAATCTTTCTGGCCCCACCATTTTTACACATACACCTCAGGAGTCTGGTATTGTTTTAGTGACAATTCCAGTGGTTTTTCTCTGAAACCTCCAAAATTTCATCTTGGTTTTGACTAAGGAAAATGGCTGGAACCATTTTTAACTGAAAATATATTTTATAGTACCATGTCACTCTTCTGCAAGCTGCCTAACAACCAGAGATGCAAATATTCAAACAGTTATTTTTATTTCATAACCATAAAGACATTGGCTCTATGATTTTCAATTGCCAACTGAGTCCAGAGATGAAGTGATTAATAGATACTCATGGCAACAGCAAAATTTCTTTAAAAAGGTAGATGAAATATCCTGGAAACAGCTATTCATTTCTGCATTAGACAATACTGAAGCAATCTAAAGACCAGCAAGTCACTGAAACTCTCTCATTCAGGTATATGGACTATTCCAACAAGAGAAGTTAAGACACTGGACTTTTTTAGCTAATGTGAGAACAATCTTGAGCTCAGAGGTTCAGGTAAAACTATGATATTATCCATGTTTGAAGTAAAGCACAAACTCACTTCTCTTTTTCCTCTTCATCTGATTTCAGTGAGAAAGAGTGCTTCAATGCACACACCTCCACTCAGATTTATTGCCACTTCTGGACTTCTAACATCCTCACTGCTGAACACCGAAGTAGAAAAAAAGATTTCATCCAAATCTAGAACTGAAAATAACATGAAGAGAGGGACATGCCAGTGTCATGTCTTTTTAAGAATAAACTACTACTCCGCTTCCCTCTGTTGAATTTGTAATTAGGGTGTTTTAGCATAGTCCTACATTTTGGTACTCCTGAAAAGTGCACTATTTGCCTAAAACAAAACCATAGAGAATGGCATTATTTTACAGGCAGAAAATGCATGTCAGAAGGTTAGAAGCTATTGGGATTTTTTTTGTTTGTTTTGGGGGTTTTTGTATTGTTTTTTTTTTTAGTAAGAACAGTAAGTAGAAATACATATGCCAGTATTTGATTTACTGATATCTGGCACTACCATAACCATCTTTGTTCACAAGATAAGCTCAGGCTTGCTCGTTTGCATACACTGAGGAGCACAACCTTCAGTCAGGTAAATCAGTATTTCAGTAAAGGCTCCTCAAAAACCAGTTCCTTCTTCAGCCCCCTCTGCACAGGCAGGACACACCAGCACATAACACGTGGCAGAAGAAAGGTGAAATTACTGTCTGCTGCATCAGCACTACTTGCACAGAACTGTTCCAGAACACAGGTCCACATACTGAAGCACTGGTTACTTTTAGGTGGGATGCTCAAATACCTCAGTTGTTTAGCTGCTGTACAGAAAGTTTCTCTTCTGCTATTGCTAACTTTTCCCTGGAGGTAGTTTACAGCAGTGTGAAAACAGACACAGACAGAGAAGCTGTGGAGACATGTTATAAGCATGGAAAGAATGAAACAATAAGCAGTAAAAACCTTACAGATTTTTTCTGGCATAAGTGCAGCTAATGTTTCTTCTAGCTTTGTATAAGGAAGCAGAAGTGTCAAGTGTATAGGAGAATTTTAAAGGGTGAAAAATATGGAGCAAATAGAGCACCTGAAATAAGGAAAAAATGGTACTACACTCCCCACAACTGCATTTTCCCCTACAAAATAATTTCATATTGACTTTTGGTGTGAACATATGGCAGAAAAATCAGGGCACTCAAACCATTATGAAATACTTGGGTTTCTTTGCAGAATTGCAGCCAGAACAAGGGCAGCACACTGCAGGAACCTCAGACAGAACTAAGTAGCCCACAATAACAGGTCTAGAGTGACAATGTCTTTCCCCCATTGATTCCTTGTGTGACTTCCCTTATACTGCACTGTATGAGTGTGAAGGTAAGGAGTGCTCTGTGTGAATCCTCCAAGCATTGAAGGAAAATTTACTGAACTCAGCAACACCTATTCAGCAACTGGATCAAGTCCCAGCCCAAAGTATTCTTAGCCAGCTGAGGGACATTCAAGGGCAACCAGATCAGCTGTAGGTCTAAACATATTCAGATGTTTCTGGGCAGCCACAGAGACATGAAAGCAACATTCATCATCACATAGAAGCTTTGGACATGATCTGTGTGTCAGCCCTCACTCTGTGCATGTGTCTGTGTATCGTGGCAGATGCTCTACTTGTGACCAAATAGAACTGCACAGAACATTGACAAACTGATAAAAGTTCTACCACAGAACAAAAACACCTACAGTTCAGAATACTATTTAGACAGCTGAAAACGAGGCAAGAAATAAAACTAACAAGCTTTTAAGGATAAAAGATAAAAACCTTCTTCAGTAACATTTATGTCTCTTTCAGCAAGTCCCTTATCTCTTAAGAAACAATCTCTTTAATAGGATAGTTACAATGGGGTTTTCATTGTGGGAAAAGTACAAAATTAAATCCGTTCTTTTTGGTTCTTTATTCCTGTAGCCCTGAACTCCTCTATCATCTGTCTAAAAGAGTTTTGTTTTCTGTTTTGTTTATATTTCCCATGATGTATGAAGCAATCCTTTTCTAGAAACAATGAAGCATGAGCTAATGTATTTATGATCCCCATTATCACTGTTTTCTTTGTGTTACATCCTTCAAGAAAAAAAACAGGTTTTCTTGCCCCAGGACACTCTGCAGTATACAATGCTGGCACCACAGTCAGAAACAGTGCCAGTTTCAGGAGTGGTTTAAAGGAAATTCTTTTAAACATCCTTACCAGCATCATCCTATGTATTTGTCCGTCTCTTCAGCAACCTGTATAAGGTGAGTAATGCTTTATCCCTCTATTTTGCTTTATTATACAAAATGTAATTGAGGAAACTCATTATACCTTATAAGCAGTGTTCAGCTGTTGTGTAAAATTTCAAGTAACCAATACTATCCTACAGACTATGTTTCAGTTATGGTTGTGTGCTTTGACTTTCTTCTAAGCCACACTCACTTATGCTCTTCAGTCCAGCAATTTTGCCTTGGGTAAATGCAGAAATCCTCTGACTTCAGTAAAAGTGCACCAGAGGTCTAAAAAGAGCAGAGCAATGAGTCTGCAACAGTAAGGTGAATAGCACCAGGCAGCGCTTAGTGAAATAACAGGAACTGGTATGCATGCTACAAAAATTATTCTGGTTTGATATTTTACTTACTGCTTTTTACTGCTGCCTTTTCATGTCCTTTCTGAGTCAGGTTCAGAGATACTGCATGTACTTCTTCCAAACCATTTGTCACAAACCAGCAATGAAGCAGAACTCTGAACTCAACCTCTAACTTGTCATTAGACTGACCCAAGACACTGCTGGTGGGGATGCAGTCTCAGCAGCTTGTAAACATACAGCTTGAACTGTTAGACAGTACAGGACTGTGACACATAATGCAGTTGAAATTAAATGGAAGCAAACAGAAGCTAAAGTCTTCTTCTAAAGTCTTCTTTCTCATGGTGAAGTTTTCAATTTCAAAAAGCAGAACATGCACAAGACCATGTTCATCATGTTAAAGTTTTACAGATAAAGTGTACATATACAAAATAATTATATTTGCATAGGGTTTATTTATTTTGAAACCTCAATACTTCCTTGTTCAGTTCTCACCTTTGCTTTTGTTCACTTTTCCACTCTGGAGTATGTGCCAAATACGCCATATAAAAAGAACACTGAACTTATGGTCTCTCAAGATACATAATGAGAAAACTATCATGAAGTTTTCCAAATGTTTGTTGGTAATTTTAAAACTATAAACCTCAAAAGTATAAGCCAAATACAATCCTATGATTTTTGGATAAGTATTACAATACCAGCAGACAGAGAAAAAAAAAAAAAAAAAACCACAAAAAAAAA